>VXCM01000193.1:236183-497387 GCA_014773175.1 Lucifuga dentata
TATATATATATATATATATATAGTATATATATATATGTTTATCTATATCTATGAGTTCATGTGGGTGCATGCACGTGTGTGTGTGTGTGTGTGTATGTGTGTGTGTGTGTGTGTGTGTGTGTGTGTGTGTGTGTTGTGTGTGCGTTTGCATGCTGGCACTGGCAGGCAGGTATCACTGTCCTCCATTATAAGCATAGTCTGCCTTGTTGTGCATGACCAGTCTGTTTTCCACGAAGTAGAAGCTGTCTGATCGGGTCTCATAAGGACACTCCACCATCTGACGCACTGCAAAGCACAAAACATATGTACATCAACTGAACCAACAACCCTGAGAGTTTTACCGTCTGTGCTAGTACAGTCTATCCAATCCAGGTCCAAAAAATACATTAAATGATCTCCTCAGTATCATCCTATACTTCAGACGTCCAGGATTAGAGCTTTGGCACTAATGTCCCCTCATAAGCACAGTGATACATGCAACAATATAAATAAATATACATTACATAATACAACAATATACTTGCATTCTACAGATTTTTACATTTGTATATAAGCTTATTATAGTTTGTATGTTTTATATATTTTGCATTTTACATACACATTTTTCATAGTTAATAGTGTAAGTTTTATATAGAAAAGGTTTTTCATTTCTCTGTCTCCTTGCTCCTATTCCTTAATTATGCTCTTCTAAGAAAAGGAAACACAAGGACACATTCCTTGTATGTACATACTTGATTCCGATTCTGATTTAGTATACGATGATTTCCTAATTAGTCTCTGCATTATCAGATATTTCTACATTCTTGTTGAGTGGTATAATATTAACTCTGTATCTGAAACCATTAAGAAGTTACTGTACTGTCAAGAAAATCACTTTTCCTAAATACAAGAAAAGTGCACACTTATGCAGAAAGGTGACCAGATCATCAAATCTAATATAATATTTGTGAGATGTTATGTTCCTGAAAAATCTGTGTATGCATATTTTTACTTTTACTTACTTTTCTCTTGTAGAAAGTATCTCTTGGTGTTTATAATTAAAGAATCAGCATAGTCAGCATGCAATATTTTAGATTGCTTATCATTAATAAGAGTTGCTAATCTGTTTGTTTTTTTTTTTTTTNTTTTTTTTTTTTTTGTATAATTTGAAAACTAAATTTCAGCATTTTAAAATGTAGCACATCCTCTTCAAAACTCCAGTTTTTTTCTATAGATTAGTTTTACTCCTAATTGTTCAAGTTAAAAAAAAAAAAAAAAAAANAAAAAAAAAAAAAAAAAAGACTCACCCAGGCTCTCAGACAGCTGAGGGAACTCATAGATGTGCTCGCAAGTGTTACGGCTGTTTGGGATACAGAAGCCAAAGTCAAAGTCGAAGCTCTTTAACAGGTGATCACGGAAATAATGCCTCTCGATCATGCGGAAGTTGTTTAGAGGCCGATTTCCAACTGTGAATTCCACCCTGATTGAAAAGAAAACAGTAGGGCAAATACAATATGTTCAGTTACTGTATAATTACCTAATTATTTCAGCTCCAGCACACAGGATAAACTGTCAGCAAGTGTATGCAGCCGTCAGAAAAGCATGCACTGATTGTTTTGATTGTGGATGGAGCAGAAGGGTGTGTTTTGTATCTTAGTTGGTTGATTTTTATTTTTATTTATTTATTTATTGTTAGCAGGGTTACTCATAAAGTTTTGAACCAATTTTGAATAAACTTGGTAGAAGTGTGGAGCATGGCAAAGGGAAGAACCCGTGAAATTCTGTTTCCGAATCCAGGAGTTTTTAAAATAAATTTTTAACTTTGTGACATAGGCATTTTTTGATGTTTTTGTCTATCTCTTCAAAATTTAATACCCCTATCTCGAGGGGAAAAAAATAGTCATATTCATCCCACCATGGATTATCAAAAGATTCACCTCAGATTCAAATCCAGATAAGGATCTGGATTTGATATTGTAACAAATATGGCTGAAACAAGCAACAAACATTCGTGTGTATATGAATCATACTGATTAAAAAAACATGAAAACAGTTTTGCATATCTTTAATAGTTACAGAAGTAGATCCAAAAAATATCTGTTTTATTAAATACATTATATAGTGTTAATGTGTGTGTGTGTTGGTGATGTGTAAATCACTCACGTGGCCCCCACAGTCCTCAGTCTTAGGAAAGCTGCAGTGAACTGGTAACGTACAAATCGGCCAGCACTAATATCTCCCTCTCTGTTCTCTTCATCTTCCTCTGAGAACCATAAAATTATACCAAAATATCATACAGAGAATTATTTTTATATAAATGACCAGCAAAGGGAGATGTTTCTGAACATGGCAGCCTGCTAACAACCACTCAGTTTGGGCCAAATTTGACCAACATTTATGAACAGCACCAAAAAACAAAACATACAGAATGATGCAAATGAATACATTGAAGTCCTCAAAAGTCAGACAAGCACACAACACAGCAAGTTACACACACATACTAAACTAATACACTGTACCAGTGTGTGGTGGTTTGGCAATCTCAAACAGGACAGTTCCCGTCTCCAGGTCTCTGATCTTAAAACGGACAAAGTCAATATTATACATGTTGTCCTCAGGTTTACAGAGGTATCCTGCAACAATGACAGACAGACAGACATTATTAACACTGAAATGATTTTTTCAAGCTGTTTTACTTCATGTTTGGACTGTTAATGCAGGTGTCATAAGACAAGACAGGCTGTCATTGGTTTGAAATCCACAAAGATAACATCTGCTTTACTTGAACAAAGACACACAAAAATGTGTGTACTATACACATATATACAAATGAGATGAGATAAGACCAGATGGGATGGGACAGGACAATTTGAGAGGAGACTAACTAAGATAAGACAAAGAGAACGAAAAGCCAAGAAGGATATACTGTTACTTCATGATGTCATAAGGATGCTATTTTTCATTAGAAGGCAAAAAACAGAATGTTCAATTTTATCTCAGTAATTTACTTTCACATCTGTCCAGCTGTAAATGTGAACTTCACTACTAGATGTTTCTCACTTTTTATCTATTTAATGAACATTTACATATTACCATAGACACTTTGCTGGTCACACATGAAAACCCAGTCCATTGCCGTGTATAACAGATTGTGTAGTGATGTCACTTATAAACCATATTCAACATTAGCACATGGTTGAGCAGTTATTCCCTGATCTCTATTTCTGGATGACATCCATTTAGTTTCCACACCTTAATTTTGTTCTTTTAAGAGTATTATTGCTATAAGAACTCGTTACACCAAGTCCAGATACTGGATTCATTCAGCACCAGTTCAGCATCAACAGCTGCAAAGAAAAACGGATGTCAAGCAGCAAGAAGGCAGAGAGGATCAAACCTCGGGTAGCCACCCGCAGTCCTAACACGTCCTCCGGCGTGATGTGTCCACTCTGTGTCCGCAGTTCCTCCTCCGTGACGGGCCTGCTGTCCACTTGGCTTCTCCTGGACTTGAGCCGCTTCAGAACCCCCCCGCCTGGCTTTCGGTTCCGCGGAGGAGCCGCAGTGCTGTGCCCGCCGCCGGAGACATTTNCCCCCCCGCCTGGCTTTCGGTTCCGCGGAGGAGCCGCAGTGCTGTGCCCGCCGCCGGAGACATTTTCAGCAACAGGCGCGTCACCGCGGGCTTTGGTTCCGCTCATCGTCACGCGCTTCACCTGCGGTTTGTCTTCCTCTCTGATAAATGCTAGAAGATGGCGCCGTAGATGTCGAATGTCGACAAAAGTGTCGGTGAACGGTCAAGCTCCTGTTTTTGTAAGCACATGCTGTACAGTTACCATGACAACTAGTTCAGTGAGCCGGAGGAGGGCGAAGTTCCCTGAATTGCCCACCAGGGGGCAGCCTATCACCTTCTCTAAACCCGGCTCAAAAAACATATCTGAGTTAAAATCCATTCTTATTTTCACACACGCAGATACACTTTTTGCTAGTGGATTAATCCAGGAAGAAGTCATGCTTACTTCTCACATTTAGAATGACAAGTTAAGATCATTTCTCGTCTTCCTGTTTTAATGTGCAGGTAAAGCAGATGAACGTTGTAAAGACACAGGTGTTATGCAAATACAGGTTATTGTGTCAGTGCTGATGTCCGCCTGTTAAAGTGTCTCAGTGCTCTCCATATCCGAATCCAGCTCCTTTTCACTCTGTTTAAGGTGTCTGTGCTTCTCAATCAGAACCTGTTCATCCAGTCTACTACTAAACACCACCATGCCGTCAAGGTAAAAGAGATTCTTAATGATTCCGGTTAGAATTTTCAAAGGAAACCCCCTCTTGGCCCTATTTTTTAGCTGTGGTTTTCTGAGCATTTTTGGTATCATATTAGTAGTTTCTTCTTTATTTTCTTAATGTTTTGTATTTTAGGCTCTTATGGATAGGCTTTTTCTTGTTGCATTTCTAGGCATATAAAGTAAGACAATAAAGACAAGATATGAGCTTCTGTAAACTAATCTCTTTCAGGCATGTGTGTACCCTATATTGGATTATGCCGCAGGTATATAAAAATAAAAGTAATCAGATACAATATCAAGCAATTGGGCACTTTTTTGGTGTTAACACATTTACGCTGATACTAGCCATTGAAGGAGACATGGGATGGAAACCTTGTATGGTATGTTGGCTGTGTGTGTTTGTAGATTATGGAATAGACTTGTGAGTATGACTGAAGATATAGGTTGTGTATAAGCTGTTCCACTGGGATGTGCAAATGTATGGCCCATGGACAAACCATGCCCACAATTTATTTTTGAAAATAAATAAATTGCAAAGGAAACTCTGAACAACGTGTTAATTTTGGGTTGATTGGAGAAGCAGTTTTTCAAGAATATAAGAATGGGTCGTGAGATTTGGCATAAACCAAAACTCAGACCAAAACTCAGTACCATCTATTAAAAAGTGAATACTGTACAGAGAATTATGTCAAATTTAATTTATCTAAAAGGAAGAGATCTNTCTATTAAAAAGTGAATACTGTACAGAGAATTATGTCAAATTTAATTTATCTAAAAGGAAGAGATCTCTGTGTGCTCAGCTGAGAATGGGAGTGTTACCTCTACATTTGGAAACAGGTCATTTCGTGGGTACTGAAGAGCAAAACAGACTCTGCTCCCTCTGTGATTTACATGAAGTTGAAAATGAAATTCATTTTGTTCTTTATTGTCCCATGTATCATGTTCCAAGAACTAGCCTATTTAATAATAAGAACCATGATGGATTTTTTGATGGATGACTATATTCTAAAAAGTATGTGTAAAAGAAAAATTGTATTCATTTATTCATCAAAGATTTCTATCACAGTTAGTTTTATTGGCTGAAGGTCAAAGTTCATGTGAACTGACACAATATCTTTATGCAAATACTGTATATTGTATTTTGCCTACTTCAGTGAATCTGTCAAGTGTTATGATTCCATTGAAATACACTAAATTCAATGCTTAATAGTCTTGCCTAGAGCACCGAGGGACCCAGCACTGCCACTGGTTTGCAGGTTGTAAACTGTAACAACTTTATAAAAGTCAGGATTTTAAGTCAGTTCTGGTAATTAATCTAGTCAGTAAGTGGCCGGATTAAGTAATGTAACTTTAATTTTGTAGTCTTATTGTGGAGGGCACCCGGTGTCTTCCTGTCTCCGCGCGTGTTTTGCGTGTTTTAAAGAGGTGAGCAGCGTGGATGCTGCACAGAGGGAGTGTCTGCAGGCTGGAGCAGCAGTTGACGTCTTTGTGGTGTGAATGACTTGAGCCACAACAGACAGACGATCGCGGAAATCTGCAGAAATCTTTTGTAACTTCTTCCTTCTTTCCTCATACCATCACCTGTATGACAGCGTGAAGAAAACAGGTAATTAAAAAACAAACACACTTTAAGCTGTTAACGAAATATACACATGCAGAAAGTTCTTAGGTGATGTTTAGGAGCAGGAGCACAATCTTTATGACCATCGCACAGTTAATTTGTGCTATTTCCCTCGGTATAAATAAGGATCGAAAGGTGATGATATCTGCCAATTAATCTTAGCAAAGTCTGGTTGAAAAACTTGATAACGAACTTTAAATTACCGGATCGTATCATTTATCCCAGCTGATCCCTCTCACAGGACTGTCGGTTCAACGACTGGGAGTTCATGTTGACGCGTTTATAAGTAACTTATTAATAAGCCATAATGAAAGATATGTAGACTGTTGTAACATTAATTGTAATTATAAGTGCATAAACGAGTTATACAGAGATGGAAGATGTGGTTTCAGGTTAAATGGTTTACTTCTCGCAGTATTAGTTAAAGAACTAAAGAAATTATCCGTTTGGCATTGAAGTAAATTGTAGCCGTGTTAACAGAGACTAAAACAAACAAAGATAAAGAGACTAAAAGCCCACAAGCCAAGGACTGCTGCTGCTGCAACACAATGACTTTCACGTCAAAGACTAAATTAGCAACAAGAATCATCTTCTGCTCAGAGCAAACTGCAGCTTTTTCAATTCAAGACCAATAAGATGACATGAAACAAAAATAAGGACAAAGTTGAACTAGGCAAGAGATTGTTATCTTAACTGACCTGGGCGGCGTTAGTCACCTTAAGTAGTCTGTCCAGTCTGATCTGAACTTATCATGCACACTGAGTGTTGAAACAATGCAGTAAAAAAAACCAAACATGACATGCCAAAATGCTTTCATTGCACAATGACTTTTGTATAGCTGAAATCAGAACAATTTATGCAAACTAGTCCTGGACTGCTGTTGTTAGAATGTCACAGTAAAGCTTTGTTCTGATCACACACTCAGTGTTGGACATTATTAAAATTGTGGAGATACCTGCTTGTGCAAAAGTCTTACAAGTAAAACCAGATGAAGTGCAGCTTTCAAAACCTGTTGTATTTTGTTAAAAATATTTTCAACCATTTATATATCTTCGTCACACAGGGGGTTACTACACGAGAAGCTATGTTTTTTTTACCAGCTGAAAATAAATATATCCAGATTTGCTATAGTGAAAGACACTATTCCTGACCAAAATGCTCATGTGACACTCTGTACATAGAACATCATAACTTATGCAACTCATCAGTCTTTTAGGAGATGCATTTCCTGTGGAGATTTGATGTAATTGTGTCATTTCTGTGCAGATCTTATTGCAATTGTGTGGAAATCACCAGGCCTGCTTCATTCTCTGCTTGCTGATTCTTATCTGCTTTGTCATAAAACATTCTTTCATATTGTAGTGTCAAGTGTAGCTTGTTTGTGCGGTTTGTTTCTGCTGCCTATGTCACATTGAAGTATACCATTTTATAACAATGTACGATCAAGCTTCACACCTACAAATTAGCATTTAATTGTATGAAACAGATTTTATCTGTGTTGTGTTGATATTAATAGAAAACAGTACCTTAATTGGTAATGCATGTTGTTATATGATTAAAAATTTAAATTAAGGAAAGAAACTGAGGAAATAAAATAATTTCCAAAAAAATAATTGAAGCTGTTGTCCTATTCAAGCATGAAGACTTTTCTAAGTTTCTGGTGTTTGCTCAGTATGATTGATGGGTTTCACTTTTCTCCTCCAGTAGTAATGCGTTTTCAAAAATCTAGACCAACCAGACATCGGCTAATCCTGTGTTGTTTGTGTGAACATAACTAAACAGGCTTTGTCTCTGCTGATAATGGTAATGTTTTTTCAGTGTGTTTTCCTTCTTCTTCCTCTCCTCTCCTCTCCTCTCCTTTCTCATTACCTTAGAAAGACATGGCGTCTCGTGCAGAGGAGACCTCCATTGAGGCCTCCCAGACAGGAAACACCAGTAGCTCTGTTACAAACACCTCACAGAACAAGCCAGTAATGACTCCCAAACCTCGCCTTGCTCCAAAGCCATTCACCCTGCAGAAGAACACCACCATTCGCTCCATCCATGCTCCAAAAACAATTACAGCACCGAAATCAACGTCAAACCAGACTGGAAAATCTGAGGCCCCAGCTGTCCCCAAAGCCACTCTGACCACCCCAACACAGGAACCTCCTCAACAAAACACCATTTCTGATTCCAAAATCAGCTCCGTAAACGTTCATACAAAAGATCAACCAAAGCCAACCAAAGTAAGTCAGCGTGAAATGTCTGATTCACCTCATCTTAATACTATTGCTGCTCCAGCCAAATCAAGTCCAGCCTCACAACCTGCACCACCCAAGATCAAACATCTAGATCAGTTTACCGCAACAGAAACATTCAAAGCTGAGCCAGTTCAGAAGCAAGTTGACACCCAAGGGACCCTCAAAGCTTCCACAGATATTGAAACTCCATCAGAACAGAAAGAAGGACGAGAGAAAGGTAACAAAACTCAAACGTCCATTGCGTCTGCTGCTGTGCTCCCAAAGACTCAGAAAGCAGTGAGCGACAGTTCCTCTGCAGCCAGCCCATCGACCAATCCCACACCTCGTTGGGGGAGCACCAGGAAGCGTCTCTCCATGGAGCTCACCTCGAAGTTTGAGCCAGGTGTTCTGTCTCTGCCCCCCCAGCCTTCCACAACCAGCAGTATAATCCGCAATAAAGATGATGGAACCAAGCCAGTGTCTGCCAGACTGGAGGACAGCAGCGTGACAACATCAGGGCCATTAAACGGAGAGAGGGATGAAAGTGCACTGAAGGAGGAATGTAGTGGGGGAGGCAGTATAAAACGCAGAATCAGTCTTCTGTTTGACTCCTCATCAAGGCCAGAGGTTGCAACAAAGAAGGAGGAGCCAGAAACGATCGGCCAGCTAAATGGCACAGGAGGAGTTAAACAGCGAATAAAACACTGGGCAGTGGAAAGAAGTCCTGAGACGCCCAGGACAGAGAAGAAGCCCCAACCTCTATCCCGAACTCGCACTAAGAGGTATGTGAAATTCCTTTCATCTGTTTTTGTGTAGTGACTTGCCAACACATGAATAGGTGAAAATACCTCAACACTCTCTTGCAAGTGCAATCAAGCAGTGAGATTAAGTTCTAACTTGGTTATTGCTGACTGGGTTACACTTTCTTGTGATTGGATGAACCTGATCCAAAGTTTCTTTTGTCTTTCGTTTTCCCTTGGAGACATTATTTCTTATGGTTTTCTCCATAGTGGTAAGGATGTGGCCAGATTTGTGTCCATAAGTGACAAAATTTGATAGGAATGTGAGCCAGGAAACCACAGAATATAAATTTTAATACTGGATGTCAGCGTGACAAGATCTGACTTAGGCCTGGGCTAAGGTCAGAACTTTAGCTAATCGACGTGGAGAGGATGTGGAGAGGACAGATCTGAAATGGGCCGTCTGCATGTCCTGGCATTCATGACAGAACTTGCGTTTTCATGACAGCCACGCGTGATGTTCGAGCACTTCAACTCCTTGACTTTCAGGTGGTGCTGTCAGACAAAGCTGCTCTTAAACCCCCCAAAACAAAAACAAACCCAGTGGAAAGTAGAAGAAGCATGAAGGCAGTGAAAAGAGAGTTGCTATTGATTAACGAAGAGGGGCCTTCAAAAGCACGCCCACCCAACCACCCACGGCTGACTGTTTTGGCCGTAATTATGTCACATTTTCGGCATGCCCACTGTCACGTCTTCATTCTCGTTAAGCATAAACCAAGCTTTAGAGCGTGCAACCTGACAGTTGAAGTGACCTGGCATGACTGAATGTGCATGTTTTTTTTCCCCTTCCACAGTTTCGAACAAGCGACTGCTCCAACAGATCTGCCTGCAACTGAGAAAACACCCAAAGAACCACCTGTAGGAGTTCCTGTGAAAGGAACATCATCCGCTCAGGACGTAGATCCATCTTCAAAGGTCTCACCAGCTGAGAGCCCACTGGAAATATCTAAAGATAAAGTCGCTGAAGAGAAACCGCTGGAAAGCTTAAGAGAGACTTCAGTAGCACATGAACAGGACAAATCACCCGAGGGTGATGATCAGCTGAGCAATATTAGCCTAAATACAGCCCAGACCGCCACTGACAATGCACCTGCAACTGATGAACCCTCAGATGTTCCGCATGCTCCAAGGAGAAACAATGTCCAGCGTCGCTCCGTTCACTTTGGGATGGTGCAGAGAGATGATGGTGGACCTCCACAGGGCCTGGGGCCAGACTCTGATTCCAACACAGAGGAGGAGGAGGAGGAAGAAGAAACTGAGGACCAACCCTCCATTTCAGTGCCCGTTTATAGAAGAGCGGGAATTATTCAGAGGCAGGAGGACAAGATCAAAAGGCAAGAAGAGGAAAAACAGAAACTTTTGGAGCTGGAAAAAAGACAGAGGGCAGAGGAGAACGAGAGGGCGAGACGTAAGGCAGAAGAGGAGCGGAAACGAGAAGAAGAAGTGGAGAGAGAAAAAGCAAGGCGGATGGAAGAGCAACTGCTGGAAAAGCTCAGAGAGGAGGAGGAAACGGAGAGGGAGAGACTAAGAGAGGAGGAGCGACAGAGAAAGGAGGAATGGGAAAGAGAAAAGTTGAATGAAGAGAAGAGAGAAAGGGAAAGGTTGATAGAAGAAGAGCGGGAGCAAGAAAGACAGTTGGAGTTGATGTGGCAGAGACAGAGAGAAGAGGACAGAGAGAAGGCAAGGCAGAAAGAAGAGAGGCTTCAACAAGACAAAGAGGAGAGGGAAAGAGAGAGACTGAGGGAGGAGGAGAGGAAAAAGGAGAGATCACGGACAGAGGAGATGGAAAGGAACAGACAGAGTGAGGAAAGCAAAAGAGAGAGGCTGAGAGAGGAGGAACAATTGAGTCAAGAAATAGAGAGATACAGAATGGAGGAGAAACTGAGAGAGGAGGAAATTCATACAGAGAGACAAAGAGAGGAGGAGTGGGAAAAAGAATGGTTGAAAAAGGAGGAGAAGGAGAGAGAAAGGCTGAGAAGAGAAGATGAAGAGAGGGAGAAAGAAAGAGAGTTGGAGTTGATGTGGCAAAGACAGAAAGAAGAGGAAAGAGAGAGAGCAAGGCAGAAAGAGGAGAGACTCAGACAAGAAGAAAAGGAGATAGAAAAATTGAAGGAGAGGGAAAGAGCAAGGCTGAGAGAGGAGGCCGAGAGGAAGAAAAGGGAGCAAGAAAGGGAGGAAGAAAGACTGCGAGAGGAAGAGAGGATGCGAGAAAGACAGAGACAGGAGGAGGAGGAAAGACAACAGAGGGAGTTTGAGAGGAAAATGCAGCAAGAAAAAGAGGAGATGGAGAGAGAGAGAGTAAGGCAAATAGAAATGGAGAAACAGAGAGAGGAGGAAAGGAAGAGACAAATGGAGGAAGAGAGATTGAAAGAGCTGGAAAGAGAGAGAGCAAAGCAAATAGAGAGACAAAGAGAGGAGGAAAGGAAGAGACAAATGGAGGAAGAGAGATTGAAAGAGCTGGAGAGAGAGAAAGCAAGGCAAATAGAAATGGAGAAACAAAAAGAGGAGGAAAGGAAGAGACAAATGGAGGAAGAGAGATTGAAAGAGCTGGAGAGAGAGAAAGCAAGGCAAATAGAAATGGAGAAACAAAAAGAGGAGGAAAGGAAGAGAAAAATGGAGGAAGAAAGGAAGAGACAAATGGAGGAAGAGAGATTGAAAGAGCTGGAGAGAGAAAGACAAGAGGAACTGGAAAGAAAGCAAGCACAGGAACTGGAAGAGAGGCTAAGAAAAAGGGAAAGATGGAGAGATGTGGCAAGAGAGAAAGAAGAAAGGTTTGTACAACAAGAAGAGGAAGAGGGAAAGGAAGAGCTAAGGACAGAGGAAGAGAGACAACAGGAAGAAAAGGGATTAAGCAACTTGCAGAAGGAGGAAGATAGGGAAAGACAGAGCATAACAGACAAAGCAGAACCAAGTTTAATCAGCTTTGATTTTGAAGACATGTCACCAAAACTCGCCTTTACCCCAATTCATGAACCCACAGAGAGCCAGAACCTCATCGATAGTCCAATCGAAGTGGTTTACGATGATTTCTCTGTCAGAAAGCCGCTGATCGATGTGGAATTTGATGATTTTTCAGTCAAATCACACAAATGGGGCTCACAGGCTAAAGTGGAGGCTAAACCTATCCTGAAGGAGGAGGAGGAGGAGGAGGCTTTCCCTGCAGATGAAGAGGTGGAAGTGCTGGAAGTCATCACTCGGGACGACCAAGTGCCAGATCAGGTGGAAAAACCAGACGGCCCACAGCCTGCTCCAGCTCCAGACGGTGCAGAGGAGGAAGAGATAAACTTGTTGGACAAAGAGGAAGAGGAGAAGGAGGAAGAGGTAGAGCCAAAGGAAGTCGAGGACAAAGGCGATGCCAAACAGGAGGTAATACATCAAGTTTCCTTTCTTTAATTTTGCAACACGCTTGAGCGTCGTCAGAGGCCAAGCATTTAGAAAGCAGAGATGTGTGTGAACCAAGTCAGCCTGGCAGACACACACCTCACCTGCACCGACACATTACCACTCCTGCAACAGAAAGAAAAATACCTTAGACTTGTTATACTTGCTTCAGCCTGACTAAGTCACAGCCTTGAGTGTGTATTTGTGTATAGGTGTGACACTGAATAATGATACAGACATGCCCAGAAATCCACATCTATAAGCTGTGTGTCTGTGTTATCTGCTCCTGCTGGCAACGAGAGCTTATTTCTTAACAATAAAAGAGATATCGGAGTGCCAAGTGTGAGAGAAAGAAGGTAGGTGTTGACTTTAGGGGGTGTGACGGTTAAAAAAACATGATGTGTGTGTGCGTGTGAGTGTGCGTGCATGCCTGGTTTCTAATTTATGTTCTGAAATCATAATCCTTGAAGATGATATATCTATAGATGGAAGACAAAGAGTAGATAAGACTTTCAGCTCACTTTTTTCATTTTTAGTTGACGAGTCCTAAAGGAAAATGTAACAGTGCACGAGAAGACATGAGTCTGTGTGACCTGGACATGTGGAGATGTATGCATGGTTTTTTTTGCTTTGGTTTTTTTGTTAGCAAAAACATGAAAAGGAAATGAGGGTTTGACTTCCTTTGCGTATCTACCACCGTCTGTCTGCTCCTTTCGTTTTGATCTTATTTGCAGAAAGAGGCATTATTTATTTTTAAAAGCAGATGTATATATGGGGAAAAAGACAAGATATGACTATATAAAGGAATGATGGATTATTACTCATGGTCATCTTGGCTGGGTTATCTCCAGCAGCTATGGGTGAGTCTTTTTTTTAGCTAGAAATATGTCAAGCATTCTACTGATCTTGGACATAATTACAGAGCCAAGATGTTGTACCTTCTGGATTTCCCATTTATTAATTATTCAGTGAACCACATACTACATATCATGGTATCCTGCTTGAGATTTTGAGTAAGTAGATGATTTGTAGTACACTAGATTGTTGTATACCAGCTGAGAGTACTTAAAACCTGAAGTTGTTTCGCTTTTTGAGTCATTGGTATTGTACTATGATTATGATTTTAATAAGGTTTTGGTAAAAACTTCTTTCAAATCATAATCACTTTTGTTCAGTTAGCTTTAAAAATTTTAGCATTATGTCAAAACTGTTCCAGATTTCTCCAATTATTTTCATTTCAAATTACTGTTTTTAAATAGTTTCCAAAGCCTGTGTTATGTACTAAAGCAAAATAATTTTTTGGTGATGAAGGATATCTCTGCTGTAGTTCATTTACTTACAGGTTTGCCAAGTATAATCTCATCCCATAAACCCATATTAAACACAACTTATTTTCATCTTCATTTAAAACTATGTTCAAACATTTAAGTAACTGTTGGGCTGCAGCCAACAAAACTTGGCTGAGAAACTCCAGGTTAGTCTATAAATAAATGTCACCATTACAGCTTGAAAAAAATGGGACTGTAATAGTCAGCTAATGTTGCTGTGAAAAGTTATTCATTCTAGTAGTCAGTATTTGCATAATTATAGGTGAGCGTAGCAACAAGAAACTAAAGTGACAAAAATTTGTAATTTTTTTTTATCAAGTACATTATTATTTCAATATATAAATCTACATTTTGTCTGTCAATCTGTCAACATTTAATGAAATTCCAGGTATAATGACGACCTCATAAAGGCTGAATGTTACTGGCACACAACAGAGCTATAGTAAGATGGAAAACATGCAGTATTTGGATTTTGAATAGGTGGTGTTTACTCAATGACTGGTAAAGAGCCTGACTCATAAAATGACAGGTAGGCATAATGTAGATTTTCTGTTTGGAAAAGACAACTGCAACAAACACAAGCAGAGAACATAGCTGTGGTTCCACTCAATGAAACTGCAGCAGAGAGCGCCGTCCCGGTCAAGATGAATCGCTTCATCACCTGTTTGGACATGCAACATATTTGCACAGTTAAAGTCTGCAAAAATCTGTTGGAACACTGAACTTAGGGTGTGGGTGTGTGTTTGTGCCATTTTCTGTTTCTCTGTGATATATATATATATATATATATATATATATAAATGTGCATTCTTTAACAAACCATTTTCCACATTATGAGTGAGTTTCATAACTGTAGCTGCCACAAGGAGAGTGGTGTAGTCCCTCTTTTCACCACTGAAGGGCGCTGCTGCTATGTAATTGCACTACAGAATCTAACAAGTCTATCTTATGTACATTACCTTACACAGATATTTTCTAATAAATAACTGTAAATATAGTACATTGAAAAATTTTAATACTTAAAACAAAGAAACTACTGTGTATGATTAATCAAGCCGAGATAAACTTTAATTATATCGAAGTAGAAGCAGTGTAGCCAGCCGGTAATGCCCATTCAAGCAGCTATCTGAAATACACACATACAGATAAAAATGTGCATTTTGTAGTGAGTAGGGAATAAGTGTTGGTGCTGTGCCCTCATTTAGATCTGGACAATACGGTAGCATATCAAAATTACCATACATGGTGCCCTGATCTGCTCTTTTTCTCTCTCTCTCTCTCTCTCTCTCTCTCTCTCTCTGTCTTTTTGTCACTCTCCACCCCTTTTTGAGGTTAGGTTGTCACCCCACCACCCTTTTCACTTGCCTACACACAGAAGAGGGTGGGTTAATCCACGGACAAGATAGTTCACTTGTCCTGTGTGTTGTTTTTTTTCTGCCATCTAATACTTCCTGATCCTCATAGCATCAGAATTTCTCTCTTTCTGTCAAACTTTCCAACTTCCCTCTTTGTTCTCACAGAGAGTATCAGTGTTTTTGGTTTTTTTTTTTGTTTTTTTCATTCAGTAATCTGCCTTTACCTACAGGGANAGTATCAGTGTTTTTGGTTTTTTTTTTTGTTTTTTTCATTCAGTAATCTGCCTTTACCTACAGGGAGAGAAAGCAGTGGAAGGAAGTACAGAAAGCACCTTGGACAAGGCTTCTGCACATTTTTTCCCTTGGGCTTTTCCATCTTGGAGCATAAACCTCAGCTTTGTTTGACATTTTTACTCAGATCTTGATCTAGTCCTCTCTACCTGGCTTTGGATGTTTGGAGTGGCAGACATGCTGCTTTTTTTCTGAATGGAAAGTGGAGTTGAGATGTGAGACGGGACACAGATACACATGTCAACAGACTATACCAGAACAAATCTGAGCAAAAGAGAAAGAGAGCTCAAGAACAGAAGTAACCTGTGCAGGGGACTTATGTAACTCCTAAAGTTGAGACAACAGAAAGAAGACTTCATGATTGAGAGTCCTGTCTAAAGCTTTGAAATTGGATGATAATATCATGCTGGGAAAGACTTTTTTTTGCTATGCTGAAGTTTATAGGATATCACATCCATCATCATGAGTGCTACAGTTGAAAAAGAGTGTTGTCACAGTGCAAACACATGGATGGTCTCGCATACTTCTTCACTGACTCTGAATAATATAGACAAGGATGTTCCAGAAAGTTTGCATGACCTGAATCATAAACCTATGGACAGAGCGTGATCCTGTTTAAATGAAAGATGGACAACATCCCAGTTTGTATTACCACAGGCAATGGCCTTAAGTCTGCTTTTTACAAATAATTTCTGCTGTTTTTACCTGCTATTGCTGAGAATGACAAGTGAAACCAAGATTACACACAGCTTTCTGCCTCTGCTATCCAACAAAGCTTCAGCTTGAGTTTCTTCGTTGACCCAGTTCCCATGGTGTCCACAGTGCCAGGGCGACCAGGTGTGTGAGTTTTTGAACCATGCAGTACCTGGGAGGGAAACTGTCATCTGCCCAGCTGCGGGTGGCTGGCTGGGTGGGCAGCATACGACACTCCTTGCAAGGAGCTCTGGAGCTGGTCTGGGGAAGTGCAGAAGAAAAGCAAGAGGAGGAAGAAGAGGATAAAGAAGAAGAAGGTGCAGATGGAAGAGGAAGGTTTCAGAGAGCCATGTCACCACTAAGTAACATCGCCAGACGTAGCAGGAGATCCCTGCAGAGGTTTTCCAATCGAAGTCGGCAAACTCTGCATAGGAGAACCACTGAAAGCTGCTCTGTAAGGGCTGATGTAATAATCCATGTAATATCAATGAATGCTCTGAACTTTTCTGCTCATGTCATATCCATGTGAATTCTAGTGAAAAGAATCATACCCAGTGACATTAGACACAATAATACCTTGACATAGTTTTTAAGGACAGATTGGTTGGCGGTTTCATTTTGCACTGATGCTTCTCATGGAATTCATTTGCTACTTTTATGTTTACACCCCCATGCGTTAGCAGATAACCATGCAAATCTAAACTGGGAGTGCAGTATTTGGTAGTAGTCTGTTTCAGGAAGGACTGACAGTATCTGATAGCGTTGTCTAAATGGAATGTTGTATCAGTAGACATGCATGCACTTTATTCTCCTGTCTGCGTGTGTGCGTGTCAGTGACAAGGCAGTAGTCTGCAACAAGTGCGCATAGATAAGGTTCATCAAGCTATGACTAGGTGTTTGTGTGCATGTATGCCTGTTATATAATATAGCTCCATTTTGGTTTCACTTTTGGCATGTATCACCTTTTTGTCTTTTTTGCAGTTAAAATTGGTAAGTTTAAAGATAAAGATAGAAATTCCAAAAAATAGTGCAACAAAGTGATTAATGATATTGTTACATCAGTACCTTAATTTTGATTAATGATAAGTTCATCACAGATCTTTTGAGAGATATAATTTTAAACCCAGTATATTTATTTGCATATATATTATCATATTGAAATCCACTATGATGTGTACACATAAGCTTGAAGAGTACATCTCCTGAGCATTACCATGCTGCAAAAAGAGAATGATAGCATATTCATTCATATATCTGATAGTTTATTTTTTTCATTTATTGACATCTTGAAGTCTAAATTGCAACACATGAGTTTATTTACTATTATTTGTGACATTTAGCATCTTTCTTATATAAGTGTTGACTGTTGCTGCAGCATGTATGCGTGTGTGTGTGTGTGTGTGTGTGTGTGTGTGTATGACTGTCTGACACAAAGCTCTTGGAAATGGACCAGTTTTGGTCCATTTTGCTGAATTAGAGTCAGGCTTAGTTGTAATCTGAAGGATGTTATCCTCTTAAACAAGCTCTCTTAAACATTCATCTGACCATGACAAAAATGCGATGGAGGAAGACTATAAAGAATCCAACCCTGTCTTGACTTGTACATCCTCCACCCTCTCGAGCATATATGGTACATGTAAACACACAAACACACATGGGCATGTACACACAGAAACACACACATAAGTGTTATTTTGGTTCTCTATTAGTTAGGTCTGGACTTGTACGCAGGTTGTGCATGTAAATTGTGAGTTGGTTGTTTTACAATAGATATTCAGTTATTGCAAGTAGAATCTCTGACACTGACAATGAATTTCCGTGATCTGTATGCATCTCTGAATCTGTCTTTGCATTCATAGACTAACGTTTAACATTTTGATTCAGAGTGAAGTTGGCTGTTTCTTTGCTTCAATGTTATATTTTTAGATATCTGGAACACAGAATTGAGAGGAGTGTGTTGGTTTTTCAAGTTAAATTGTCCCACTTCACTACAGCTAGACTGAGATACACTTGTCCAGTATACATTCTCATTATTGCAGCATACTTGTTCAAACTGCAGCAAGTGCTTGCTGTGCTGTAGTTGACTAGCCAAAGAGGAATTATACAGAAATTTAGTCTCTTTGGAGTGTCTAAGGACTTACAGAATGGCGCATGATTTGCTGAAACATGTTAGTACCAATATACAGTCCAAAAGTCTGAGACCACACTGAAAATCTGTGATGTTTTCCATGTAAATCTGGAAATAATCAGAAAGTCTGACATCATAAGAAGCTCTTTGGAACATTGTAAAATTATGCTGGGATAACTTGGGTCAGCAGGTTTTGCACAAACTTTTGGAGTCCATGCAAGCTCAAGTGCATCTGTCAGTAAAGCAAAAGGGGAACATACCAAATACTAAGAAATTCTGAAATTCATGCATATTTTTCAAAGATTCAACTTTTCACTCAAATTGTTAAGACAATATTATCATTTGTAATGAAAAATCTTGTATTAAATTCAAAAAGAATGCAAAATAGAAGCATTTTCGCGGCAGTCTCAGACTTTTGGATCCCACTGTGGGTAGAACACATACAAGATAAATACCACGAATAGTACCAACAATGGAAAAGTAACACTGTAATAGTCCTCTCTGTGTGCATCTAATAACCAGACAGTTTTCTCTCCAGCAGCTACACCCATCCTGACGTTATAAGGAAATCTTTCTCAGTAGCCTATTTATTCACGCTGTGTTGATGCCAGATAACAGGCCTTGTGAAAATGAAGCTCCTCTGTGAGCTCCAAGTAATAAAGAGCCTTGTAATGAGACAGTACGTGTATGAAATCATAAGGCAGCGATATTTATGAGAGCTGTTTTGTATCCAGGTAACAATAACAACAATATTATGTCAGGATGCGTCACTTGACAAAATGTGAAATGAGCTTAAAGGAATGTTTGTGAATAGATGCACAGTAGATGCTGTTGTTTGGAGTGTGTGTGTCGTGACTGTGTGTACCCAAGCATTTCAGCATGTGGGCATGACTGCATGTGTGTCGGGTATATTCTGTGTGTGTGTGTCGGGTATATTCTGTGTGTGTGTGTGTGTGTGTGTGTAGTGGTTATTGAGGACAGCCTAGCCTCTGTGACCAGCTCATTAAAAGATGCATGCTTGGCTGGTCGTTAGTCCTCTTTCCCTCTCTGTAGTTTTAGTCATCTTGGTTCAACGCACGGCTCATCCTGTGCCTACGTCAGTGCCACAATGTGTAAACAACACACAGAGAAACATAAATATCATTTGAAATAACACATATGATCATTTAGTAGATCCAACAATGTATAGATGATTGTTAGATACACTATCTGTAGACTTTGGCTGATGCTGAAACACATCAAACAAATGTGTCTAATGTTGTTCTCTCTCTCTCTCTCTCTCTCTCTCTCTCTCTCTCTCTCTCTCTCTCTCTCTCTCAGGGACAGGTTAAGAGTTATTGTACAGACAGAGAGGGATTAGACACTGAGGCTTTAATTGACAATCAGCCGGAGCAGCAGTATGGGGCCTGTGAACAGGCGTCCTCTGAAACCGACAGGTAAGACACATATCGCATGATAATTCAGTACAAGCTTCACTTATCTCTGAACTAGATTGACATAATTATTGTAATTTTAAAGGGCTACACAATAGTTTTGTATGTTTGAGCCCAATAAATACAGCACTACCAGTATACCCATTACGTTACTGCCAATCATTTTGTAAATCATGAAACCATATTTTAATTTTTTGTGTTATTTTGCCAAATCCCCTATTCTTTCAAAATCAAATGTTCAGGTTATACACCTTAAAATTCAGTGTTCCACATACTAACGCATATGCCTGAATGTAGAAAGCACGGTCATTATCATTCCTCAGTAAAAGCAGTCTTTTGTCCTGGGACTGCATTCCCTGGTGGAGACACATTTTCTCCTGTGTAGCTCCTTGTTGGATCAGTTAAATTCCAACCATATTTCATATTTCATGTCTCTACAAACTGATTTTTATAGCGAATGAACTGCCTAGTGGTTGTCTGGAAGGTAAGAAAAACCATTTGAAAATGGTTGGCAGTAAGTAATGTGTATGCCAGTGGTATTTATTGGACTCAAACATGCAAAACCACCGGTGTGGTCCTTTAAATTGCTTCATTTCCTGCATCCATGCCAATGGGAACAGACAGGACTGGGCAAGTTCAGGTGTAAAACTCGGTGTCTGCTGTTCCGCTGAAGGTGTGGCTACATGTTTAAATCATATAAATTAAACTGAGTACATTTGTAAATGTTGCTATCGAACAGTAAAGCCTTAGCACAGGTAGCCTAAAGGTCCAATCAGGATTGCCGGGTTGAGTGCCAGTTGCCAAGTATGATCACTGACACATGTAGTGCAACAAATAATGTCCATTGCTTAACCAAAATGACTTTATTTTAACATTTAACATTTTAGACGTTAGTGGCAGTATAAAGTGGAGGCATAAGCATGTGCAACTGTACACAAAACTGTAGGAAGTTCAGGTATGTTCAACTATTTGTGTGAATTCGGCATCCTGTGCCCCCTTGTGGTTAGGAAAGCACATTACATAAACTCAAGAGTGGAGCTTGGTGGATTTGGATCATAATCCCTCTAAAAACATAATGAAAATCAAAGTAAAAAGTAATAATTTGACTTTCAGACTCATTTCATTTGGTATTGGCATTTAATTCTAAAGAGCTGTATTGTTCTTCAGCTCAAAGCTCATCCAGGACGAAAGTCCTGAAGTCTTTTCTGAAGACCTTGATGCTGTTCCTTGCACAGAGGAAGAGTTGGCTCCATTCCCTGAGGTTTGTGACTCTTTCATTCTGTTGTTCTTCCTCCCTGAATGATTGAATTCTTGTTCTTTAACTTGAAGTTTGATTATTTTCCATATCTTACTCATTTGGGAAAACATGCACTCTTAAATCTGTATTGTTGTGGTGTGGTGATGATTAATATATTCTGTGTGTGTGTGCGTGTGTGCATGCAGAGCTCTACTCCTCTTCTCGACACCCGTGCGCAGAGATTGAAGGCAGATCTGAGTAAGAGGCGATGTCATAGGACACGTCCACCACGGTTTACCCGGGCAGGATCAGCCCAGGACAGCTTGGACTCGAGGTTCTGTGACTCCACAGGTTATTACAGCATCTGCAGTGTTATCTAATTATTGTGGAGCTCAGATGTTTTCTGCAACCTCGGTATTTAATTCAAAGCAAATAAATAACATCTTCACCAAATACATTCAGTCCAGCAAAAAGTAGGCTGGAAATATTGATTTACTGCATGATTTGACTGATCTGATAACTCTCTTTTCCCCATATGAAAAAGAAATTTGTGCCAAGCAAAGGGAGTCTGATTCTGAGGAGGAACAACCCAAACCGAAGGTGGTTTCTCCTCCTCCCACTGCCCAGAGAGTCCCCTTGTTTCCTGGAGTGAACGCCGCTGCCCTAATGGTATGTTCTCCCAAACTTAAATGTGATATTTTAAAATATTTTTCAATAGTACATGGCGGTGTAAATGGTTGGCTTTTGCATTGAGGAGGTACGTATTCTCCTCATTTCTCAAGGCTCAAATAAAAAAGAGAACAGACGGAGGAGGAGCTGGGGAAGTCGAGGAAACAAGAGAAGAGAAGGTCAGTCCAAACGAGGAAGTAGCACCATCTCCCTCTCTACTCTCCCGCTCCCCTCGCTCTGCCTCTCTTCTTGCTGGGGCTGCGCGAGTCCTACCACCCTTAGGTGGCTCAGATGGAGGGTAAGAACAAAGCATTTCAACACAATTCCCAAAACATTCAAATATTCTAGAAATGACCCAATAAAATATTTTATATTAAAAGCAAAAAATATGGAAATTTTGCTATGTGCATTAAGATGACTGTCTGAACTGTGTGTGTCATTCAGTGCCGTCTCCTCTCCATCGTGGCTAAAAGAACTGAAGTCTAAGAGACGTCAGAGTCAGCATGACGCTGATTCGTAGCTAGACAGGTGAGGTTATATATGTGACCTAGATTCTGAGCTCATAATAAAATCCTGCTGTTAGTAATTAGGGAACCTAGCACCTATTGTTATCATAGGCCCTTTTTCTTTCTTTCTTGACACGAAGAAATGCAGACACACACTCCCAACAGTCCAAAGTTCATCTCACATTTTGGACTTTTACTTCTTAAACCTTTTCTTGTATCAACAAACCTAATTTTTTTTTCACAAGTTCTCTCAGCCAGTGCATTCAGCTGCCAATTTGAGGTTGCCATTTTTTTTTTTTTTTTTTTTGCATCTTGTCATCTTTTCCTACAAAATGACCAGAGTGTGTTTTAGACACTTTTAATATAGATGTTATAAGAGGACTTGCACATTCCAAACTGTGTGACTAGAACTTGATGAAGCTGACTTCAGGTCAGCTGATTCAGAAGTTTGATTGGTTCAGTCAAACTTCGGGGTCACAATTTGAACACATTTCCAAAATCTACGTTGTTCCATTGCAGAATTCAAGTCTCATAACAATTTTTGACATTTATCCTTTTTTAACCAAGTGCTATAGAGATTTTACACTTCATAATGTTTGTGAGCATGAAATTTTCAACAAAAGCATGTACTGTGAATTGAGAGTACACAAAACGGAGGGCAAACACACTTACAGGAAGTGGGCCATGTCGTCACAATTATTTTTCCAGTCATGTTCAAAATTGTTGAGGGTGTAAACAAGTTCTCATTGTACTGTACATGTGTGCTCCTATTCTTCATATTCTGTATTTTGTGATTACTGTTGATGTTAAGATTGTGCATAGATTAGGGTAAACCACATGATGATAACACACATACATATAGAAAAAAAGAAAAAAGAGCAACACCTTTCCTGTGATATGCTGACTCTCCAAAATAATGACAAGGAGGGATAAGAGAGCTCACAGATACAGATATGATGATTTGAGTCACTGGCTCTTTTGACTGTCTGCAGTATGTGTATCATTTAGAAGTTTGGTTTTATCCTGATGTCAGGAATATGTGGCGTAACATCAGTCTTTAGATGAATATGCAGCTCTCTGCATCCTTCAAATACTGAATATACTAACTTGGATGCCTCCTGTGCTTTGTGACTTGAATAGTAATGTCTGAATTATTCTCCAGTTCTCTTTAGGAGACAGTGTGCTGTTTCTGCTGGAACAACAATCAGTCTGCCACAGCTGCTGCTGCTAATATATACTGTACATCTTTCCAGGGGATTGCTTCTTTTTGCACTTGGAGTGCCTTATTTTGGACTTTCACTGTGATATGCAGGAGGCGGATACAAGACTTTTGCTGAACATAGAGGGCACCAAGAACTTTTTGTTTTGTGAATGAAATGTTGTGCCATATGTCAAAATAGTGATGTTTTAAGGCCAAGCACATGTTTTATCGACTGCTGTACAGCGGCTCAGTGGAGTGGGAATGTCCCATTGTAATTTAGAACAAAGCAAATGACTGTTTTCATTGTTTCATGTTTTGTTTTGATGTGTAAGTCCATCATGTACTGCATGTACTGACAGGATCTGACACTAGGCTGTCATCAGGTTATGCAGATATGCACGTGCACACTCACACACAGGATCACACACACACACACACACACACACACACACACACACACACACACACACACACACAAACATGTATAGGAAATAATGATTACACCTTGTGTGCATTAAATTGTTCAAAATAAACATTATTTTGCCAATCACATCTTCTGAAATAAATCTACCCAGCACTTTAAGACAACTTATTAATAATTACTGTCCTCATAGCACATCAAGCAAAAAAAAATAAAAAAAAATAAAAGACTGCATAACTATAGAAACATGGTTAGAGGCTCTAAAAAACTGTATGGCTGTCCATCATCTCTATAGTAATGTTAATATGTTTTGAGTGAAAATTAACAAGGAATAAAGATACACTTCCGATTTTGTTAAACTTGTGCCTCCATTTCAGATTGTTGAGGTTTCACAACCCCACATCGTTCACACTTGTCTCGCAGAACATCAACAATTAACTGAGAGAAATTGGGGGCACTGCTTGGAGCTACTGTACAACAAAATCAGGGAGTGTGTGTACTCTGTACACTTAATTAAGACTAATTAGTCTCTCCTTGTTTCTTTAATGTGCCTTTGTTTTTAATGGTAAATTGACTTTAATCATTTCTGGAATGTGATTGATATGTGTATGATAAGAGTAAATTGTGGGAATTATATTGATTTTTTTTTCTATGAAATGCAATTAATTGATTTTGTGTAAAACTTGAAAATAACAAAGTACAATTGTTAGGTACTTGACCTGAGTATTTCCATTTTGTTCTAATTTCCACTTCTGCTGAACTATATTTCAGAGGTAACCATTTTCATTTTACTCTGCAGGTTTTAATTTTAAATTACAGCTGTATAATAGTTGCTTTTCAAATTAATACAAATTCAACATGAGATAAAACTAATTAAAAATGCTGTTGTCAGGTGATGGTCTTGTATCTCAGTCTTGTTTTAATATTTTTACCTTAGCAGTTTTACGAAAGTAAATTATCTGAATACTTCTCCCACCATTGCCTACACGGGTCAGTTTTAAGACACATTTTAGGAATATTGATAACACATTTTCTCATTCATGCTCAACAGCTTTTCTGCCAATAGTTGTTTTAGTAAAAAGGTAAAGGCAGAGGGAATACTAGCACTAGAGAGCAAGCTAGTTGGGGGTGATCAGCAGTGAAAAAGACCTCTGTCAATTCTCTCAGCTGACAGTGTGTGTGTGTGTGTGTAGCTGTGGTCAGCATGGCAGTGTCGGGCAGAGGTGGACAGAGTTTGCCAGTGTGCCAGGGACAAAGGGCTACCCAGGAAGTGACAGAATTGCCATATTAAGAGGTTTTTTGCTACTGTGGACAGAAATAAACCATAAATCCCCCCTCTGGCTTCCATTATCCACTCATCAGGCCTCCACACCCACACACCCTTACCCTGAGACAGACAGAAAAGAAAGAGAAGAAAGGAGAGATGGAGAGTGTGGTTTGGTGCAGTGAAGCACAGGCCAATCAGATAAAAAATGAAGATCATCCTTCACCCTCTCCATTCCCTTTTATCTGCACCGCAACGCTTGCTCTTCAAATAGCATTTTATACATTATTAATTCATTATTCTCATACGTATTCATATGTATTCATAACAACTAAGATTTGAGTGAAATCAAACAGTGAAAGTCTTGCTTGTCCATTCTAACTAAATAAAAAAGAGAATCAGAAAAATAAAAATTGCTTTTGTAGTAAAAAAGCTGTTAAATTTATTTGTCTCTATTATTGCACAAAAGATAATTCTTTTAGATCAGTTTTGAAACCCAGTAAAAGAATTTTGCTCATGTACAATGAGACTTGAACAAGTCCACCACCTACAGCCTCAATGCATATTAAACAATATGTCAAGTAGATCTAGTTTGTGTTCGGCTCCACTGATTTTGGTCTTGAGTCTTTATCTAATGTAATTTATTTTATAGAAGAAAACTGTTAGAACATCAGAAGACTCTAGATCAGCTGGCTACAGAGAAGAGTCTGCTATTTATTTCTATTTTTTATTTGTTTGTGATTGAGTTTAAATGGTCAGAATTATCTGACAGAGCCTATGAGAGCCCTTAGCTGCCCATAGTTAAGATTGCTAATGAAAAAAAGGAGACAGGATACTACAGTACCTGTTGTTAGGTTGTGTACAAGAATTACTGTTAAGCTCTTTGTCAGGCAAATCAGGTTTCCCATGTGACCAAATAGTAATAAACTGAACTAAGTAATATGACCTGAAAACAGCAACAGCAGTAAAAAAAAAAAAAAAAAAAAAAAAGGAAAAGAAAAGAAATCACATATATCAAGAAATATGCCTGTTTCATATTAGTGAAATAAATACACAAAGTGTGTTAATTTTAAGAAATTTACATTATTTTTCGTTACCAGCAGAATTATCTGCCAACGGATGAATATATTTCTGCGCTGTTACGATGACATCTGTCATGTGTACGGAAGAGCAAAGCTGTGACGTCGCTCATTGGTCAAAACTAAACTAAACCCGCCCTTTATATCTTCTCATCCAATCAAAAACTATTTCCATTCAGCAGGCTCGAGAGCTGGGCGGGGAACGCGCAAAATTTGAAAGTTAGCCGGAAACAACGTAGTCTGAGAGGAAAACACGGTGTGCTTCTAGACAACAATCAATGTTTCGCTTTAACTTAAAAAGGCAGTTCTAAATATCTTTATGGCATTCCGGTGAGTGAAACCACACTATGTTACTTTAGGTATAATATAACATAATGCTATGTTGCCAAACAAACGTTTGCCAACGTTAACTTAGCAAGCTAAAGGTAACGCTACAGGTTATTGACATTTTTATCCGATATCATCTTTAGCCTGGATATACATCATACTAACGTCGCAGATAGCTTATTTTGCTCAGCTGACGTGTTACACTTGCAATAATTTTACCCTACCGTCAATGCGTGACATTTGTTCAGCTTATTTGGTGTTAAGAAGCCATGTTGAAGTTCAAATATGTCAGTCAAGGAAGCATGAAAACGCTGCCCTTATCTGCGGAGACCATCACCAGCCGCAGCTCGCGACTCAACCAGCTGTTTCAGGTAAACATTCATTTGAAGTATGGCTGGTNCCAGCCGCAGCTCGCGACTCAACCAGCTGTTTCAGGTAAACATTCATTTGAAGTATGGCTGGTATCTCCTGCTAACATCCACTGTCATAAGATTAGACTGGAAGACCAGTATCCAATTTTAAATTGTGTTTTAGAATTGTAATTTCCAGTTAGCATCAGCATTGCATTGCTATCGAGCTAAGTGCACGTAGGCATTGTATCCATGCTTTTCCTGCGTTTCTGGGCAGGGCCGAGTCAGCCTGTGTGGACAGCAGGGAGGAGGAGGATGCACTTTGGGCCGTGAAGAGCTTCTGG
The DNA here is from genome assembly GCA_014773175.1 of Lucifuga dentata. Taxonomy (NCBI): domain Eukaryota; kingdom Metazoa; phylum Chordata; class Actinopteri; order Ophidiiformes; family Bythitidae; genus Lucifuga; species Lucifuga dentata. The sequence goes on from VXCM01000193.1 coordinate 263,093, forward strand.
AGGCTCTGCTTCTATTGTACCAAGAGTGCACCTCTCCAGAACTCATGAAGATACACCATGTGAACAACTTTGTCAGCAAGTGTAAGTGTGCATTTTACACGTATGCAGGATTCCTTTATCTGTTTTATCAACGTAAATCATTGAAGTTCACATTCATGTCTGTGGGGCGTTAATTTTGCTTCCAATTTATTATCTGTTTATTAACAGTTGTGACGCAGCAACACTCTCCCTCCCCCTTTTTGTTTTTGCAATAACATCAACAGATACAATACACATAGACAGATAGATAGATAGATATTATTTTTTTTAAAAAAATCCAAGTATAAAAATGTTTCAAACATGCCCAGACTGTAATACAATACATTTACAACTGTATAAAATAACACATCACACTATTGTGCAATATTACCACAGTGGAAAATACTGTATAGACAGTATAAATAATATTGTACAGACTCCATACTCTCAATATCAGCCAGAGATAATATGTATGTACAATAGCAATGCCAATAATATGGTACTATATCAGTGCATCTCTACCTAACAGTATAATTATTGTAATTTTGGTTTGAATTTTATATCCTACAAATCAATAAAGGAAACTAGAGGGACATTCAAGTGCATACCTCTGCCAAGGTTGATGAAGCCCAGATAAAATTAGGTCTTGCTCTAATAATATGTTGGCTTAAAGAGAAAGAAATGACTATAATAACAGGACTTAGTGGCTTTATTTGTCATAAGGAATAGTAGGTTTTAAAATGTATGCAGTTCTGGGCCAAATTGTACCTATTGATAGAATATTATGGAATTTTTTCCATTGAGATTGGTGTATTACTTTCAATGAAACTGACAAAAATATTAAAAAAAAAAAAAGTGGCCTATCTGATAATGTTAAATCATTTTTAAAATTCCTGGATCAGATCCTGGCCTCAAAAGTTACACACCTTTCTTTCTTTTGCCCTATTATTGATAATTTAACATCCTAAAAGTTTTTACACTTAATTTCCCACATTATTTGAAGTAAAACCTTTCTGTGTGTGTTTTTTTTTTTTTTTTTTTTNTTTTTTTTTTTTTTTTTTTATGGTCATGATACAGATTCTGAATTGATCTCAGAGCTATGGGCCCTGCAGCCTGGCCCTCATGACTTTGAGCTGCGTGCAGTTGTGGGCCGTGGTCGCTTTGGAGAAGTCCAAGTAGTCAAGGAGAAAGCCAGTGGAGATGTTTGTGCACTGAAAGTCATGGACAAGAAAGTTTTGCATGCTCAAGAAAATGTAAGATTCACATGGCTTTATTATGTGAAATATTTAATATAGAAAAGATAAGATAAAAGATATTTTCCACCTTTTTTGCAATACTCAATTTGATAGAACATATGGTTTTCATCTGAACCTGTTTTCAGTTAGTATCTAGTATTACAACCAGGTTTGGCTGCTATGTATAAGTTCAGTAATTACATGAGACACATTTCACATAATAAATAGAATTTGGTTAAAAAAATAAGCACAAATTAAACTAACTTAACTATTTTGCATTTATTTCCAAACTTGTGCTGGTGCAGGACTGAGGAAGATATACACAACTATTTTGTTGTTCACTTTTACACTATCCTCTGACTTGCAATCACTGCTCAGATTTTAGAGGTTGCAGTTGGAGAAATGCCCACTGGAGTGTGCTGTAGGGTTGGAAACTGCAAAACAAAATCCCAGTATCATATTATTTCACAGTCATGCTTTCTGCCATGTGATTCATAGAACTGATCTCAGTTGGAATAGTACATGAGCTGGTGCAGCGAAGGATGCGAGGGGAGTAATAAAAGGAACAATGTGTATGTGGAAGAAATGCTTTGAAGTCACTTGTGGCTGTTTTTGCATAAAATGACGCATAAAATGACTCATGCATACACACACCCAAAACAGCAATAGGAATGCAATGTAGAACTGTAAAATGCCACAGGACATGATTTTTAGACATCAAGAAATCTGATATGTGCATTAAGGTCTGCTCAAATTTGAACAAAGTGCATTTAAACCCTTCTGAAACCCCAAAGGTGGTAGCTTGTCAATGTTTCATACAGATGAATTCATGCAGCTAATAAATACATCTGTGTATTGTTAAAAAAAAAAAAAAAAAAANAAAAAAAAAAAAAAAAATCAGTATATTGGATGTGCTGATTGTATTATTGTTTTTCAATTCTGCTCAGGTGGTTTTTCATGAAGAGGAGCAGAGGATCCTGGCTCTGAGCAGCAGTCCCTGGATTCCACAGCTTCTCTATGCTTTCCAGGATAAAGAACGTGTATTCCTGGTGAGACTACAGTTTGGATTCGGTCTTGAGAATGGACTGAAATTGCTGTTGTACATTTTGTGTCTTCTCGTGAGAGGGATCTTCTAAAGAAGCATGTTTTATATATACCCAATAGGCTAAAGGTGATAATATGCTCCAATGTCAGATGGTGCTTTCACCAACATCAAAAAAGCCAAGTTATAAAGTAATTTCTCAGACATTCATACTTTTTATTGTCATCATTAGTCATTGGTACAAGCATGAATGAAAGCAGTACACAGACTACAATCTTCCTCCTCCTCTTTCCTCTCTGAAAACACAGAGGCCACACTGCTTTCAACTAAAGAGGTGATTGGTGTGGTTGTGCAATGAACATGGGCAGAGAAGTATATGGGATTGTGAGGAGTAAACAGTTTGCAGATCTGTTTGGAGCGCTGCCCATTTTCATAGTTTGGCACACCTGCCCAATCAAATTACTTGGAAAGTTTAAAAACAGACAATCAGATCCTCTATTATCTGAACATCTGAAGGCATTTTTCAATGCTTTCACACTCTGCAAAGAAGTCTAAAGATGCATGAAATGGCCCTAAATGGGAATTAGGTTATAAATTTGCCAAGCTGAAGGCACATGATATGTACTACTTGCCAAATGTGAAGGAATATGCAGTCATGGCCTTTGTGACGTAGTATACTCTTAGAAGTTTTCTTTTCATTTAATTATTCTCATTTAGTAAGAATGTTTTTTGTGATTTTTTTAAATTCAGCCATTATACCACAGTCTGTTTTTCATTGCAGCTTCGGTTGTTGTCTGAACAACAGCTTGCACTAAACTAATGTAGGTGGGGGTTTCTTAATCCAGTGGAAAGATAAACAGCCTTAAAGTTTTTCCATTCATACACAATAACATCAACAATTTGATTATTTTGAAATAATTATTGTAAAACATATGACAAACATCAATGTGATGTTATGTTTGAACTAAGCTAGGCTAATTTTCACTGTACTGTTTGCATATAAATGACAAAGATATTTTCATCTAACTTTGGGTAAGATGGCAAATAAGGATATTTCCTAAAATTAATATTCCTTTAGTCATTGTGTCTTAAACACATTGTGTCCATATGTCCTTTTCCTCAAAGAGAACATCCAGAATAATCATCACAAAGGTGATTTGATATATCTCCAAAGAATCTAGGCAAATATGTTCTGTGGTCACCTGTTAGACTGACTCAGGTTTTAAGAAAAAGAATATCCTGACTAGCTAAGCCTTACATACTGCCCCCTATTTCTCTTTCAACTTACCCTCTCTGTACATCTGTACACACCCCTACATTTTCTTCCTCCCTTTCTTTTCACTCCTCCTGTCTCACCCTGCTCCCTAACTGAGCATGGAGGAAAATACAAAGCATCCATCTTTATCCATGTGTCAGAGAGGCACCCAGTCTCGCTGTTGCTAGGTAACACTGGAGAATGCTCCCATTCATTCAGACTTGTCGACCATTCATGCACCGGGGGCTCACTTGCCGTGGCTGCCACCATATAGCTCAAATCAGCCTGACCATTACATTTATTCACAGAATATAGACAGCAGAAAAGAGAAACTGACAGTCAAAACTTGACCAAGTTTGATTTCTTGAATTGTATTTTCAGACTTTAAAGGTGCTAAATGAGTTTTATGAAAACATAATTTAGTCAGTGATCACAGATAAGGAAGATTTTTACAGTGATGTTTTATTTTTGGGTTATTCAAGACCAAGCCTTTTACTGCAGTATCACAGATTAATCTATAACATGATCCAGTGTTACATAACTGCATCTATAATGAGGAGAACCAACTAGCTACAAATAAAGCAGAGTTGAGCTTTGATGTATATCTTACCCAGTGTATTTCAACACCAGATGTAAAGTATAAACTGCACATGCTTCCTGTTAATTTTGATTTTTAATCATCATCAGTGCTTGGAATTTCAGTTTCATTGAAATCATATAGTTTTATTTCCAATTCATGACTACGGACAAATGTGTCTTCAGGCAATGGAGTACTTGCCAGGTGGTGACCTGATGTCCCTGCTAAACCGATATGAGGATCAGTTTGACGAGGCCATGGCTCAGTTCTATCTAGCTGAGCTGGTGGAGGCCATTCATGCTGTCCACCAGCTGGGCTACGTCCACAGGTAAGACATCAGCAACTGCATCCACCCATAGTTGGAGAACTGTCTCAAGAAGTGGGATCAGTGATCCCTAAATAGGCACTTTGACTCTGAGATCCTCACTAAATGACAGTACTTATTTGCCTTTTGCTTTTACTGAAAGGCTAAAGTACACGATTTGAGAAAACAGGAACTGGTTGTAGAAATACAGCACTGTAATTTAACCTGGAGCCTCAAGACTAAAATCAAGTAATATAAAACATAACTAGCATTTACAAATGGATTCCATTATCCTCAGTGCAGTAGACATATTATGGTGCTCAGGCAACAAACAGCGCTATAAAGCAATATGCAATCTCTTCTAAACTATTCACTTGCAGAGATGTCAAGCCAGAGAACATTCTCATCGATCGGACAGGTCACATTAAGCTGGCAGATTTTGGATCAGCTGCCAGACTAACAAATAACAAAACAGTAAGTACACTTATACAGTTTGCTGTACGTATCAACTTGAATATTCTTATCAGTGTGTCACTGAGGAATTTGCTTTGTGTTTTCAGGTGGCAGCTCCCACAGTTCCTGTTGGGACCCAGGACTTCCTGTCACCTGAGGTCCTGATAGCCATGAATGGGGGCTCTCACAGTACCTACGGGGTTGAATGTGACTGGTGGTCTCTTGGGGTCATTGCCTATGAGATGATCTATGCCAAATCTCCTTTCTCTGATGAAACTTCTACCAAGACCGTTTACAACATCCTCAACTTCCAGGTGCATAGACTTCCATCAGGACTGGCATTGACATTAGTCACTGGATGCTGTCAGAACTTTGTTGATTTAGAAATGTAGAAGCAAACTAGATGAATGAAGAAATAAGTAGCCTACTTACAGTAGACAGTGCAGTACTTCATGAATATATTCAGTCTAATATATCTGAAGCAATCTGATCAGTCTATGTAGTATGTAATCAATCTTTATCCATGTTGTTTGCTCCCAGTGTTTCCTGAAGTTTCCAGAGGAGCCACGGGCTAGTAAGCAGTTCATAGACTTGGTGCAGAGCTTACTGTGCGGAGCCAAGGAGCGGCTTGGTTTCCAGGGATTGCGTTGTCACGCGTTTTTCTCTAACGTAGACTGGAACAACCTAAGACAAGGTGAGGAGAATCTTCTCCTTCAGATTTCTCCCTTCTTTGGTGTGAAAATGCTCAGTTTGAATTGAGATGCCAGAGTGATGGTGACCACACTGTTACTGGACAGACAATATGCGACTATCAAGTATTAATGTACAGTGATGTTTATTGTATACATAAATGGAGAGCGTACATGTCAGACACATGGATGCAGGCACACACTGTCACATAGACAACAAACAGCAATTGCTGTGCCAGTGTTTGTGTCGGTAGTGAAATAATGAGATTCTGTGCACTGCTGGCAGCAGGTCAGCGTTTTTTTGAGGAGAACGGTATACTGAAGCAGAGACGAGAGGCGAAGCAGACAGAGTAAAGCTCTGCAACTCATCTCCTCCTCAGTAGACGCAGCAGTAATCTTTTAATCTAGCAAGACCAGACACACTTACCATAGAGGGACACGTGTTTGTTGAAAGTCATTGTCACCATTGAACCTGAGACTGCATTGAATGTCAGAGATTTGACATTTTCCCCTGACCAAATATGGGAAAGTACACCTTTATCATTCACATTAATGGCCATTTTCAGTGAAGCACAGTCACATTAAAGAGCCCCAGCTTTAAAAATGCATCTGTAATTCACATGCGTAACAGCAGGGGAAATGAGCATTTATTTTTCTGTTCAGAATGCCTAATGTTCTTCAGATGTTTAAACGGGTTTTTGTAATTCTGGAGAGGTTATACTTTCTCGCTATTACATCTATAGCATAATATTCCTATCAGTGATGAATATTGTGTCCAGTTCTTCGTTCAAGATTCACAAGAGTAGTGTTAGAGTATAATATTGTGTTTGTAATGCAGGAGCTTATTGTGCTGATGTGTGCATGTGTTAGAAATGAAGGGAGGGTGAATGTTTATTGATTTCATTGATTTATTGATTTTCCTTGCATAGTAAATATAAATGCAACATGAAAAATCACCACACGAAGTGATAAAATGCCAAAACTGATTTTTAGATATTTGGACACAGACGGAGCTTTATGCTTCAGCTTTGACTCCAGCTGATTAGCTTGCTCTGCTGCAGTGTGAGAGAGAGAGAGAGAGAGAGAGAGAGAGAGAGAATGTGTGTATGAGAGAGAAGGGAGGGAGGGAGGGAGGGACAGGCAGAGGCAGCATGTGCATGAATGCGCGACTTACTGCACTCTAAGCTCCCATCTCTCTGCTCTGTCTCTCCTCCCTCCCTTTTTCTCCCTTCTCCTTGTTTTTTTTTTTTATTTTTTTATTTTTTACTATCCTGTTCATTGCTGCACTCTTTCTTTTTTCTTGCCCTCTCCTACTCCTTCCTTTCATTTATTTCCTGCAGTTCTCCCGCCTTTCGTTCCTGCACTGCATGCCGAAGATGACACCTCTAATTTTGAGGCGCCGGAGCAGGCAGCCCCCCGGCCAGCCCCAGCCGCACAGCAAGGAGCTCTGCCAGTGGGCTTCCAGGGCCAGGATCTGCCCTTTCTAGGCTGGTTCTTCAGTAGACCTTTGACAACATTGGCCAAAACTGAGTAAGTGCTACCTGTTTACTATGCAATGCTTGGCTTTTTTTTTTTTTTTTTAACACCCCGTTTTTCTGGTAGTCATCAATGAGACTTCATGCACACACCTCCTGAACACACCTTTGTTGGTTAAAGACCCTCCTGCTACCGTAGCAGTTCTGCCCTTAGACTCTTTATTACCACAGCAACAATTTTCAGGTAGCCTTGTTTCAGGTGACCTAGTGTGGTGCCCCTAGCAGTTGGTGTCATTGGCTAAAATGGGTTTGGCCATATGTTTTGTCAGACAAGGAAAAAGAGAGGGGAGGGATCCCCCTGTTCTGTGGTGTTCTCTTCTTCTGATTCCTGTTATTCTGCATGGGATCAAATATAGTTGATCCCATAGATCAACAGAATGGAGCAGTGGATGTGAGCTGGCGTTATCTTTTCCATTGGTGCTGATTGGTATGCGGCTGAGTGTGTCAGTGAGGTTTGCTGAGAGGTAGAACCCCCACACATAGACGCACTACCACCCTCCCTGCTGTTATTGTGCTTGTCTGTTATTGTGCAGCATAATGGGCTCCTGACTTTTATAGCGTGGGTTTGGGGATCATCATTATTCCTAATAGTCTTTTGGCTTCTTAACCTCTGATAATAATGCAAGAGAATGGGTTTCATTTCTGTAGCCCCACAGCAGCGCTGTAGCAGGGTAATAGTGTTGTAGACTGCAGATCATGACAGCAGCAGCAACAGAAGAGGGAAGAAAAAGCGTTAATAGATTAGACAGGGAAAAGCCTGAAAGCCCAGACTGGGAGAGAGAATCTATTTCTATGGTTACTACCGTGATGTGTTTTGTTTTTTTTTTTCCCAGACCCCACCCCCATCTTTAACCGTCTCTCCTCCTCTCCTCTTATTTTCCACATTCTCCCTCTTCTTACGCCTCTGTCCCCTCCTGTTAGACCATCAGTCATCTGTTCATGGTTTTTAACTGATGCCAGGCATTTTCTTTACTGCATTAGATAGAGGCTCAAAGCTCAAAGACTGTCTTTGCTTTATGTACTGTATGTGCATGTGCATCCATACACATGTGCTTGTACCCAGCCCTGAAATGCTATTCATGTGTTTTGGGGTTTCCTGCAATTCTTTTTTTTTTTCTTTCTTTCTGTGAGCTTGTCTNATTCATGTGTTTTGGGGTTTCCTGCAATTCTTTTTTTTTTTCTTTCTTTCTGTGAGCTTGTCTGTCTGTCTTCTCATCAGTGGAAAAACAGCATCACAAAATTCCCTTAGCAGCTTTGCCTTAAATTTATATGAAGTAGTAAGTGCATTTCTTGCAAATTTTACTTGTAAAGTTGTAAAGGTTCAGATGGATTTCCCTTTTTCTGGAATTTTGAGGTAATATTAGATTGGCATTGTTTTAGGTTTTATACCTTTAAAGGACAATACTGGCTATATTTCATGTTTGAGCCCAATAATACAACCTATTTACATGTTACTGACAACACCATTTCCCAAAATATAACAGTGGAACAGTAAATTTTAGATTTTTTTTTCCTACCTTTGAGACTGCCATTGTTTTCAGTTCATTCCAGTATGCTATTAAAATCAACTTGAAGAGACTTGAAACAGAATTGAGATGGGTTATCCATCACAGCAAACACTGTCTATTACGTTTTTTTGTCACAGTAACTTTATTTAACTGGTCCAACACGGAGCTGCATGGAAGACAATGTATGTCTCTGTCAGGAAATATGCAAAAGGGTGGCCTTGGATTCTATTCTGATTTCCATATGTTTGATTTGGTAAACATATGGCAGTTGGTTTCTTAAAAACACTGCTATGATTACAGCCCTACGTAACAAGTGATAGTAGAATTATTAGAAATCTATCTCTAGAAATCTATCCATCCCATATCAGTGCTTGTGTGTTGGAGCCTCTCCCAGCATGCCTTGGGCAGGAGGCAGAGTACACTGACAGGTCGCCAGTCCATCACAGGACTAACATACAGAGACAGACACATTCTCATTCACATTAAACCTTCAGGCAATTTAAATTTTCCAATACACCTAACCAGCTTTTGTTTGGATTGTGGGAGGAAACTCAAGTAAACATGAGGTGAAACTGCATCTCCACATGAAATGAGGAAGAACAGGCAAATTCCAAACCAGGCCTCAGTGGAGGACCTTTAACTGTGCAGTCACAGCACTAACCACTGAGACTACGTGCCATCCTGCAGCTGAGAAGGTTTTTAGAAAAAGCTTTGCTTTCTTTTCAAAACTGTCCAGATGATCCTTGAAATAACCAAAAAATCATTAACACTGCATATGAAAAGCATGCAATGGTAATGGTTCCCTCAGTTCTTGGTGAGTTTTGTCATATTTTATGTAAGCAGTCCTATAAACTATTTAACAATGGCATCAGATCACTCTATGAATTTGGATCACCACCATCAATTTGTAACTGGTCATAATTTCATTGGAATTATAAACTGGAATTATACTTCAAATCACACTACTTCTATCTAAACACCACCTTGTCAGAAATACTTTTCGAAAGAGTTGGCTGGTGTGTGTTACTGGTTTTGTTAGTGATGTGAGGCAAGTGTGTATGTGCGTATGTGTGTGCGTGTCAGGAGGAGGTTTATTGATGCAGAGAGGCAAAGGAAGCCGCGCTTGCTTTTGTGATTATTTATAACACTCTGACGCAGTCTGAGTCAACTTTATCAAAGGTTCCTGTCTGTGTTACTTGGAAATTCATTCAAACGTACCCATTCATTTATTTAGAAGATTTCTTCTCAGAATTGCTTTTACTCCAGTTGAGACGGTAACAAAGAAGACTTATTAAATATTCCTTCAAAATGGGGAGAGAAAAAAAAGCGCAGCACCTTACATTACCCAAAATGAATGAATTGTGCTAAATAAGTGCTCTATAGATTTACCCTGCAGCCTCCTGCAGAAATTCCCAGGTCCACTGTACAAGTTTAGCATTCATGCAGCTCATCATAAACCACAGCTGATATGCTTTATCAATTTAAAAATGCGCTGTTGAATGTTTCTGTTTGTGTCATGAGCCTTATTACATTTACGTTACAGTACTGAGTTTTGGCCTAAAAAAAAAAGGAAATTCCAGTTAAAGCATTTTTATGATGCCCTTAGTGTCTGATGCTCATTTATGATGTGTGGGTGGAGTGTCTGAATTTCAACCAGCTCACAAACAGTTACGATACTGTCAAGGCTCACTGTTAGAGTGTTTGGGTTTTTAGTGTGATATGAGTCAGTTAGCGTTTACTAGAGAAGTGTACTATCCAAACTGATCAATCCTTTCTTACAAGATACAGTATAAACATGTTTTGAAGAATTGCTTTTATGTTTGCTTTCAGCATTTAGTGTACAATATATTGAGTTTGTCAGAAAATTTGGTAACTGACTTCCTCAACAGGGTAGTGTAAAGACAAGTGTAAACAGATATTAAGTAAATATATTAATAAAGTGTCATACTGGTAACTGTAATTACATGTGAAGTAACTTAATATTGCACGTTGCTGCCCTCAGGTCAGTGTCTGCAGGCCTCAACTCTCCTGCTAAGACCAACTCCATGGAAAAAAAGCTGCACCTCAAAAGCAAAGACCTGCAGGAAACTCAAGACAAATGTCACAAGGTGAGTATGGTTTCAAGTTATTTGTGCTTTCATTCATTGTAGTTTTATTTACTTTATTTTTTTTACATCCCTCAATATGGCATCTTTTATAGCATATGAATACATTACAAATGCCATTTTTGAAGGAAAAACTAGAAATTTATTTTTCTATATTTTCAAGCTGTATACTAAGGCAGTCCATCTCTAGTTTTATTAGCAGATGCTCTGTGTTTATTTTAACTGTCTGGCTTGAACAAGCTTTTGGTGCTGCTGTAGAAAACCAAATTAATCTTAGTGTGAGCAAGTTAAAACTATATTCCTCAAACTGTACCGTATCATACTTTACTGTACTATAGTCTTTGATTTATAAAGCTAGTTTGAAGGCTTGTCATCTTTACATTTGCTGCAAGCAGTAGCCATTTTCATTTTGCAATAAAAAAGTGACAGAGAGAAGAAATAGCCTTTTGTTTCTGAGGACAAATTGTGAGAAATTTGACCAGCTGTTTAATTTACTTGACCATGTTGAAGCTGGAAAGGAATGTCTAGATGAAAATTTTGCAGTTATTTCACAGAGAAAAATAAAGACATGGGGAAACAGCATGAGCATGCTATTCTTATAAAGCATGTGTGCAGAAGGCAAACATGGCATCATGAAGTGTTGCGTTGATTGTGCTGCTTTCTCTTTTGTATTCAGATGGAGCAGGAAATCTCCAGGTTCCAGCGTAAGATGACTGACCTGGAGACAGTGCTCCACCAGAAGGATGTGGAGCTGAAGGCCTCTGAGACTCAGAGGGGCATCCTAGAACAAGATCTTGCCACCTATATTACTGAGTGCAGTGTGAGTCATTGCGCATGTGTTCATCTCACAGCTGCCACCTGATGGTGTGGATCATTTGAGAAAGATGTTTTCATTCCTCTCAATTTTTTTTTTTTTTTTTTTTTTNTTTTTTTTTTTTTTTTTTTATTTGAGCCAATGACTTTGTGAGGAGACTGTTGCTACGTATCAAAACTGAATGTGGATTTAAGCCAACAGAGGCCTTTAGTTTGTGTGTATATTTTGTGTGTGTGTGTGTGTTTAGAGCTTGAAACGAAGCTTGGAGGAGGCACGTGTTGAGGTCTCTAGAGAAGATGACAAGGCCATGCAGCTGCTGCACGACATCCGAGAACAAAGCAACAAGCTGCAGGAAATTAAAGAGCAAGTAAGGAAATCTTCTCATTCAAATCATCTTCTGACTCCTCCTTCTCATCATGATAATTATGTATGTACAATTGTAGATTAGAAACACTCAAAGAAAGTCATAAGTTAAAAATGTGCTGTGAAAATAAAAAAGTAAGTTATAAATATATATTTTTGTATACACAAAGCTGTCCTCTTACTTGAGGTTACGTTCAGGATAATCATAATAAGGACAATAATGCCTGGGGTTGTACTTTTCACCATACCTTTATGCTATTATAATGGAGTTACTAAAGCAGCAGTGACAGAACCCAGAACATCCCTGTTACACAAGCAGGGCTTCCCCTCACAGGACACCCTTGTCCTCAGCACTCATAAAGGTCATTCCTGCAGATGGTATCCTTACAGATGGTGTCTCTGCAAGGCGCAAAAATGGATGAGACTATGAACATTTCCCAAAAGAGTCCCTCATCCACCTCCCAGTGGAATAAGACACTATTTTTAAAATGTTTGTTTCACAGGACAGAATAAAATTGTGCAAAAAAATATATATGTTAATTATAAATACATTGGTATGTACATAAATTATGGACTACAACAGACCAAGCATGATTTTGTAATTTAGATGCCCCATGGAGTTTCCCCCTGTAAGACACCAATCATCGGTAGAAATCTGTTTAGCAGGCAGGAAGTAACAGACCAAAGCTTAAGTGTGAAATGCAGAAATCTTCTCTTAGACAGCAGTGAGAAGATAAAACAATGAAAATATTGTTTGAGGTAAGTTTGACTGAGTTGTCTTGGCAAAGAATGCTTTCAGATTTTCAGTTATCTTTTGCTGCCACTTGGAGCCACCATAGTGTAACATTGCCAACTGCAGTCTTAATAAGGTAATCCTTCTTTGTTGTCTTTAATTTGTACATTTTTGATGATTAAACTTTTATTAACTGTATTGCATTGCTCATGCTAACAATTCAGTTTCTCTGTTCGGGATGTTCAAAATGTTGTTGTTGCAGCTACTGGAAGATAAAAAAAAATAATGCATCTGCTAAATAATTAAATGCTTGCTTAGGACAATAACTTATGTTAAAAAAGCAGCTTTCAAGAAGGGGGTCTACAGTATATTAAAGCACAGTTACGTTAATAATTTTACAACACAGTGTAGCAAACTGAACAACTCAAAATGCCATAGCTTTTTACTTTAACAGCTGCAAAATCTCATTTTCTTCAGCCAAGAACATTTTCCAAAATTGAAGAATTTTATTTGTTTTCTGATGTGGGTAATGCATTTTCTTTTCCCTTAGGTGATACAGTGAATTGTACAAAATGATCATAACCTAAAGTCTTTGGGCATACTTGTGGTGGCTATTTCAAAGTCTAAATTACAGGGATCTCCCAATGGATTTAACTCAAGTCTGTTATAATACAGATTAGCTTTGTATGCATACTGGGTTGCTTGGGTGGGCTTGATCTCCATAAAAGTGCTGCTGCACTAGTAGTAGTGAGAGCTAGTGAGCTCAGCCCGAAAAACAGGCATTTTACCTGCAAACTTAAGAATAACGTTTTGCGTAAGCATTTTGTTTTTTGAGACCTTTTTAATGCTAACTCCAGGACAATTTAAGATCTGTTTAATTCTGAAATAGCCTAAAAATAAACTCCATTAAAGAAAATATTTGCACAACAAGGGTGATTTTCTCTCAGGAAGACTTTATATTGATCACCACCATGCACTCTTTATGGCCTCAGGAGTACCACGCCCAGTTGGAAGAGATGCAAGTGACCATCAGGCAGCTGGAGGAGGATCTGTCAGCTGCCAGACGCCGCAGTGACCTTTATGAGGCTGAACTTAGAGACTCTAGACAAACAAGCGAGGACCTCAAGAGGAAGGCTGTGGAATACCAGCAGAGAATTCAGAAGGTATGTTAGGACAGATATGCCAGTGGGTCATGGCAAAGTTTCAGGAAGTAACTGTCTTGACCAGTTTCTCTATAATATTATTATCTGTTTTCAGGCCAAGGAGCAGGGCAAAGCTGAGGTAGAGGAGCTGCTCTCCAAACTTGAGAAGGTATGAAAGGATTAAGATATTCCTCCTACAGCTATATCTACATGTAATTACCCTGATGTGTGACTGAGCTCACTGTATTTTTTATTTTTTTTTGTTTCCTAAGACCAATTCTGAGCAGCAAGTAAAAATCCAAGAGCTGCAGGATAAACTGTCCAAGGTAAATGCATTCCAGACTTGAGCTTCTGATGTTAACACAGGATTTTAGGAAAAGGGCCAAGTCAGACATCAAATAAATAACTACTGCCATTATGTAATTACAAAGTATTTTATTTTAGACACAATTATTTGCACTTTATCTCAGTCACTAAAACCTTTGCAGTGTCAGTGTTTAGAATTTACAGTGTCTCTGTAACTGATTTTTCTTTCCAATTACTGCGCCCTTCCTACAGCCTGTTGTAGTTTGCTGTTATTCATTATTATGTCTAATTATTTATTAATGCATCACTGGAGTCGAGACAAGCTTCTTGACATGCTTTGGCAGTCCCTCTCCACTAACAGCCTTTGACCTCCCTGACTCTGCCAGGCTGTGAAAGCAAGCACAGAAGCCACCGAGCTGTTACAGAATGTCAGGCAGGCCAAAGAGCGGCTGGAACGAGACCTGGAACGCTTGCGAGGCAAAACTGATTCTGGCGACACGCTAAAACGCCGCCTGAGAGAGACTGAGGTACTAGGAACCATGACACAATACTAAGTCAGTCAAACTGTATTTTTGTTAGCTGCATACTGTTGGTGCACTAAGACTACACCATATAAACGTACAAGTTATTACCTGTATTGTTAACCTTACTGTATGTGACTTTTTGTGTGTGTGTGTGTGTGCGCGTGTCGGTGTGTGCGTGCAGGAGGGCAGGAAGACCCTCGAGAACCAGGTGAAGAGGCTGGAGATGGTAGAGCGGCGGGAGAATAAGCTGAAAGATGACATCCAGACCAAATCCCAGCAGATCCAGCAGATGGCTGAGAAGATTCTGGTAAGAGAAATAAGGCTTTCTAATACTCTGCCCCACTTTCACCCCTTGCCCATTCCTCCTATTCATCTACTCTTTTCCCGGTCGATCCTCATCACTGCTCGTCCTCACATGAGCATATGCACATTACATACAGCTCTCCTTAGGGAGCATCTCGCTAGCTTAGCTCTAACAAACTACTCTTCAGCTAAGAAGAGATGGCATGTTTCCCTCTAGACTTAAAACACATAGAGACTTGAACATGCACCTGATATTTCCTGTGTCAGCATAAACGTGAGAAGCCATCTTGTGAATTTCCAGCTCTTCAAAGCAACTTTTTATTCATTATCTAACTTTGTATATCTGTTGTTGTAGAATACACTAATTAGCCTTATGTAGCTTATTTAGAATATTTTTTTCTGCATCTTTTTTATATGCAAACATGCTATTGCGTCTTATAAATTCAAAGTCTTAGCTGTATTAACTAACAGTCAGGTTGCTAGTTTGTGTAGCTGAATGGGATAACCAGAGAAAATTATATTATTTAAGTTACTGGATTATTTCAGCAAATGATAATACATTTGTGTACTGCATGTCTATATCATCATCTTGCTAAATGTATCCGGTGATGTTTGTAATGTAACTCTCTCCAGGAACTGGAGGAGAACCTGAGGGATGCCCAGTCAACAGCTCAGAGGATGGAAACCCAGCTGGTTCAAAAGGAGAGGCTATTTGAGGATAAGATTAAGGTAAGTCACTGTTATATTTTCCAGGGTGTCGCAGGCTCTACGTCTCTGAGATTGTTAGGTAGAAATGTTACTTCAGTAATTCCGACATTATAAATCTGTATTTTATGATGGGGCAAATTTAGAACTATTGCCTAAATGTGAATGCATCAAATTGACACTGCTTCTTCTGATTGTTAAAGGTTCTAGAGGCTCAAATGAAGGCAGACTTGGCTGATAAGGAGAATCTGGAGGCCAAAAGAGCCCAGCATGAAGAGGAGTCGAGGGAGAACTGCAAACTTATCAGTGAACAGAAAGCAGTAAGAAAACACAGAACTGTTATATTATATCCACTTAGAGTTGGCAATCAATACATTTCTGATTGCAAGAGTTACATGCATGCATACATAATGACTGGTTAAACCATCTGATTAGAAGCATTGTACCTTTTCACTGTTTTGTTACAGAGGCTATGTTATTAAATCACTTAGCAGCATCAGAAACAGCACCAACAAATAACATTGCCCGATTTTGGTTTTGTTTCCCCCTCATGACACTGTCTAATAGCAATGTTCTAAGCAAGGCTTAGAGGGTGAAAGTTGTTTAAGTATGTATGACAATCTTTTATTCTCTGCTGTGAGCTTGTTCTTTGTTTGATATCTAGATTCAATCAATATTTTTCATTTTTTTCTTTGCATAATTATTCATTATAAAATGCCAAATGTATTAAAGTGTACACTTGGAAGATTTATTAAATTGTATTATACTGTATATGATGTTGCACTATAAAGCCTTTGCTCATGTCTTAATCTGGTTAACGTGGGGTAGACTTGAAGCAGCTAAGAAGCTTTTAGAGTCAGTCATCTGACTTTGACAGCAGAAAATTTAGGCAACACTTCAGTGGATGTTAATAGGATTTTACTGGAGGGCAACATTATGTTTTCTATGAGAAAACTGTGCTGCTGAAATAAATGTTTATGATCATGATTCTTTGTAGGATCTGACTATGATTCAAAAAGGAATGCTGTATATCTCTGCATTTGAGCCTGTTTGTTAGGATGTGATTTCCACCATGCTATTGTGTCTCTCTTCCCCCAGACCATTAATGCCATGGATTCCAAGATGAAGAACCTAGAGCAGCGCATTGCTGAGCTGTCAGAAGCTAACAAGTTGGCTGCTAACAGCAGCATCTACACCCAGAAGAATATGTGAGTTAACTCAGCCTGCTGCCCACAATGTGCTTTCATGAGTCCCCCACCCCCAGTGATTCTGTTTCCTGCAGTCTCCAAAAGCTTCGTTAGTGTGTGCTTTCAAATGTGTACATGGTGGATCTGCCTCTCCTGTCTGTAAAATGCATATAATCTCCTTGGCAACAGAGGGACAGTTAAAGTAAAAGACAGAATGCAGCTTAAGTAAAGCTTAGCCTAGAAATTTACATGTTGAATAGATTTTTCACTTGCCTTTGGCAGACTTGTGTAAATGCCTTCATGTGCAGATAGAAACTTTTGCACATTTTAGTTCAGGTAGGAACAGCACTTCACCTTACTTGAGCAAAAATGTGACTTGCCTTTACCGTTTGGCTCACATGGCTGCTTAATCCACTGCAAGTCTTCTAATAATACTTTGAGTTCTACGTAAATCTAATTTGTAAATGTTTATTTGTTTGTTTGTTTATTTATTTATTTTAATTGCATGGTACACCACAATTTTTGGATGATATCTGCTTTTAATCAAGCCATAGTTGACATTTGTGTCCGCATTTTGTGTCAGGAAAGCCCAGGAGGAGATGATCTCAGAGCTTCGGCAGCAAAAGTTCTATCTGGAGTCTCAGGCCGGGAAGCTGGAGGCTCAGAATGCCAAATTGGAGGAGCACCTGGAGAAGATGAGTCAGCAGGAGCAATCGAAGAGGAGTCGGCTACTTGAGCTAGAGAGCAGGCTACGAGAGGTGAGGGGGCAAGGAAGCATATACAGGCTAAATAAATAGGCCACACCACCTCAGCAGGACAAATATGTTACATTCCACTGACTTAGTGTTTAGTAAAAGGACTATTTAGTCCCAGGACTGTGTTGATATAAATGTTTCAATACTTTTTGTGTTTCATTTGCTCCATGTCCACTATTAGGTTCAATTCTTTCCCATGTCTTTGTAAATGTAAATGAACAAGTCATTAGAAACAGCTTTCAATATAATGAAGTACAATACAACACCCTTCCAACTCCTCCTTCCAAAATGACAATAGAGATGAATCAGCACTTCTCACGCAATTGTAGCTGAACATTTTTATCACAAAATTACAGGGCTATTGTATTGGATCATATTAGATTGTACTGGAAACTGTGCTTGTACATTGCATTAACATGTAATTCCTCTGTATACTTATATAATATCCATTATATATTTATGCCATTATCATCTATCATTGTTTGCTAAAGGTTTAGTTATTCACTTTACGCTATGTAGCCTTAAACTGTTAGAGACCACAAAAGTGATTAAGACTCAACAAAAGAGCTTGTATCACATTCAGATAAACTGCTAATTAAATGCAGTAGATTTGCCAGTGGGTCTGAACACAAGCTTTACTTGTTGATTCACTGGCATCTACTGGAGCCATCGGCCTTCATTTGTTGTCTGTGGAATGCGTGGTTGCGCTGGCCAACAGCAGTTGAGAATGGTTCAGCCACGTGAAAATAAAGCAGGATATTTTTTTAAGAGAGCATACATGGCCAGCACTTCATGAATAATGATAGCGAGGAGTAGAGGAGTAAGTGTGGAGTCCATCCTTGAACAAAAAAGAAGGTTAAGGCTCCCTTTTTGCCAAGTATCCGCCCTGGAGAAGTTTCTTTGGGCATGATACTACCTTTATAAGATCTGAGGATGCTGCTCTTTGGTGGAGCCTAAACTCTGGCTCTCTCTCTCGCTGTGGAAAGTGGATAAGAATATTTCCCTGTGTTATATTTAATTAAAGATACAAACAGTGATCCAAATGTAAACAACTCAGCATCAAATCAAATTTATTTTATCGATTTTGCGATTGATTTCAGTTCTCTACAATTCTTTCAATACGCAGACTAATAATAGACAACAACTACTGGTAATTAAATTATTAACATTTTCTGATTCTGTTAAACATATATTTCATGTCCATAAACACAGCAGGAAAACAGGCCTGTATATTGCTTTAGGATCAGTACAGAAACACACAAAATAGTTTTTGGGTTTTTTTTTTTTTTTTTTNTTTTTTTTTTTTTTTTTTAGCATTTTAACAAATTGTTATACTATGTACTGTATGAAAAACAGATTCAAATTTACATGATCAAAAATTAAGGATTGGGACTTGGCTCAGATGATTGAATCACTATCATATTATCTAGATAATGTATTTATGGGAAATTTGGGAGTTTAAAAAATTACGATGATTCTTTATTCTCCATCACTTGTAGAAATGCGCCATTAATCCCTTTGCTGTATGTGCATCCACTCACTGCAAAGCTAAGTTATTAAAAGAGGTTTCCACATAATTAAGGACCAAAAGTCTCACATTCTCCTACTGTTGGAAAGATTTTGCCCCCCAGTGTGCCGTGAACAGCCTGCTGACTGTGTGTCATAACTCTACATCCACACACTCTTCCACACTGAGATGTGATACACAGACTGGCACTAATTGCTGGACTTTCTCTCTTACACACACACTGTCCTCTGGCCCTGACTCACACACAAGAATATACAGTTTCAGTTGAGACCTACTCTTCCCTCTCTTTAAGTGAGAAATTTACAAAGAAACCAAATGCACTCAAATTTGTCTCAAATTTATTATTAGGACCTTTTTTTGTTTGTTTGTTTGTTTGTTTTTACCTGTTTATGGGTGTTTGTACATTTACTATGGAAATACTTTTTCAGTGTTGTAAATTATTTTTTCAGTGTTCAGTAGAGAATGGAATAGTTTTGTTCCCATTGTTTTATTTCACTGGTTTTTAATTTAAATTTTAGGTTAATAAATGTGGGATAAATTTTATTTTTAAACAATGCTCTGTGTTATTTTTAGTTCCTTTTGAGATTGGCTGCAATATCTGAATTACAATGATGTCCTGAGAAGTTGACCATCTGGTACTCTGAAGAGGTTACAACAAATGCTAAACATAATATGCAAATACAGTCTGTTCCGGGTCTGATTGTCACTTGCTGTACAAACACAATATTCACCTCAGACTTTCCTCCCTTGTAGATGGGCTTAGAACATGAAGAGGAGAAGCTGGAGATCAAGAGACAGGTGTCAGAGTTAACCCTCTCCCTGCAGGAGCGTGAGTCCCAGATTAGTAGCCTGCAGGCTGCACGTCTTGCACTAGAGAGCCAGCTGCAGCAAGCTAAGACTGAGCTGGAGGAGACCACTGCTGAGGCTGAGGAGGAAATCACTGCTCTCAGAGTAAGACGAAGGAGTATAATTGCAGATATACTCACAGATATACTGTACACACCTACACTTGCAGGTGCACATTCATTCAACACAGCCATATTCAGATGTAGGCAAATTGTAACTTATGTTACATTTTACAGTAGAAAATATGAGTAGGTTCCAGTCTAGCAATTTAGTCAAGAATGGAAAAGATGGGATTTAGAAGTTTCAGCATTTGTTGAATCATTGTTAGAAAGTTAAATGTTATATACTGTATCTTCAAATGAAAGCTTTTAAAAGCCAGAGTTTTAAAATTCAGATGTGTTATAGTGCAACTGTTAGGAAAATTGTTCCCGTAACGTAATCATAATCATATGAGATAAGACCAGACCATTCTGCAAAACTTTGTGGATTTTCATTTATGGAGTCAAAAGATTAAAATAGGATTAAAATAATATTGTATAAAATATTTGTTTTAAATACTGTGCGCTGTGGAAAAATTGCCTTGTATGCTCAATTACCAATTTATTTCTTTTGTGAAATAACTACACACAAAAATAATAATTTCCAAAAAACTTCACATTTTCAGATAAATTCATCAGCATATTCATAAGTCACCTAACACATGTTCTTAAACTCACTCATTAAATTTAATTCAATAATTCCACATAGATTATGCAAGAATTGCCTTAGATATGAAGCGATAGCATTTGAGATGGATTCTATAACGTCACCAACAGGAGGATTATCTCTATATATTAGTATATGTCATTTGGGACCAGACCCACGTGTTGCTCAAAATTTCATGAGTTTTTGATCATTAGAAAGCCAAAAACAGCAGGCTCCCAACCTTTTGGGCCTGGTTGCACACGTAGGCTTTTCATTAATATACTACATCACATAACATGCTTTTAACACATTTATTAGATATTGTAGATAACATTGAGAATTCCCTCTCTCTTTCACACAGAATCACAGAGATGAAATTCAGCGGAAGTTTGATGCCCTAAGAGACAGCTGCTCAGTAAGTGGTGGCACCGCCTTTTTGTCCGCTTTAGCAGCTGGAGGAGAAATTTAATAGTTTTTACAAGACTTTTCAATGTATGGGGATTCATTTATTAATCCAAAGTTTCTTAATGATATAACAAAGAAGTCTTCTGAATATAGTTATGTGATGTGGCTGCTCTGGTGATACGTCTATGGCATTGTGCCTGTAATGCTCCCTTCCACAGTGTATGAGGAGTCACTTAATGGTCATTGCTATGGTCTTTGCAGTCACAGACCTAAGCCCACTTGAACATTCATGGGGGACTTTAGACCGAGCCAGTGCTGTCCACCACTATTATCAAAGCACTAAATGAGGGATTATCTTTTAGAAGAGTAGTGCTCCTCCATAGATTTTCTTTTCTTGTAATTTGTCACATATCTACAATAAATCTGATACTGGTAGGATTTTGGTAAATTTCAAAACTTCAACATTGGAGCACACATTTACCAGTGTCATTGTAAAGCTGTAAATTATTAGCAAATCAGTGCTGTTTTTTGAGGGATGCTTTCCAGCTCCCAAGCCTGAGACCTCTACGTGTGCTTCTTGCCTCAGGTGATCACAGACCTGGAGGAGCAGCTTACACAGCTGAGTCAGGAGAATGCAGAGTTGAACCGCCAGAACTTCTACCTATCCAAACAGCTCGATGAAGCATCAGATGAGAGGGAGGATCAACTGCAACTCAGCCAGGAAGTAGACCGCCTGAGGAGGGAGGTGGCCGACCGTGAGATGCATCTTAACAACCAGAAACAGGTGTCATGAACTTACCTGCAATGCTTGAACTATTGTTTACCACACAAAGCCAGTGGATATAGTGGAAAGTTAGGGTATTTTTAGCAATTTTTTTTTTGTGATACATTTCAGTCAACAATCAGACTGTAACATAAGTCTCATAAGCACTTGACTTTTTGTTCATTGTGATAGATATACCTGTATATCCTCATGTTCCAGACCACTGAAACAGACATGGTACATGCTATCCCGATATTGTTTAAAATAGTGAGACTGTGTGCTGTCAGTGAAAATGCAGAGGAGGCAATAGTTCTCTATTTTTTTCTAAAAACTGTGAAAATTTGTTATCTTTAGTCTGCCCTTGTGTTTATCCTCCCAGAACATTGAGACACTGAAAACAACATGCAGCATGTTGGAGGAGCAGGTGGTGGAGCTGGAGTCCCTGAATGATGAGTTGCTGGAGAAGGAGAGGCAGTGGGAAGCTTGGAGAGCGGCCCTAGAGGATGAGAAAAGCCAAGCCGAGAGACGCACCAGGGACATGCAGAGACTCCTGGACAACGAGAAGCAAAACAGGTAACATGCTGTCACGCAGACATTAAAACGTGACGGCCATTTATTTAGCCACACACACTTTAAAATGTAAATCTTTATTAGACATGATATGATGATGATTCACAGACTCCGTGCAGACCAGCGCAGCACTGAGTCTCGCCAGGCAGTAGAGCTGGCAGTCAAAGAGCACAAGGCTGAGATAGTAGCCTTACAGCAGGCCCTGAAGGAGCAGAGGCTGAAGGCTGAAAGTCTGTCTGATACGGTGAGTCCCACATTTTACATGTCTGATTGAGCTCTCAATCAACTTGAATCATTTAAGATATAGGTCTGGTCCTGCCACAAATATTTGTCTCTTAATCCTGAAAGAAAAGGCAATGCCGTGAGTGTGGCAGTATAATTTCACTTTAAGCTGTTGAGTTTTAACAAGCACAAGTGTTTGCACAGCTCAATGATCTGGAGAAGAAGCACGCCATGCTGGAGATGAACGCCCGCAGCTTACAGCAGAAACTGGAGACTGAGAGAGAACTGAAACAGAGGCTGATGGATGAGGTAGAAAGTGAAATATGACCACATATGGCATATTTATTTAATTTCAGTGGCACTGTTTAAAATATGTCTAAATAAATCTGTTTGTTTCTGGATGTAGATATACTGTTTTGGGCACAGATGATTTTCCCATGTTGCCTCTTTTTACGGCTAATTATATTTGCAACCATTTCTTAAAATGTGGCTATTTTTTAATCAGGATCACATATTAAAATATCTTTGTGCTGGTGTCCCCACAGCAAGGGAAACTGCAGCAGCAGATGGACCTGCAGAAGAGCCATATTTTCCGTCTGACCCAAGGCCTACAGCATGCCCTGGACCAGACTGACATGCTCAAGACTGAGAGGACTGATCTGGAGTACCAGCTGGAAAATATACAGGTAGATATTAATGTATAAGATTAATCATTCCTACTCCAGGAAGACACTGTTCACCATAGTTTGTGAATAAAAAGAAGATTTAAGAGGAAATGCAAGTGAGCTGCTTATCCTTACAGTATACTATTAAATCCTGTAATGGTGATGTAAAAAAATTGAAATAAATAATTACATTACAGTGGGTTTGTGCTGTAAAGGGCATTTTAATAACATTTTCACTCAAATTTTACTATATAAATTTTGTTAAGTCTGATTTGCTCCTATTTTTTAATTCTCAAAATAAATACCAATTCCTGTGCTTTCTTTTATAAAACTCAAAACATTGAGATCTAACAACATAATATTTCTTATTATTATGCAATGCAGTGGCCTCCAGGGAGAAACAGCATTACTTAGATACAAGAAAATAGCAAGTGATGCTGGCAAGCACTTCAACAAAATTTAACAAGGTTTCTCAGGGGGGCCTAGAGGACAAAATGAAGTCATGTGGTCTCACTGGGAATGTTTTGAAAACTTGTCCTCACTGGTAATTCTTTCTCTGAGAGTCTGTTTTTTATTCCTGCAGGCTGTGTACTCTCATGAGAAGGTGAAGATGGAAGGGACCATCTCCCAACAGACCAAACTCATCGACTTCCTCCAGGCCAAAATGGACCAACCTACCAAGAAAAAGAAGGTCTGGGCAAATATTTAACTAAATATAAAGATTTGCATATACCGTATTACTCCAGTTGGATGTTGGTAGCTTCAGCAGTGTGTCTTTATAATTAGGCTCAGTAATGGTCCACTTCTAAACAGGGTATATTTGGGCGCCGTCGGGAGGATGTAGGCACCACAACTAATGGAGCGCTGGCTCCCCAGGCCCAGCCAGCAGTTCCCATGCAGTACAGTGACATGAAGTTGGCTTTAGATAAGGAACGCTCACGGTGTGCTGAGCTAGAGGAGGCCTTGCAGAAGATGAGGATAGAGCTGCGATCCCTCAGAGAAGAGGGTAGGTATTTTTATTTAACATATTTGGACCCAAGGAAAACCCGTTCACAAGTAGTCAACAATATGGCAGCATGGTGTCTGAGTGAGACGGAAGACAAGCATTGCATTAGCCGTCGATAATAATATCCTGTCATCTTAATGGATTCTATTCAGCCTGATCCTAGACTCAGATCCCTGTAAATAGAGGGGCAAATGAAAAGATAATCTCTTCTTCTGAGGCTAACAGGTAAACACTTTTTTTTTTTTTTNTTTTTTTTTTTTTGGCAAGATTCTCCCTTCTCCCTCTATTTAAGACACAAATTTAAGGAATAAAGCAAACATTCTTCATCACTGACATCCTGTTATGCCCCTTTAACATGGTAACATTTTGCTGGCATATTTCCACCTGCCAAGTCCTATGTGATTAATTTTTAGCTCTCTTAGCTTTTTGGCAGAGAAGCCAGTTATTATGGCATTGCAACCACCACTGATGTAATATTCGACTGTCTTATTTATTTTTGATGATATAGCAGTTCATTTTAAAGCCCAAGAACATGTGGCCCCATCCACACCAGCCCAGGCCCGTCATCAGATCCTTATGTCAGCCATTGTCAAATCTCCAGAGCATCAGCCAAACCCCAGCAGCCTGCTTAACCCCTCAACCCGCTGCAAGGAGACTTCCACACCCGAAGGTGAAGCACACACTCACGCACACAGACATAAACACACACACACTATTGCCCCAACAGGATCATTCACCCTTCTGCTATCAGTGCCAACACAAATGGATTCCCACTTTGCTTATTTTATTTGTATGGTGTTTGTGTTTTTGTTGCCTCTTCCCAGGGGCATGTCTCCCATAGCAGGATTATAAATTGGCTGGATAACTGAGTAAAATCCATAATCCACTCCAAACCTGGAATATGGACATAGCTCAGCCTAGCTATCAGCTAATTTAGTAATTCTGCTTGGGCCTGTCTCACAAAATGACAAGATGAGATTAGTGGGTTAGTCAGGTAACTTTGAGTTTAACTTTGGCTTTTCTGTGTCACAAACCTAGCCCACGATTTAATGAGATCTCATACTATACCATGCAAACAGAACATATGTTGTACTCATGGCTAACCTGCTCCAGAGCAGGTTAAGTTAAGTGGGTTGGATCAAAATGTGCAAAACTTCCATATCTTTAACAAATCAGATCCCTGAAAAAAATGGCATTGCCTTTCTTTAAAAGATCCTGCAATGGACAAAAATGCTACATACACTTCAAAGTGAAAAGTTACAATGACCACCTAGTGTTATGTTTACAGATTGTGGAATCACTTTAATGCTATGATGTTAGTATATACACCCCAATTTGAATCTTATAAAAGACAAACATTTGGAATGCTCAAAAGTAGTGACAAAGTTAACTAAGTTAACTTTGCTTTGTGATACAGGCCCCTGATTGTCTGAATTCTTTTGCTTTCACCGAGCTATTGTTAGATTGCTTTCTGCTTTTTCTGTCTCTTTCCTCTTGCTCCTCACAGAAAAGAGGAGGGTCACTTTTGAAAGTAAGTTAGCAGTCCTCCACTTGTTTACACCACAATGTCTCTTCATTGCCCACACTCATCTACCTGCATGTTACACACACACATGCACATATCATGGCTGTCCTGATTTCAAGTTAATTGTTTAGATTTATAAGGCAAAGACTTCACCATAGAAGAGTTCCTTCTTTGGACAAAGCTGGTCAGGTGACCTAAATTTTTTTTTTTACTGCCACACTCCTGGCATGATGTACTTATTATTGGACAGCTTTTCACCACGAAACCTTTTAATTTATGTCATGATCATTGGCATGCATAATTCCTCTTACTGTAGGTATTTTCTGAGTGAGGATCTTAGGAGTCTTGAGCATTGTTATGCCTTGTACTAGAATTTCTTCATCATTCAACTTGCCCTGTCTTCACAAAACCTAATCATTATTGAATTGTTGCTGACTTCTGAAATTAAACATATAACAAAAAATGTGGTGGCATATTTCTTTACTTTGCATTCAGAAATTGCTATCACTGCTCATTTTCCCTTCTCTGTTTGTATTGCAGAGTTTGGTCGTCGTGTGAAGGAGAGAATGCACCACAACATCCCTCACCGTTTCACTGTGGGACTCAACATGAGGGCTGCCAAGTGTGCTGTCTGCCTGGACACTGTACACTTTGGACGGCAGGCTGCCACTTGTCTTGGTTAGTAAATTGTACTATATATAGCATATACTGTATGTAGGGATTTTTTTTTTCAGTTCAGCATTTTTCATCATCCTATCTTTGTCCAATTGTAGAATGCAACACTCTGTGTCACCCTAAATGCTCACCATGTCTTCCGGCTACCTGCGGTCTGCCAGTTGAGTATGCTACACACTTTTCAGAGGCTCTGTGTCGGGAAAAGGCAAACTCTCCTGCACTGCAGGTAAAAGAAGCCAGTGGACATGTTCGCCTGGAGGGATGGATGAAGCAGCCTAGGTACCTAATTCAGTTCTATACTACTCTATTGATTGTATGCAATATGTTGTACACACAGCATTGAAACTAGCAAGTGTATTTTTGTGTGTGCATCCACAGAAATGGCAAGCGTGGCCAGCAGGGCTGGGAGAGGAAGTATGTGGTGTTGGATGGAACCAAGGTCTCCATCTATGATACTGAGCCCAGAGAAGGTTAGTGCTTAATTTCATGAATGACAAAAATATTTATCTTGGTATTAGAAAATTACATTATAAACATAGCCAAAATGGTCAACATATTCAAAAGAAATGGTGTGAAATGTTTTTCCTCATGGGAACCATCAAAATGTGACAGTGCTGATATAACAGTATAGTATAAATATTATATGTTGTTTTTATTCTAGACTGTGTGAAGGCAGAGGAGGAGTTTGAGTTGTGTCTGCCTGATGGAGAGGTGACTGTTCATGGAGCTATAGGAGCCTCTGAGCTCATCAACACTGCCAAGTCAGGTACTAGTACCACTTAATCCCACTATAGTCATCCATCTTCTCCTCAGTTTTCTAATTGAATTCACATTTCCCATCAATATTTTAATCCCAAAATAGAACAAAATGTCAACAGTTCAACTGACCCTTGAAATTAAGATTTTAACAAGACAGTCCACCATTCTATTTCTGTGTGCGTGTGCATGCATGTGCATGTGTGTGTGCGTACACAGATATCCCGTATGTGTTGAAGCTGGAGTCCCATCCTCACACCACTTGCTGGCCCGGCCAGTCCCTCTACTTTATGGCTCCAAGTTTCCCTGACAAGCAGCGCTGGGTGGCTGTATTGGAGTCTGTAGTTTCTGGTGGCCGTGGATCGAAGGACAAAGTGGAATCTGATGCAGTGAGTATCAAGTGTATATGTATTTTTTTTGCACGTGCCAAATCTAGTTGGCTTAGTAATTTGATAGTTTTCCTCAAACTATCTGGAATATAAGATTTACAGTTCAGTGTCTCATTTATATAAGACAGGCACACCTACAATCCCCATTTCTAAACATTAACTTTTTTTTTACCAATGCGGGGGTTTGTACTGAGTGCACAATGTACAGTGTGTTTGGTGTGAAAATGAGGTAAAATATATTGTATGTCCCCATTAAGCATCAGCCAGTGCCTTCACATCTTTTTCTCCCCTTCCCTCTTCTTTCTCTCTGCATGTTCTGAACATCCATATCTTCTATTTGTGTGTTGTCATTGTCTTTTTTTTGATGTGATTATACTGTGTGTGTGTATATTTCCATTCAATTGGGTTGTATGGATCATATTATAGGCAGGTGTTGCTAAAAGACAGAAGAACCTATCTCCTCTGGTTCAGGTACAGTAACTAGCTGCACGAACGCTTGGGCTCCAGTCGACCGACTGACTGAGCATGCAGTAGCTGTACACATCTACACCTACAATACAACACTGATAGTGTTCAGTGGGTTCAGCTCTGTCCCAAGCTGAGTCAGTTACCTTTCTTAGAAATGGCTCCTCTTTGGAAAAACAGCTGCATTCAGTAGTCGAACACACACATTAAGTATACACAAGTATACTTTCATAGTGCATGGATGTGAATAGGCACTGCTGTGCATCTTTGGCCTGATGCCGTGCTTTGTCATGCATGCTTCTTCAAAAGCCATGCACTGCTTTAGCACCTTTAATGAAACGCAACATGCACACACTTGTCTAGCATACCGACCTCAGCTAAACTTCCCTCTGCAGGCCTCTGCTCTTGTGTGTGGTTATTGCTGCCTCATATGAAGTTTCTCACTCTCACATTCTGTGGTGTTTTACCTTGGAAATGGTATAATGGTATTCCATTACCCTAACCCCTTTCACATTTTACCTTTTTAAACTATTCATTTAAAGACTCAATATGCAACTTTTGTGTGTTATTAATTGGAGAATAAAGTTGGAGAGGCAGAATCCATCTTTAGGCAGATCTTGTTTATTGATGCATCAATAAACAAGATCTGTAAATTCACCCAAACCTGTAAAGTTTTCCCATCATATGTTCAAGTTCACACTTGTCACTCATCTTAATGAGCTATTTACTCAGCCTGATCAGCAGCCGTATAACCACCATCTAAGAAGATGTGATAAAATGCTGCAATAAAAGGCAATGCCAGTGGTCTCTTTTTTTTTTTTTTTTTTTTTTTAATAAATTTAGCTTTTTCTTACCCACACTGGTGAAAGTGGTTCTTGCAGTGACCACCCTCACAACAAATGTTGCTGTATGTAAATATAAACACAATTCTGAAATATCAGGGATATTGGTTTGTACACACGATCTAACAGATGCCACAGACTGTTAATGTACAACTCTTTCTTTTCAGTGTTAAAATGGTTGCATATTGTATCTTTAAGGGTTAAATTAACAGGAATAAACTTGGCACTGAGGCGGCAAATTACCTGTGAGAAGTTCAGCCACTGTTTCTTTAGTGAAATTGAAATCAGTCAAAAAGTGGGCTGACTTCCACTTTAATAGGATAACAGCTTTTGTTGTTATTTTTAATTTAATTTTTTTTTTTATTTATTAAAAGTAGAGCTGGGTATCAAACCTCAACACTTTTTAGTACTGACCCACTGTCAGTACTAAGTAATAAAATCGGTGTTGAATGCTTGGTCAGATTGTCAGGCCTTACGCCCACAGAGTGAACTGGTTGCTGACACGTTCCAGATGGGTTATAGTCAAATAACCAGAA
The DNA here is from genome assembly GCA_014773175.1 of Lucifuga dentata. Taxonomy (NCBI): domain Eukaryota; kingdom Metazoa; phylum Chordata; class Actinopteri; order Ophidiiformes; family Bythitidae; genus Lucifuga; species Lucifuga dentata. Next base: position 292,523 of record VXCM01000193.1, read on the forward strand.
TATACATAATGTATGGTCTTGTCACTACCATGTTTGCAGAAAGTTGGCTCCCGGTTGTTTCTGAATGCAGCAGTATGTGGAAAGAGTATCGTCATCGCAGCTTGTGTCACTCTGGCCAATGAAATTTCAGCTATTTCAGTCACCATGCTTACCTGTCAAAAGTAGTCCTGTACTATTTTGGAAGAAAGATACATGTGAAAATCCTTAGCTGATTTATCTTATTAATCCTGAAAGATAGTTAGTTATTCAGATTGGAGGTCAAATCCCAGTATGTAAGTGGCCATCATCCATGTTGGGTAACCTTGTTTTGGTCAAATGCACCTGTTCAGCAGACAATCTGCCTAACCTACCTATTCCCTGCTCCATCCCTCTCTATGTTCCCGCTTCTTATCCTGATAGAAACTTCTGGGCAACTCCCTGCTGAAGTTGGAAGGTGATGACCGTTTGGACATCAACTGTACTCTGCCTCTCACCGACCAGGTACCAGGACATAAAGCTTTAGCATGAACATGGAGAGGAACATAGGGCCACATTCAGACTTGAGATAAGTGAGCATAATTAGAATTCAACACCAAAGCTGTGTGCGTCTGTACTGAGATCCTGATCTTGAGCGCATCTCTGGCAGCAACATGCACAGGGCAGAATTATCCCAAAAACGAGGTTGTCTCAAGTTACACACTATTCAGTCTTGTAATTTAATTTCCCTGTGTGTAATACCCACATCCACGGCCATTGTTGGACAGAGCTGTTGTAACCACATCTTTTTTCTCGCTGAAATTGTAACTGCTGCTGATGCAGAGCAAGATGGCATTTCCTACACTTGCAGTATCACAGCAGGATTTTAATTAAGCAAGTTGAAATTAACCACACATAATCTACAGATTTCTCACTCATATTTAATGTGTGTCCTTTTGAAACGTAGCCATCCATTCATGTTTTCCTCTTCCTCTGATTGAAGATGTATGCACACAAGGAAAAAAATTAAATGGATGTCTTGCTGCCTATGAATCATCAATAGATTCAGAATTGACAGGCAAGCTATTCTTGATCTCTGCTAGTTCCCCTTTTGTTTTAGCAGTGCACAGCCTAATTAACATAATGAATTTCACATTTAGTCATCACCTCTTATGTACAAGGAACTGAAATTTGTTAAAGCATTTAGAGATGTTTCCCTGAGGTAGTATTCTGCAGCTCATGTTGCTTAATTTGTCTGAAAGCTGCCAGATATGATATGTTTAGCTGTGTTAGAAGCTCGAGGCTGTTGAAGCTTTGCAGTATTGTCAGTCTTATTATAAAGGTGCTTGTTAACTACTAACAGAGCATAGCATTCATCTGAACTGAAGGCAGGTGTTTCCTCCATTACCAACTGTTGTGTCAATCCATATTTTATATTCTTCCCCAATTTTTTTGGGAATAAATGCAAAAGTTTGTTTTTAAGGGATTGGTGATGCAGCAGAAAAATACATCTTATAATGTCCATATTGGTTTTGATTGATTTCATTGGCATCTGACAGGCTGTTAGTGGACTTTATTCCTATTACATAGAGCAGATCTCTGTCCTTTCAGTTAGATGGTGTCTGTAACTACTACACCATCATTAAAAATGTTTGTCTTTTCCCCTAGATCGTCTTGGTCGGCTCTGAGGAGGGTTTGTACGCTCTGAACGTTATAAAGAACTCTTTGACCCACATCCCTGGTCTGACCTCCGTCTTTCAGATTCAGATCCTGAAAGACCTTGATAAGCTGCTGATGATCACTGGTTAGTTCATGACATGAAGTGAAAGCCACTGTACTCACTGATTCAGTGCTTATAAGTCAGTCATTTTAATTATCCTGTTGTCAGCGAATACAAGTTATTTTTACACACTAATGCAGCATCTTACTCACTAAGGTCCTCACTATGATGCCAGATAATTTAACCCTATATCAGCACTGGAAGTCTAAAAGGTTTCCCCCTTAAACTTATTTTTTTCCTGATCTTTTTAGACAGTGTAAAGGCAAGATGTGCACAGAGCCCCATAGACTGTTATCTGTGAGGATCACATACTATACAGTGTAATTTAAAGTAGATTGTTTATGTTTCTGATAATAAATGGCATGTGTCGTGACATCCAGGAGCAGAGAGGGCCCTGTGTCTGGTGGAGATCAAGAAAGTGAAGCAGTCTTTGTCACAGTCCCATCTCCCAGCTCAGCCTGAGCTCAACCCCTTCATCTTTGAGACAGTCAAAGGATGCCACCTCTTCTCCTCTGGAAAGGTGAAGGTTGTTCTTATGCAGAACAAAACAGTCTAGTTAGACTGGTGTTATGGATATGGAGTTAACAAGCTGAACATCAGTGTATGATCACAGTATGTGTCCTGTCCTGTCCATCTTTTACAGATTGATAATGGAACCTGTATCTGTGCTGCCATGCCCAATAAGATTACAATTCTGCGACATAATGAGAGCCTCAACAAGTTCTGCATCAGAAAGGTGAGTAGACTCGGTTACCCTTAAAGGAGGATCGATAATAAACAATTACTTGAAGAAAGGCTACCTTTGAGTAGATATGTTTTTCTAAATGTGACTGAAGTCTGAATAACATGGTACTCTACAAGGAACATAACAATAAGAGAAAAAGTATTTTAAAGTTTCCTGGTCATATTTGCTCACGCTGAGAGTGAACCTTGAAAAAGTGCCACTTCTCGACTCTGCTTTGGATTTGCAGGAGATTGAAACATCCGAACCTTGCAGCTGTATCCACTTCACAGGCTACAGTATCATTATTGGCACCAACAAGTTCTATGAGATTGACATGAAGCAGTATGTGCTGGAGGGTAGGTCACCCACCATTATGATTTATTCATGATAGGTATCATTCAGTTCATTTTCAAAAATACTAGTTAATCAGCTTTCTAAGCAAGTCTACACAAATGTGGTTCTGACACAGTGAGGTTTTAGTGTTCACAGTTGAACAAGCTGACTAATTGAAATGGCCTCTGTCAACAGAGTTCCTGGATAAAAACGATGTGACGCTTGCTTCAGCTGTGTTTGCCGCATCCTCCCACAGCTTCCCCATCTCCATCATTCAGGTCACCACGGCACCACAGAAGGATGAATACCTGCTCTGTTTCCATGGTTAGGCATTTTCTGTATGTGTTGGTATGCATGTGGGTTGTCTGCCAGTAAAATTAGCTAAAATGCGTATGTGGCATAATGTGCCAGAAAACATTTTTTTTCCCCAACCACATTTCTGACAACTGATTATTAGTATAATAATCACTGTTACCATAATAAGTACTTTCAGATCATAACTGAAATGTATATTTGTAGAGTTTGGTGTGTTTGTGGATGCATACGGCCGCAGAAGTAGAAGCGAGGATATCAAATGGAGCCGTCTGCCCCTCTCATTTGGTAAGTGAAGACCAAATTTCTTCAATGTCATTTTCAGGCTTTGATTTATTTCTCTGCTCTCGAATGCTCAATATACTGTATATAAATGTATAGAAGAATGTCTTGTGTTTTTGCATATCAGCCTACAGAGAACCCTACCTGTTTGTGACTTACTTCAACTCTCTGGACGTGATTGAAATTCAGGGACATGCTGCTCTGGGGTAAGGTTGCCATCTGCTCTCTTTATTTTTTATTACAAATGCATATGTTGGGAATCAAACTTGGCATGATTTTTTTTTTTTTTTTAAATACTTTAAAAGCAGCACAGGTCATTAGTTTTCATTCATGGCTTGAGATCGTATCATTAACTTCCCATTATTTCCTGGCCTCAGCAGACGCCTCAACAAGAATAAGGCACTGCTGTTTAGAGGAAACAATGTTTAGAATATTTACCTTATCTCCTGCCAGACCCCACTCATATGCACACTTGGATATCCCGAACCCACGTTACCTGGGCCCTGCCATCTCCTCTGGGGCCATCTACCTGGCCTCTTCTTACCAGAACAAGCTGCGGGTCATTTGCTGTAAGGGCAACCTGGTCCAAAGCCAAGAGGCTGGTGGAGATTTGCAGCGTAACGGCTCAGGACGCAGGTGAGAAGTCTGTTTGTTAAACACGCTCCAGTTCACACTAATCCACTTAGATTCTCACATCGCAAGCCTTCACCTTTCCTTTTTATGCTATTAAAAATGTCACTGCACATTTTTAAGCCTTCATACATTTCTTAAGTCAGTATATGTAAAAACAGTTTTTATAGTGTCATAAATACAGTCTATCCTCATATTTGTCATTGTACCCTTGCATTCTGATGACAATTCTCTATTATGGTACTGTAAGTAAAGTAAATTGGATTAATTTGGAAATAAATGAATAAATAAATGTTAGAAGAAATTATTAGAACGCACAAAGAAACTGTAAAATCAATCACTTGGTTGTAGAAAGGGAGTTCAAATATTCTCACATAATTTAATCACAATGGGCATTTCTTACACAAATACTCAACAAACCTGATGTCAACCTGATGTCAAATTTCAGCAATGAATTTTACATGTTGCTTATATTCCAACAGCCAATGATTGTTAAGAATTAAGAGTATTATTGGGCTTTAAAAACTAAACTAGATGCTGCGACATGGATCGGCCAATCAGCAGTCTATTAAAACCAATAAGGATTTGATATGTAAATAAATTAGCTCATGCCTTCAATTTGCCTGTTAAACGCAAATAAAGATAATGATAGTGAAGAAAATCCTGCAGAAGATATAAATTCTGCTGAAGGAATTAATTAGATTTATTTTGCAGTGTCTTTTTTCACTTTAATAAATTGTCTCAGTTCACCTAAGCATCTTATGTTCATGTTCATTTATTTTTTCATTTATTTTAAGTGACATTTTGTGTTCCATGCTAACACAGACTAGCGAGTAGATCAGAGCACGTGTAAAGCTGGTGTTATTAGAGGGTCACTGGGACGAGCTGGCACTGGTAGTAATGGCGAGACTGTGGTCTTTGGAGAGTAAAACTGACATTTTGTTCTTTGCAGGAGGAGGAGTTTGTTTTTTATCTGTAACAAAACCTAAAATAAGTTCTTTTTCGAAAAGTACTTTTCTATTTTGGCTCCTGTCAAATGTAAAAAGGAAATTGTTGAATAAAAACTGAGTTACTGCTTTTATTCCTCCTGAGAATGTTCTTATATTGAGATTTTCTTACTCACTGCTGCCTGAAGTTTGACAGAAAAAGCCATCAAATCTCTGTTCTTCTTTTTGATATTATCAGCCACGAATAACTAACAGAAAATCAAATGGATTCATTGGGTTTAGTCTTTTCTTACCATGAATCTCTGAGCTACAGCTCATTAAACAAGCTTAGCCTCATAACAAGCCGTTCAGCCTCACCACCAGTCAGCTGACCTGCATCCCACAGCCCCAGCAAAACCTGTGACCCAAACACACAAGCTCTTTTCCTTTGACCGATGACCCCTGTTGGTCTTTCTGCCCTGGTCTCCTCCCTAACAGCCCTAACAAACGAGGGCCTCCTTCCTACAATGAGCACATTTCTAAAAGGCTAGCAGCCAATCCCTTGGTCCATGGAGATCCCGGCACACCTCACCGCTACAGAGAGGCCCGCACAGAGTTTCGGCATGACAAGTCCCCCAGCCGTCCAATGGAGAGAGAGAAGTCTCCTGGCAGGATGCTGGAGAGCCGTATGGTGGGATCTCCTGGCAGAGCCATGGCGGACCCTCGGTTAGAGCGCTCACCAGGCAGGGCCATGGCGGACCCTCGAATGGACCGTTCCCCAGGCCGAATGAGGGACGTACGTAGAGAAAGATCCCCCGGGCGCTTCGAAGAGCGCCAAAGGCTTCATACCGGCTCTGGACGCACACCCATAAATCCTGTCAACAAGGTTTGTAAATCATTTAGACCTCTTCCAAGGAGCTTATGCTTTTAATGAGATCAAGTCCCACTGATCCTGAAAAGGCCATAACTCAGTGGTCTCAGTGGTGCAGATGGATAAAGCATTTCTAATCATTTTCTATTATTAAAATCAAGTTTTCTACTACTTGACAATTTGCAGTCAATGTTGATGAGCTAATACTTTATTATAAACTGCAATAAGCCAATGTTTCTGTAATATTACAATGTTGTTTCTTTTTTTAAATTTCCCACTTCAAGTTTGTGTATTTGGCATCATTATAAGAACTCCATCAGTAGTCTTTACACATATATATACTGACTGTATCCTACAGGTGTGGGACCAATCATCTGTTTAAGAGACGAAGAGCCACACAAACATACACTCAGCATCGACAGAGAAATGTATCTTTGAAAAGGGAAGGGAGGGATCAGCGGACCAGCGAGAATGTCACCAACTCATGATGAAACACTGCCACGTCTGATGTCTAAGCTGACAAATTTCAGAAGAAGAAAATGAGAAAGTGAAATATAGATGTCACTAGAGTCAGGTTATTATTCACAGTTTCCTGACCCAAGTCAATAAAAGTCAAAGAAATGCCATATTAACTTTTCAGAGCAGGGTTATTTCTGAAGTATTTGAATATGTGCTCAACGAGTAAGTAATTTGATTTGGTTGATTTCTTTGTCAAAGAACTGCAGTATCATTTCTCAACTTTCAGACCTGATTCTGTTGGATTTGGTAGCTTTAGCTCACAGCAGGCAGTTGTGACGACATTAGAGAAGCACATCTGTAGCAAGTTCCTGTACCGCTCTTTTCCCTGCTTCACTCCACAGTAGCTAAAGTTAAGGGCAAGAAAGGATTTAAAGTCATCCGCAGCTCCAGGCCTGTGCTGACAAGTCCACATGCAATCACTGTCGGCTAATCACAATCATTCTTCACTAATCTCAGTCATTTGTCAAGACTTTGGTTTATGGACCCTGACAGGACATGACTGGAGCACAAAGAAAATAAAAATAAAATAAATACTCAATAAGGCGTCCCTGCCCTGTAGATCCACACACCAGATTGTCTGTCTGTGCATAGGTTGACACTAAAACTGCACTACCCATAAACTGCAGCAGCAATGAAACAGGACCTTTCTAATTCCTCAGAATGCTATCTGACTGTAAATAGACAAGACATAATTTTATATATATATATTGAGAAGGAATTTCAAGGCTGGATAAGCCATGTCTATTTTTGTTAAAGAAAAGTGATTATGTGTCCTCTTGAATGTCCGATGAGTATTCTTTTAATATGTCCAAAGGTCCTTTTATCAAGTGAGTGATTGTATCTGAATCCAATTCGTGTACACGCTTCCATCGGTCAAAGGCAAACCTACACGCTAATGATTAAAGGAAGAAAAGATCATGTTTGCTGCTTACAACATAGTATTTGAGCATTTCTTTTTGTACCATGTCCCATATGGTTGTATATAACCCAAATTGTTCAAGTTGAAGATGAAAATAATCTTTGTTTGTTTAAATGGCATGGAAATGTATATCTGAACTGAAATGGAGTGCTGTCTTCTGCTTCTGCCTCCTTTGGGTTATATTTTCAATCTGCAGTTCAACAACAAAGCACGTGATAGCATCTCCTTTCTTTTAACTAGTCCCTACTTGCACAGTAAATTCATATGATTATACTTAATCTTTTTTTTTTTTCACTGAAATCCATCCAAATGGATGTTTTGCTGTCATCTGCAATCATTCCTAGGTCATCAGTACTTATTCTTGACTAATCTGTCTAGAAATATTTAATCTATGTTTAGAATATAGACCAATGATTTGCCATTCTTTACCTTTACACTGTGTTTTTAGCTTTTGGGCACTCAGTAAGAACACTTTTCTGTAACTTTCTGAAGGCTCTGATTTTTTTTTTTTTTTTTNTTTTTTTTTTTTTTTTAATTACATGTTCCTGAATGTACTTAACCAAGAAGAAGATCCAGTGGTCAATAATGTTCAAAAAAGGCACCCAGTGCTACAGATTGCACAAGTTTTCTGCCAGTCTCAAAACTATACGCATCCTGTTTTATTTCCCTTCAATTTTTTAAATTTTTTATATACTTTTTTACATTTTTTTTTTTTTTTTTCCCTTTTTCCATGATCCTAAAACATAATGCTGTAACGCCTGGATATGATATTGATGTTTGCTAACATGTTTTATTAGCTTTCCCTGTAGAGATTTTGTCACAAAATATTAAATATTATAACCATTGTCTTTCACTTCAAAATCACCTCCTCCTGTTGTACTTGTGTGATTGCCAGTTTGATTAAATATAGTTAAGATCATTAAATTAAGATCAGTGATTTTCATATTTTTTCAACCATGTACCACCTCACCAACCAATTAACCAATCTAATTCTTAATTAAAAGAATGAAGCCATTTCTTAATGAAACCCATTTTATTTGTGAATATTGGCTGCGTTTGACTTGCACTTGGAACTCTGAATTTCCAACCTCAGACTGGGAAAAGTCAAAAAACTCCTTCAACTTGGAATTCCTACTCGGAAAGAGTTCCTCAATCCAGAGTCCACTGACATTTTAATATGGCTGCTCACGCCATAAAAAGTAATTTCTATTGATAAATGAATGTTTAGAAGCATTTTCTTTAAATCACTCAGCATACAGACACAGTAAACAGCTTAAACATATAACAATGTCCACGTTGTCTCCCACGCATGGTGGTTGTAAATGTAATTCCAAATTATGGCTTCCCAGTTCCAAGGTATAGCAAGCACAGAATTAGCCATAATAACAGAATTTCCATTAACTTCAACTGTTTTTAATTCTCTGCAGAAATTTCCAGAGTCATCTGGCACACCATCAGGGTGGTGCTCATACCACAATTTGAGAACCACTGAGCTAGAACGATCTTTACACCCATCCTCAGTCAGTCTGTATTTACTAAAGTAAGAGAGCAGAAGATAAATTTGATGCCCTGATCCCTTTTAGCACACTTGAGGCTGCCAGTGAAATGACCGTTTGTCCATTTCCGTCGTGTTGGAGGAGGTTTGGCTATTTATAGGAGTCTGATCCCAGCTCTGCCACAATGGCCCATCATTCCAGACACAGCAGCATGCCAGGCTACAGCGGCTGCTGGGATCAGGACCCGAGAAGACATGAAGGAGACAGTTTTCAACAACAGCATTTGCCCCCGGGAATAGAAACAGTAACAGCTAATTCTGACCTCCTCTTCCTCCACACTATGTGGTGCAACAACACACCAGTGACGTGCTGTTTCTTCACTGACAGCTTTTAAATTGACACTGAAAGGGAAGATGCAGTGGGTCGAGCGCAGACGGGCTCTCAGTCCTTCTCTTTATATAGATCACAAAGCCCCAGCCTCACCTCTCACTCATTCACACACTGTCTCTTTCTGAACTTGGAAGTCACGTGATCCTGAAGGATGTGTTAATGGCACATTGTAAGGATGTGTTCGGTGTCAGCAATGTCACACTTTGGTATTTCGCGCCTGCTGCTGTTGACAACACTGAGCCTGGTTAACGAGCACTTTAATGTTCACACAAGAGGAGACAAAGATGATTTAAGGAAGTCATCATCAGGAGCAATGTGTTCCTTTAGGCTGCTTCCCCTGTTTCATCTGCTTGTACTCTTAAAGTTTTTAAAGGATCAAAGCTTTTCCCTGGATTAACACTTGTGTTCATCTGTTCCTTGTAAAAAAAAAAGTGACTTCCTAATTTTTTATAGAAGCTGCAAATCACTTTGAATTTGAGCCATAGTTGGTTTGTCCAGTAGAGAAGAAAGCAATGGAGGTTAGAAAATTCAGAGGCTCCAATTATCTTTCACTGAAATGGATGTGAATAGAATAAACGAGGTCAAAAGGTCAGGTAAATGGTGTATATGGATGCAAGGAAAGGCAATCCTGTCACTGTCATTTGCGAAGAGTGCGAAGTTACACTTAATGAGACTCAACACATTTTAAGACTAAGAGCGACTCATGCACAAACAGGTGAAAACGATTTGTTGATGCACAGTTGGTGAAAGAAGGAAAATTCAAAAAAATTCAAATTTTGAGCTTCAGATTACCAATCTTTGGAAATAAAATCTTTCCAGTCTGATTTTCAAAGCTTTAATTGTGAGTCTGAAATATAAAATTTTCTTAACATTCTATTTTTGTTCATTTATTTATGTTAATATTGTGCTCCTTTTTCAGAACATCAGATACAACTGTACTGATCCACATTTCTGCAAATGGACATCGACCATGTCTGCATGTGAGCTGCATAAAAAAACTGAACAAAAAAGTTACTTTTACTTTAAGCCTTTAATAAAAAATCAAGGTCCCCAAGCTCGTCTAATTGACTATTTAAGCTGGACCACCCTGCTGTAACAGAGGCAGTAGGTATGAAATTTTATAAGAAGCTTTAATCCAGATATTTAGACTTTATTTCACCCAGTTCACATTGTTGCTATATGTCCTAATTCAGTCTTATTTTCAGCAATTAAACTATCCTGATCTTTGCCTTAGATTTATTCCTCAAACATTAGAAAACATTTCTCAGTCCAATGATAATCCGAATCTCAATTATCAGCTTTAACATATTTGATTTTCAGATTGATCACCCTTTCTCATTTCTCAAATTCTATTAAAAATATTGCTCAGGCTTTATCGTTCAAAGTTCATATCAGATGGAACAAACACAGGCATCTGGTTTTTGCTCTAGTAAGAACAGTTTTGTGGGACTACTTGTGCACCATTTGCCCTCCCATTCTCCTCTTTCGAATGCCAATGTTAAGTATTCGTATTAAATTTGAATCTGTCCATTCATAAATCATGTGCACTGTTGACTTATGACAGATAGACATTGCTGTACCTCAGCAGGTTGTTTATCTTTTTTTTTTTTTTTTTGGCGTTCAGAGGACAGCGAGGTAAGAATCTCATAGTACGGAAAACTTCTTTCTCTGCACAGATGACAATAAAGCCTTTGAATCTTGAGGAGATTTAATGTTTTTCCTTTTGTCTTTGCATTTTTTCCTCACACTAAACTTAAAGCACTGATAGTTTAGACAGTCAGACAGCAGTCTATGAACAGAGGAGATCACAGTGATTGTTTTATTGCTTTAACCTTCATTCTGCTCCTGATATTCTAAACCTCTGTTGTTCTCTTTGCCTTGTGTCACTCATGACAATGTGGGGCTTCGGGGGGGATGAAATACTGTGTGTGTTGTATGAAGCGTCAGCGTAAGCATCATTTACCTGTCACTTCCTAAAGAGGACATAGTTTATAAATATCATCCAGTAGAGCAGAGGGTTGGGGCTACAAAAGGCTCCCCACTAACTCCCCATTGTTCACTGGCATCATTGTTGGCCTGACGTGCCACCTGCTCAGCCATGGTAAGCCACTGTGTGTGCATGCATGTGTGTGTGTCTCCCATGTTGCACAGGATTCAGATTGTATAGACAGATGAAATTGATTATGTACTCCCATAGTCATCTATAATATAAATCATTTATAAGTTTCAGATATTTGAAGTTTGTCAATAGATTCTGAGTAGCTTTGCTGAATTTCATAAGATGAATATCAAGAAAAAAAAACATTTTCATGGTTCATCATCTTTCATCTTTTTAAGGAAAAATAGTTGCAAAGTGAAATATTTAATTATTTGCCTGTGTTTCCTAAAGAATGATGAAATTAGCTCCACATTTATGATTTTCACGTTCTAAATTACACTGGTCACTCATGTCATTATCCTAATTCCATTTTCTACATCAAAACAATATGGTTCCATTATATTAATGCTATTATATGCAATGCAGTGTAACCCAAGAAGAAAGGGCACAAAATGACCATGTGTAAGGTTATTCCAAAACATGTATGAAGGCGTGTTGCTTCATGGTTAGTATGTGTTACTCCATGTTTCTCCCTTTGGTCCTCTTCACATCCTCATCTCTTCTTTTGTGTCCCTAAAGGCCCCCAAGAAAGCCAAGAAGAGGACAGCAGAGGGAGCCAACTCCAACGTGTTCTCCATGTTTGAGCAGGCCCAGATCCAGGAATTCAAGGAGGTGAGAGTTTGGACTAATAACATTTTGCTGGTTTTATTTGGCTGAGATAGCAGATTTGTAGAAAAAGTGAATGAATTTTGTGTATCACCAGTGTTAGATCACTGTGTATCATGTTAAAAGTGCTTGATAAAATACACACACACTGGCCTTTCCCATTGTGTCCTCCTCCGTCTTTCTATTTCCATTGTTCAGCCTTGTAGTATGCCCACCTGTTTATTTTCCTGTCTCTGGCTTGAAGCGTTGAGGCTCATGGTATGCTGGTATGAGCGTCGCTGGTGCCCAGACATTCGGGTTGTGTCATCAGCGATTAGGCTGCAGATAAAGTGCTGGGCATGCCCTGGATGCCAGGCTAAACCCCGGAGGTCTCTCAGGTTATAAATATGTAACACTGCTTATCTTTAAAGATGCGCACAAAAACGTTAAAGGGAGGGAAGAGACTCTAAACTCCTATATGACACCGAGTGGCTATTTTCTTTCTGACAAATGGACTGAAGGTATGTGGAAGAAATGTGATTCTTCACAACTTATTGCCGTGTGCTTTGACTTCAGGCCTTCACAATTATGGACCAGAACAGAGACGGCTTCATCGACAAGAATGACCTGAGGGACACCTTTGCTGCTCTAGGTGTGTTTCCATTACATTCCACGTAAAACGCTGTGAGTCACTGGAGTAAAAGCTAATGCTACTTGTATTTGTATTTCACCCTGAGTAAAGCTGCTGATAAAATATTACTACTTGTGGAGTAATCACAAGCTTAAAGGACCATACCAGTGGTCGTGCATGTTTAAGCCCAAAATCCACATACTCGTTATGTTATTGACAGGCATTTCCCAAAATATACTGCTTTTACAGTAAATTTAAAGTCTGGAAGGTAGGAAAAAAATTATAATTTTTGAGAATTTGGGCCAATTTTTTCCTACCTTCCAGACTGCCATTGGTTAGTTCACTACACGATAAAAACCAACTTGTAGAGACTTGAAACATGCTCGAGATGCATAATCCATCACAGAAAACAACATATCGATTTGGTTTTTTTGTTGAAGTAATTTTATTTAACTGATCCAAACACGGAGATGCACGGAAGATAATTTATTTCTCCACCAGGGAATATAATCCCTGGAGAAGATGGCTTTAACCGAGAAATTAAAACAACCATACTTTCTATAATTGTGCATAAGTGTTAGCAGGCGAAATATTGAATTTTTAGGTGGGTATATCACCTGAACATTGGAATTTGAAAGGTTAGTGGATTTGAAAAAATAACAGGGAAACTATAATACAATTTTATGTTTTGGAAATTGGTTGCTCAGTAACATACAGTAATATGTATGCGGGTTGTAACATGCTCAAACATGCACAATTGCCGGTATTGTCCTTTAAATGTGAAAAGGATCCTATGTCAACAATACTCAGCACTCAGCATCAGTATTTATCTTGATGTTTACCTGCTGTGTCAGCTATTTGACTTACTGACTGAATATTTGTGTCACAGGGCGCCTGAATGTGAAGCAGGAAGAGATTGATGAGATGCTCAAAGAGGCTCCCGGTCCCATCAACTTCACCGTCTTCCTCACCATGTTTGGGGAGAAGCTGAAAGGTAAAGACAGGCAAAAATTAAAGGCTAATGATGAAATCGTAATGAAGAGGAAACATAAGTCATACAGGTACCAGTACACATTTTAATTAGTTTGCTGCAATAACTCTAATGGCAATTTTAATTTATGCAGGAGCGGATCCGGAAGAGACTATCCTCAATGCATTTAAAGTCTTTGATCCTGAGGGGAAAGGTGTGCTGAGGAAGGATTAGTAAGTGACCTCTGTCGTGGCAATTTGACCACCTGTGACAACTAACGTGAAACGAGACAAATTCTCCTTACAGTATTGTCACACTTTATTTTTTATTTATTTTTTTTATATATATATATTTTATTTTTTGAATTTTTTAACAAACAAAATTTTAACCAAAATAACACATCACATAAAACACCAGTGCGGCCACGAGACAACAACAACAACAAAAAATTCATTAAATAAAAAAAAATAAAATAAAACAAATAAAAAGGGGGAAATTATATACAGAGCTCCCCTGAATTGTCTATCAGTCCATAGCAATAAGTTCAAGCACCCAATAAACTGCCTAATATGAACTGACCCCAAGGGAGGCACATTTAATGTGAGGGGAGGCAGACAGGGAGAGAAAGAAGAGAGAGGAAAAAAAAAAAGGGGGGGAGACACTGCCAAACAATCATGTTATCACAGTTTATTAATGCTAAAGCATGGCATGCATAGGTAGCATTTTAGCAGAATTAGAATCAATCCAGAATGCGTTGAGTTTTGGAGCGCACTTCTTTATCCTTTCACACACGTCATGAATTATTCTTAACTTTGCAAGATGTGGCACAGTATCAAGTTGCAGGTTATGACGCTCCTTAATTACAAGCGTATCATTAAAGCCACACATCATCATCATCCATACTGACCCTTGATAAGAAACAGGCACCCTTTGTTCTATCACCTGAAACTCCTTCACATTCATGTGTTGTTCAAGACAGTATCTTAAGAATAATCATCACCCAGGTCATATCTCTGCTAATTGGAACATTTCCTTCAAAATACACACGCACACACACGTAGTAAGTGTGCTCCAGTAAATCCTTGTCTTGCTACCTGCATGTAAGCAGGTGTTGCAGTTTTTTCCAGAGTATGAGCTATGATTAAACATTGTGCAATAAAACAGCATAATTCAAACAATATAATTTCCCTGACACCTGACACAGTTTGCTTTCAATTTTATGAGACAATTATTGGAAGGAGTGTTGTGTGGGCTTTCAATCATAAGTTATGACTGTCATTCCCCTCTACACAGATCCGGAGCCTCTCAGGACATGTACAGATTAAAACCATTTTCAATTTCCATGGGCCTCATCAACTCATAAATTGTCTCTCTTATTCAGTGTGACACAGATGCTAACAACGCAAGCAGACCGATTCTCCACTGAAGAGGTAGTGTGTCATCATTTTATGCTAATTATCACTATTATGACAGATTGCTTTAGTGTGTGTGGGAAAATCTAAAAAGTGCAGTAGCATGAACGTCATCATGAGCCTCTGCATCGCCATCAGACACATTCCACAAAAACCTTCAGTGACTCAGCACTCTGTGTTCACACCTTTGCCTGCACGCTGAGCTCATTTCACACTCGCTGCTGTTTTCCTAAGAGATTCCAAATCTAAAAATTGTTATGGTAAAATCTTGTTGATTTAGATGGAGCAGATGTTCGCTGCCTTCCCCCCGGATGTGTCAGGGAACCTGGACTACAAGAATCTGGTTCACATCATTACCCACGGAGAGGAAAAGGACCAGGAGTAAATATGCCTGATCACTCCCTGTCTAACAGGAAAATCGTCATATCTTTGCTCATACGTGACTTGAAACTGGCCTGCTGCCCTTTAAGGAGATAAGGACTATGATTTTTCTCAACTTTTATTTTGGCTGTATTGTTTCTTTACTGTATTCTCTTAAGATATATGCCAGATGCACCACAAAAGGATTTTCTCTCAACAGCCTCAGCACTGACATGTTTTCTCTCCTTCTGTTTCATCCCATTATGTTTTGAAATTCATCTTTGAATAATTTGATTCTTTTTCCTCATGCTTCTCAGCCTGTACAGACTCAAAACCATTTAGCTATTTTTTTTTTTCACAGAAAAAGTTCATTTGTTAGGTCTCTGCATGTTCGACTAATAAAAATTTTAAGAGACAGAGATCCAGTCTGTCCTTTCTTGTTTTGTGTTGTACCATTTTTTTTTTATCAGAAGGGAAGTTTACAATACAAGAAAGCAAAAAAACAAACAAACAAAAATGTTTATATTGCAAATGTTTATTGGACCACAGCTCGTCTTTTATTTCCATGTAAGGTAGTGAATGTGTGTACTACAACTATTGGATGGCAGTTGGCAGTCTTCTCATATCCCCTAGAGATTAATCCACAGCATGTGTGCATTGTTTGCATGTACCTTTGGGTATTTGTGTGTGCACATAAAAGTCTTTGGCTACTGAAAGAGAGAGATTTAGTGAGACAACACCCTGTTGTTATTTTGGTGCTGTGATGATGTGTGGAGGGTAATGTTATACCATGGCAAAAGCTCCAGATACACAACAGCATATCATGAAGTGATCTCCACCCATCCTAAGCAAAACTCACCCTCAGACCTTCATGGGAGGGGGCATAATCCGGACATCAGACCGTGGGGAGTTATCAACTCCAAAATAAAGTTTTTTTTTCCTTATGGAGGGGAGAATAGGGAGTGGAGAGATGATTGCTTGGTCAAGTAACAACATTTGAGCTCATATCATGTGTCCTACTTTAATATTCACCATGAATAAGTTATGGAATAAAACACATTATCCCTTTAACAGCAACTACACGTGCTATCATAGGAGAATAGCCACAAATTCAAGGGTGACACAGAAAAAAGATTATCTTCAGTTTAAAAACCCTGCAGTCATTTGGACTGCACAAATCTCAAACAAACTGATCTTGCAACACAAAGGCAGGGAGATGAATGGTTTTAAACTGGTAACTAGATCTAATGACAGTATTCAGTGCCTTAACTTTATAATCGCACACACCTTGTCTGATCTGTTTGGCTTTAACTGTCTAAATGCCAGAACTGGTTTTCTCTGTGCAGAGGTAACTGAAATGTGCCGAGTCACTGTGACTGTTAAAACGTTACAGCAATTAAAGTACAAACACTATGTTGCCTTAGGACACACATTTATCTCTGCAATAGCTGGAAATCTGTAATAATACTTTTAAAAAATTCAAAACTGTTCTAAGTAATACATCAATAAATATAACATTATTAGTTCAGATATCTGCATGTAGGTCACTACATTTATTTTATTTTATTTTATTTTATTTTATTTTATTTTAGGTAAAGAATTGTATTATTTTAACATTGAATTTTTTGCCGCTTGAGGTCAAATGTGAGTTCAAAGAGTGTCGAAGCAAAGCAAGATAATACACTTCAATACTTCCGGTTTTGCTAACGTCTCTGGATATCGTTAAACAGACACAGGTTCCACAGGAAAGTTAGGGTGGGAACTATTTGAGCTGACTTCAGCCGGAGATCTTTGGCGATGTTCCAGTGGTGGGACGGGGCTTTATTAAACCAATCCACACCGGAAAAACCGCGTCGTTATAAAACCAGCTGTCAACCCTTTTTCTTCACTTCACTTCGTCGACTTTCTGTGATCTTTGGAAGCACGGCGGTCCAACCTGAAACCATGGCCAAGGATATGACTCTTCTCTGGGGCTCCGGCTCCCCCCCCTGCTGGAGGGTGATGATCGCCCTGGAGGAGAAGGACCTGTCCGGCTACAATCAAAAACTGCTGTCTTTTGAAAAAATGGAGCACAAGTCTCAGGAAGTCTTGGACATGAATCCCAGGGGTCAGGTAAGGTCGTCGTACATAGCAGATCTTTAATCAGAATTGTTTTTCTTTCTTTCTTTTTTTTTCCTGATATGTTTTGGTCTGTTTTTTTGGTTTGGTATGTTTGGTTTGGTTTTGGTCTGTCACGGATGGATGGATGGATGGATGTTTTGGTCTGTTTACAATCACAAAATAACTTCTATCTTTTTGTCTTGAAGCTCCCTTCCTTCAAAGTGGGGAACTACATTCTTAATGAATCCTATGCAGCATGCTTGTTCCTGGAGGTAAGATCTGGTCTGTACGTGCTGAACTTTATCTTGATTAAACTTTTATGCAGCAGTAGCTGCTAATAAGGTAATGTTTACCTCTGTGTGTTCAATTAATGCATACACAAAAGAAACCCAATCCTGCAGAGAAAAAGAAACTAGAGCTCATACTATTGGCTTCATCATAATGCTTTTTCTTCTCATATTTCCAACACAAGAACCAGAACAAGAAGAGGGGAAGCAAGCTGATCTCTGACTGCCCTGCTGAGCAAGCACTGATGTACCAGCGCATGTTTGAAGGACTCACACTCACAGAGAAAATGGGTAAATTCTCCAAACACACATTCATTTACACTTAACTGCATTTAAATTAAAATTGAATTAAATTAATTTGCATTGCAGTTAAAGCATTGTTTGTACATCTATGTGTGCAAGAAAAGATGGATTTCCTTAACCTGTCAACCCTGCATAATAATACTGAGTAGTAGATTAGATTGTGCTGGACCTTTTTTTTTTTTTTTTTNCTTTTTTTTTTTTTTTTTCCTTTTAGCACAATTTATTAAAACACACAGCATATGTAATATTGACAATGTGCTGGTGGAGACAAAAGCCGATTCGGCTTATCCAAGGCCTCCACCAAGGAAAACCACATTTTAACACATATACAATACAAAAAAAAAAACCCAACAAAACTAACAAGCAGTTGTTAACATACTTTTCAAATAGTGTTTGTAAAAATTCAAACAAGGTGAAGATCTCAACAGGTGAGAGTAATAGTTCCACAACTGAGCTCTGCAAAATCTCACTGAAAATTGACTTCTACATGTCAAAGCTCTCTAGGTAAATGAAGTTTAGTTGATTGTCTAGTCAAATGTGAATGGACCTCGGAATTACTATGAAAGTAAGATATAAAGTGACTTGGAAGATCACTCATACTAAGCTTGAGTTTTGAAAACAAAAGTCCACATTGTATTTGAAATATATTAATGTTATAAATGGAAAGAATCTGCATTTTTTTTTTTTTAAATAATGGAGCCGATGAAGCACGTGGTCCAGAATGACTTGCAACCCTAACAAAGTGTTTCTGAAGAAGAAAAAAGTTTGGAGAATTGTGGAGAAAGTGCTCACCCATACAATATTACAGTAGGAAAGATAACCCAAATTGACAAAAATACTTACTTTTCTCATAATGCCAGTAGATTTAGATATCTTTTTACTAATCTGATCAATGTGTTTTTTTCCAATTCAAGTTCTCATCAATAACAACTCCAGGAAATTTTGCAGTTTGAGTCTGATTTGAATCTGTATTGCTTTGCAACATCATACACATAGCTACCACCTTAAAGCCTTTGAGACTTCATGTCTTAATCTTGAGCATCCACAGAGGGAGCTCAAATTCAACTGTCACGAGACCATATAGGTCTGAGTTGTTCAAAACACCTGCAGTAATGAGCTCATATGTACCGACTCAGTTTTGTAGAGTGATTTTAAAAGGTCATGTGTTAAACCCATAAAATCACATGCGCTCTAGTCATGAGACAGGGCTGTGCAGGTTCTAACAGTGGAGAGCTGAATTCCTCATCATCTGCAACATTTCTTGATGTAACTCAACTTTGAACTCTGCACAATAAAAATAATTCCTTAAGATTGCAGATTGCTATCTAAATAGGCATCTTCAAACTCATTTTTTCTTTCTGCATGTTGAAATGGTATTATGTAATACTGTTTATATTAGCCACTCCCAGTCCCTAAACTGTTGCAAAAATGAGAGCAATCACTTCAAACAGTATGTGGAAGTGAACATTGTTTAATGATATTTCTCATAGTATTTTCCTTTTGTGTGAGAGCTAATGTTGCAAATTTTTGGATGTTGATGTTTTGCAGTGAATGTTATTTACTACAACTGGAAGGTCCCAGAGGCAGAGAGACATGATTCTGCTCTGAAGAGAAACAAAGAGGCTTTAACTGCTGAGCTCAAGCTCTGGGAGGGATACCTGGAGAAGGTATCAAACATGAACTTATACCGAAGTAACACATTTATACTCAAGGAACCCTGAATTCACATGCTGTTGAAAATAAGACAATAATAAGGCAATAAGGTGGAAAACCAGTTTTCCACATGGCAATTAGGTGGCAATTACACAAGTAAAGGAATGCTCTCTATTCTTTATTTGTTTATATATTGAGAAATCTGTTGGTATAGTTGCTAGCTATATGAAAAGTTTAAATAAATGGCTTTTTGAGTGCGATGACAATTTTGCAGCACAATTGAACAACTTACAGCACAATGACTGACCTTTTGTCTTTTCAGCTTGGCATATAAATCTTTTTATATATAAGAAAATGCTTTAAAAAACAGAGACAGCTTTACTTACTTACTTTAGCCAAACTAAAAAATAACCATACATACTGTAAGCTAAAGATTGTTGAACAGTCCATAGACTGTCAGCGTATGTCCTCAGGGTTTCTTCCTGACATAGTACCACATGAATGCTTCTCTGACCAGCAGATGACTTGGGTTGACTCTTTGTCTCTGTCTTCCAGCTGGGTTCAGGCTCTTTCCTGGCAGGGAAGAACTTTTCATTGGCTGATGTGGCTGTTTTTCCAGTTATTGCTTATGTCTTCTATTTTGGGTAGGTGGATTAAATTACTAAATATTACATTTGGATAAATGAAGCAATAAATGTGTGATTTGAAGGTGTCATTTAATCTTCTCTCCATTCTGTAGGTTATCTAAAGAGCATTATCCTAAGATAGCAGAGTATTATGAAAAGCTGAGCGACTGCCCCAGCATCAAAAAAACCTGGCCCCCTACCTGGCTCAAGAATCCACAGGGTCAAGATTTACTGAAAGACATTTGAGATTATCACTCATTTCAGTTTAAATTCACAATTTTTTTTTCTCATGTGTACAGTATGGTATAACCTGCTCTTAAAATACACAACTGTCACTTATCAATTTTGAAAAAAAAGCACTTCTGTTAATGTGGTTGGTCTGAAGATCTTAACATTCATTTCACAAATACATATAAATAAAAGCAATAAAACAAACTTTTGATTTTGCTTGCTTTCTTAAAGACAGAACTCTCTACTGTGACTGAACATTATGCTCCAATTATTTTTACTTTTCTAGAGAATAGATGTTTGACAAGTTAATGATAAATAATAAAACTCGGATCTATAGTTGTGTGGGATCTACACCAAGATAACAGTTACTACCAGAGTCTTCAAAATTAATAACAACAAATTTAAACTTTTCCTGAAGTACAGATGTTACAACAGGAAAGAACAGTTGTATAAGTCTGGATGATTGAGGGTTTGTAGTATACATTTGGTTCAGATTAAATACTTTTTCACCAACACAAACCTAAGCAATTTGTTTTGCTAAAATATTTAATTTTTCCTGTAATTATATGTAAATGTAAATCAAATCCAGCTGTTCCACATAAATGGGACTCATATTTGCTGTGAAGTACTGCGTGGACTCAGTGGAAATGTAACGGGCAACATGAAAAGAAAATCAAGCCATTGTTCTTATCCATTGGTCAAAATAACCAAATTTTACTGGAAGTAAATAAAAGTAAAAAGTTATTTCCTTCTATAGAACAGAAACCGCATTAAAAGTTCCCAACACTTGACAATTAAAAACTAAATTTGGGATCGAAGGATCATCTGCTGTAACTACACGCCTGTATTTTAAACCTTTATAATGGTACTTGGACACCCTCTAGCGGCCATTCATGAGAATGAAACAAATGGGAAAGGAGGGCTAATGGCGAATGCTTATCCACAACATATGACACTTACAGGGAAAAAAAACAAACTATAAAACATTAAGGTATCTAATAAATATATGTCAGTAATAGTTAAAATATGCACTCAAAAAAATACTAAAATCTTAAGTGCACAACATAAGACCATGGAGATAAAATAAATTGCTAATTGTACAGTAAATTAAGTTACAATAAGGTCACATCACTGCTGAGTACGAGATACTCACTAGAAATCCCTATAGGTATATTACAGGGATATTAAACTGATTGGAATAATTTATAATGTGCATAGTCAGACTGCATGTGCAATATACATTGTCTCTCTGATGGTTACATTGAGATTTAATACCGTGCTTAAGTGGCATTTAGTCTGTATCTGCCATTGAGAAATAACGAATGAATGTTCTATAAGACCTGTCAATTTGTGCTAAGTGTGAATTGATGAATTGATGTGAAACAATTCTGTTTAAACAGCGCCGACCAGTGTTGAAAATCGACAGCTGTGGTTTTGTATATAACAGTCCTCCGCGATATAGTGGTGTAATATTTAGCCTGCCTTGTCTATTCTATCTATCTATCTATCTATCTATCTATCTATCTATCTATCTATCTATCTATCTATCTATCTATCCTCTCCTCTCCCCTCCCCTGCAGTCCCCAGTGTCTGCCGCCAGATGTCGCGGCTCCCTTGTATTTCGGGGCCACTGGACTGGCAGGGGGGCTGGATGAGGACTATTGGATTCNGCGTTATGTGTGTGTGTGTGTGTGTGTGTGTGTTTGAGGCTCATCAAGCAGCAGGGAACTTGAAAACTTCACTGCATTCAGTGGGGAGCGGAGCTTTGTGGCGTTAGGAGCCAGAGCGCCGTTAGCAGTCCAGCTGTGATCCACAGAGGAGGACCGATCCGGTTCTCAGCACTGGAACGATTTCCGGCTACCATGGATGATTTAGGTGAGTTTACTCGCTTTGGTCGTAACGTTAAACCAGCATGTGAGTGTGTATTTGGTCAAAACACAGCTACACATGTTCGCAGTTGAATTGAAAAAGGAAATGAAGGATTTCAGGGGGTCGGCATGTGTTATTTTATGGGTTAAATCATGTAAATACGTCCAGGCAGGTTAAGTTAGCCCGGTTTAAACTGGTCACAGAAAGGCCCGCGTGCTTGTATCGAAGCTTTGACACCCTTCTGCTAATTAGCCTGTGTGTTTATTAGCACTATTTGGAGCTAACACGCACCGTGTTTGCGTGAACATCCACTCCCACTGCCCACGCCGCACTGTCCGGTACACAGGCTGTTGTTGTGGCTGATGTATTCCTCCACTGCATCATGCATCCAGTGAGGAAGAGCAAACTGCAGAGCTTTTCAACTGTTTGTGGTTCAAATCTTCTGATCAAACCCAAGACCTAATGACTTTTGAT
The DNA here is from genome assembly GCA_014773175.1 of Lucifuga dentata. Lineage (NCBI taxonomy): Eukaryota > Metazoa > Chordata > Actinopteri > Ophidiiformes > Bythitidae > Lucifuga > Lucifuga dentata. The sequence goes on from VXCM01000193.1 coordinate 315,319, forward strand.
GGACGCTGACCTACTGAGCCTTTTCTGTTGGGTTCAATAGAGGGTTACATAACTGCTGCAGGTATGAATGTAACAGTGAAACCTCTGTTTAAAAGTCTCATAGCCGTCATCAGTCCTGGTCCTTCAGTACCTCAGTACTCCATATTTCCATCTCACCTGCTTTACCCACACCTGGTCAGCAAAATCAGGTGTGTTAAAGGACCATACCAGTGATTTTGCATGTTTGACTCCAAGATATACAATCCGCAAACACGTTATGTTACTGCCAACCACTTCCCAAAACATACTACCGAAGCAGTGAATATTAGAATTGTTTTTCCGACCTTCGAGCTGTCATTGGTTTCAGTTTATTCCTATTAAAAATCAACTTGTAGAGACTTGAAGCATGCTTGATCCATCACAGCGAACATGTCTATTTAATTTTTTATTATATCAAAATAACTTTTTTTAACCAGTCCAGGAGTTGCACGGAAGACATTATATGTCTCCACAAGGAGATAGTCCCAGGAGAAGACTGCCTTTACCAAGAAATTAAAAACCTTCTGTGCCTTCTACATTCAGATGTACGTGTTAGTTTGAGGAGTTTAAGCCACTGATTTATGGTTTACTAAGTGGCAGAAGAAAATGTAATCCCTGAGGGCATGTTCTGGTGACAGGAAGGGTGTTGAGAATGCAGCACAGTGAGCTTCATGTGCATGTTTCCCTGCTTCGCCATGTGTGGTAATTCTTTTGCTGTTGTTCCGAGCCTAGCATGTAATAATAGAGAATGAATGCAAGATTGCTGCACAGCTTGTATAGTAGGACCATGCACAAGTTTTTATCAATAAAGCAATTATGCAAACCATCCAGTGTGATGTAAAAAGAGTATGCGTTATGAATAAAATTAGAAGGAGACAGAAGAATTTTATTTTATTTACAAGCATTGACTGTATAGACTGTGTTTACAAGTGTTTGATTTTTACCCTGGCAACTGTCAGGTTAAGTTTAGCAGGACATCCGCGAAATGTGTTGAAGGAGTCGGGTTCATTGGATGCTAAAAAAACACCAGAATGCATTCGTAAAGTCCAGACGAGAGATGTCCTGCAAAAGTTATCCAAAGGTATTACCATCCTCTGTGAGATGCAGGTGGGACTTATCAAACAGCCACAGATACTCTACATTAACATTTCATTCCCATGTCAGGCAGAGAAAGACTGGCCATAAGAATTTACCTTAAAGGTTGCAGAGCGAACATTACAATTTTAGTGCCATTTTTTTCTTATGTTTAACCATTTTGTTTGTTCTACAACAGAACACCTGAAAAGATCCAGTTTGGGCTAAACTCATTTCCCGGGTTAACATATTGGTAGTGGGAGTGAGATGATACTAAGAATATTTGTCATTCTATATCCAGTCAATATTTATGGACACCTACTCACCTTACATGGGTGAAGGGCTTTCCTTAAAGTAGCTGCTTAAAAAAAGAGTGTTACACAACCCAGTGTAATTACTATGCCACAGGGTTGTAAATTTTGTCACAATTTCAGCATAGACTTCACACTTTCCCAAACATAGAGCCATATAGACTAACATTACCCATCAGTCTGATGTTTTATGTCATTTACTTATGGATTAAGTTGTCCTTATCAGAGGATTTTGGGTGTCACAGAGGGAAATGTGAATAGTTCTATCTGTCTTTCATCTGGATTTAAAAGGTGAAAGTTTAACAATTTGTTAAGATGTGGTTGAGGATCTGGGGGAATAAGCTATCACCATCAGAGCTGAAGTAAGGTGGTTTAAAGCTCCATCCACTTCAGGCCTGTGACAGGAGAACATAGTCTACATGTATTTTTAGCAGAGGAGAGTCCTTCTCAAGTGCTACACTAGCAACACCAAGAAACAGATAACACCCCCCCCCCCNAAAAAAAAAAAAAAATCTCTGTTTATTTCTGATCATTTCCATGGCTGCCTCTTGAGACTTCTGAGGTATATGACTCTGACAGGTTTGGTTTCTTCTAAAACACATTTTCCCTCTACTTGAAGGGGCCGGAATGCACATGTGTACATGCACTGTCATCTGTTCTGTCCTCATGCTTCCTCTAGCAACAGCCGTGAGAGCGAAACACTGCTTGCAGGCAGGGCGACAGGGCGGATCAGGCCCACATGCAGGGATTGGGCCTCAGCCAAATGTTCTCCTCCTTTACCCACTGCACTGCCCCACCCTCTCTCTTCCCACTCCCCATCATTCCTTTGGTGAACCACATAGGAAGCTGCAGGCTGCAGCGTATTGACAGTTTCAAGCTGGCTGAGTTTGCAGGAGAGCAGATTAGCCTTTAGGAAGAGTTGGATCAAAGGCACACTGCAATGCTTGATCGCAAGCAATTACTCCACAGAGTCAAAGTTACAAATACTGTGATATGAAAGGTTTATTCTCTTTGTGATATATCTCATATCTTGGCCAGGACACTCTTGAAAAGCAGATTTTTAATCTTAATGAGGTTCTCCTGGTTAAATAAAGGTTAAATAAATAATAAAAAAAAAAAAGCTGGACATGGGTTTATGTCATTTGTATTTGTGCATTTTTCACTGTTATTTGATGTGATGTTTTGAGTCAAACTTTCACATCATTGGCTATCACTGCTGGCAGGCGTTGCTCCTTGCTTCATTTCTCTGGGCCTGCAACAACAAGACTTGAATGTGAAATAGAATACCTGAGTTAAATTCCCTCTACTCACTTTGAAGCACAGTAAAGTTCATTTTTTCTTTTTTATCTGTATATAACTGCTCAGTTTCTCTCTTACCGAAGTGTTTTATTGTAACTTTAGTGATCATTTAAGTGAAGTAATTTTCCCAGAGCCTTGTCACCACAGCAGCTGCAGCATTGGAAATGTCACTAATAGAGTGCAAGAATCTGCTAACTTCAAATGAGATCTGAAGTAGCCTAGATATTCAACCAATTCTATATTTGGGTTATTTATTGTTTATTCCCCAAAAGAGAGACATTAGAGAGCTGTTTCTATGGTTACGGTGACTTATGGTCTACATTAGACTGTGACAGGGATGTCATTTATGTCAAAGTGGTATTTTTACCACTTTCAGCGACACAATTTGTATAATAACCTCTTTTAATTTCTCCCTATTAGCAGCAGAAACTCATAAGTCACTCTTGTTTTAATCAATAAATGACTGTCTAATGTCTGTTGGAGTAATGATGCATCAGTATTAGGGCTGTGCCATATATTGTTCATGATGATTCTGACATTATTGTAGCATGATGACATGTTGATAAATTTTCACATCCTGTGCAACAAGAAGAAACAACAAGCATGCCCGAAAGCTACATTGTTCATATCTTGACTATAGTTATAGCAAAAAATTCTTTGAGATATTGTGTATTTTAAGGCTATACTGCCCACCCCTAAGATACATTACTTAGTGATGTTAAAGTTGCAAATGAAACTGGTAGATTAGTAATAGTAACTGAATTTGCAAAATTTATACATGCAAAAATGTTTTCATCAAGCCAAGTTGCTATATTTGTTCTTATCTTCTTCTGAGAAACTGAGTGTAAAATTCCTCACCACTCGAAGTTCCCATTTTCAAAAATCCCCCTGCAGATTATTTCCTCTGTAGCCCTGCACAAAAATCTGTGATGTATAACCAGCAGATTATGATAGCAGTTTAATGCAACAAGAAGTCAGCCTGCAGTAGGTAATGAGTTTCTTGTGTGTGACATGTACACATACTGTGTGTGTGTGTGTGTGTGTGTGTGTGTGTGTGTGTGTGTTGCATTTAGTATAAATCATAGACTAAATCAATGTAGCACCTCAGAGCTTGAGAGAATCCCTTCTATCTCCTTCAGCGCTCGTCCATCTGTCCAACTTTAAAATTAAAATGCTGCGGGGCTTTGAAACATATGGTGTACACACACACAAAACACACACACACTCATACACACTCCAGCTCCCAGACTGCTGGTGTGGACAGTCGGCTTTGAAGGGGAAGCTGACTAAGCAGCAGCAGCTCTACACTCAGCCAGCTGTCACGTCATCTCTCATGGATCCAGAACCACATAACAATAGCCTGCAGGTTAGAAGCTATTGTAGGTTTTTGGAACTTGAATTTAAGTGAAACAGTCGGCCAAATAACCCTGCAAGCCGACATTCATATAGCCTGAAAAGGATTCAGGTGATGGGCTTACGTGATTCTTTGGCTCCAAACTAACAGCATTTCATACAGAATAGTTATCATACTTCCTAAACACCTTCAGACATGTTTCATTACAGGAAGTGTGTATTTTGTACTTTTACTGAAAGTAGCAGTCATAAGCATCTCCTGCTGTTAAACATCAGATTAGCCTGGCACCCGCATGGACATTTGTAGCTACAGACGCTGTGTTAGTCATGACTTGTGGACATGCCTCATTGTGTCCTATTCTTGCTGACTTCCTTGTGTGATATCTGGACTGAAGGAGCTGGGCTGCTTTCTGTCATTTTAAATGCTTCAGTTCCTTCTTGTCGTTAGCTCATTTCCGCTGTCAGTCAGACTGTTGTTTCCAGGCAACCAGAACCGGTGTTGTTTAATTACCAGATGCTGTGTGTTGTCAGCAAAAATAATGAAACAAGCAGTATGTGTGAATACAGAGTGTGTGTATGTGTGTGTGTGCATGTGTCTGAAGCTGCTGCATGCTTAAGAGTTCTGCACTGAATTCATCAGACTGAGTCACATCCTAGAACGCAGACTGACAGACACAGTGACAGCTGGGTTGACATGCTGTTGCTGATTCTCTGATTCCAGAGATTACAGGAAAACAGCTGCTACAATAGTTTTGCTCATTAGCTAAGACACCATGCTGTGCAAGACTTGATTGATAGCCCTAACAAGAATTAACTGCAGCATTATAAAAGGAAACTTGTTAAAATGGTTTCTCTTGCTCCAGTATAATTAATACATATTTGCCACATGAAGTGTAGCTTGTAAATGTCAAATGGCTGTTTAATGCACCTGCATGGCTCTGTGGTCTTCCCTCTAATTGAATCCTAAATGCCATTTTTCAGTGAGGTTGTGTGGTTGGCATGGCGGTGAGTTCAGATAACACGTTGGATTATGAGATGCGTTTTGCTCAGCAGGTTTTCTCTGGCCTTGGCAGGGCAGGTTTAAATAGTCTAACAGACTGCGTCAGACTGGCCTATCTCTGTGATATAAAACCAACACAATGGAGGCCTTTGATGAACTGGGAAGGACGAGTGACTGCACATGTGAGAGAAAGTGACAATGAATGTGTGTGTGTAGCAGATTGTGTTTACTTTAGTTGGATTTACAACCAGCATCTGTCTTGTTAAAGGGGATCAGTCAGAAAGCCCAATCTAGACTTAACTCCACCTGGTTTTATGGCAACACCATGATGCTGGGTCAAGACTTCACCTTCACAGGTTTATAAGGGTGTAGGGCTTAATGAGTGATTACATTAGCACGCACACACATACACACACAGGCACGAGAACAGCTCTGATTGTTTTCCATGGAATCATTTAACCTGCACTTCAGATCTCACTAATCTTCCTCTTCATCCTCTTCGCTTTCTCAGTGTCCTGCAACAAAGAGCCGCTTGTTCCTGGTCATCTGATGTACATCAAAGCAGAGAGACAAACCTGTTAGAGGATGTGAAGAAATAGTTTCAGTGTAAAATCATGATAGCTTGTACGATTTTAATATTACACCTTTATCTGTAATAAGTTAGACTGACAACACAATATAACCTTGCTTTTTTCGTTTCAGATTGTCAAGTTTTTTTGCAGTGTAGGCAGATTAGACAAAAGTTTTCTGTATCTCAGAATCATTATTGTTGTTGAAGTACTACAGAAGCTTTACCCACAATCTTTTTGGCATTTGTAATTTTCAGTTTTTATTGCAGACACAAAAGAAATGGTACTTTAAAAGAAATCATATCATAGAGTCAAATTGCAAAATTTTTAATGATGCATTAAGATTTGCATAGAGTCTGGTGTAAAATGGCAAATCCTGAGGTAGCCTCCAGTTACCAGTCCGACCAGTAGAAGCAAAAGCTTACCGGTAAAGTTTCACATCCTTTCTGATCTATTTAGACTTTCACTTTATATCAGTCATAAAATCACCCACTTTAAGTCCGGGCTGCACAGTAACAGGAAAGCCACTTCCTCTGATCAAGACTCAGGCATGTCTGCAATTCAGTACCATTCAAAAATTTAAAATAAACTTCTTAAAAACTTAATTTATATGCTCTTTAACAAATACCATTTAGTGCTGTTGAAACACTAAAAAATTCTTTCCATTACATGCAGTGAGACCCAAAATAACCACAAGAACAAAATTTTAAGCACAGGAAAGCCTTTGTACTCAGTCTCTGCATTCCTGTGTAGGTTGTTCACTGCAGACAAAAGGGGATGTAGGTGGTTAGACTATGTTGCAGCTAATTAATCTTATCCACTTGGCATTATTTTGGTTACAAATATTGTGTATAGTTCATTTCCTGATTTCTGTTCTTTTTGCAGTTCTGTGTGCTTAATAAACCATTTTAATTAAATCAATATACTTCTACTTAGATTAAATTATAATGAACATCCTAGGAGGATAACAGCCAACCAGTAACATCCCTCCTCAAAGTGACATGGAGGAAAAACTGGAAATGTGAATGAGCAGCGATTTTTCACCATCGCTGAACAGATTTTAGTTTGTTTTGCCTACACAAACTAAAATTTGACAGAAATTCCAAGGAAGGAGGATGATTGCAAAGATTAAAATAAATGTGCTTAAAAGCAGAGTTAGTGAGACAGATAATGTTCCGGACTTTCAGGAGTTACATACATGGATCTTTGTCACGGAATGTTTTTGAAAATTAACTAGAATTTACGTAGTGACGGCTTTTTGGGGAACTTGGGCATTCACTCACTGGCCTATACACTTAATCTCTCTCCTGACTCTTTACTGCATTGTTTAGTCTGCTGTTCTTTTTGTGTTGACACATCAGTCTTACTGTCATCATCTTCTGCTGGCTTATAATACAAGTGAGGGAGTCTTTAAAAGAAAAAGGTTACTTTAACACTTGATAGACATTCTTTTTCTAGACGTGTTGTATTGATGTCAAGCCGGAAAGCAGAATGATCACTAGGCTGGTAGGTGTTACTTAATAGTGGAACTGAGCTAGATATGAGGTGTCAACCACAGAACAGTTTCAGCAGTCAGCAGGCTCTGGTGTTGTGTGGCGACACAACACCAGAGCTCGGAAAGGAGGCTCGGCTTCAGTGCCATTAGTTTGGTCAAATGTTTACATGAAAAGCCGTACGTGAATGCAACTTCTAAGTATTTGAAGAAATAAGTGTTTTTTTCTGAAGAACTCTCATGTTGCTTGATAAAATAAATGATGATAAATGCATTCAGCCTTGAGTTTTCCTGTGAATAGCTTTATCAGGAAACATCTTTAAAGAACTGAATGTTGGTTTTAATCAGGTTTCTGTGTCAGCTCACTCTGTGGACACGTTTTCCTGTCTTGTACATGCATGATTGTGTCAGTTTGATAATTAGAATGTACATGAAGTCACAATAACAATATAAATTGCAGTGTTTGTCAGTTATAATCAGTGTCACTCTGATTGGCATAGCATTTAGTGAGTTTTCATGACTTAGTCCCAGTTATGTTTTCTTAGCATGCTTGGACTTCACGTTTGGTTGCATGTGTCTGTAATTGTATAAAATAGTCACACTACATCTACATGCAGTTAAAACTTCAACCCTTCTCCAATTGGGCAACAGATCTACTTTTTTTCTAACTTCACATAAATGCCATAATCAGATTAAAACTGACACAAATAGACATGATTTACTTGAATTATGCAATTGTAAATTGATTGAATTTGATCAAGCATGTAAATAATCAGCTATAATTGTCATAATCCGTGGAAACTATCTCCACGTGCATTTCCTAAGCTCTCATGATTTTCCCCAATACTATGATTAAACAACAAATCCTGTAGATTCAGTGAATGCCAGAATCCTATTAATTCCATCTATATCTTACTTTGAAATTTTTGTTTAATGGCAGTACAGACACAAATACTGTGTATCATACCACTGGAGTGGAGTATATGTTATAGCAATGCAGTAACTCTAGATGTCTTAATTACAGAGCTATGCTGTAATGCTATTTCCTTTTATTGATTCACCTTAAAGGACCATACCAGTGGTACTGCATGTTTGAGCCCAATAAATACTACCCACATACACATTATATCACTGCCAGCCATTTTTTTCCAAACCACAAAACCCTTTTTTTTTAGCTTTCCTGTTATTTTGCCAAATCCCCTAATCTCTCAAAATGAAATGTTAAGCTGATTCATCAATTCAACGTTTCACCTGCTTCCACGTGTCTCCGAGCGTAGAAGTCAGGGTTGTTTTAAATTTAAAATTTCTTTCTTCTTCTGGGACTATATTCCCTGGCAGAGACATGCATTTTCTTCTGTGCAGCTCCATGTTAGACCCGTGAAGTTAAGTAACTTTGACAAAAAAAATGTAATACATGGTGTAGTGTTTGCTGTGATGGATTACCTGTCTCAACCACATTTCAAGTCACTACGAGTTCATATTAATAGTGTACTAGAATGAACTAAAAACAATGGCTGCCTGGAAGGTAGGAAAACAAATCTAATATTTACTATGCCAGTAATGTAACATGTATGTGGGTAGTATTTATTGGGCTCAAACGTGCAAAATCACCAGTATTGTCTTTTAAGGAAAGTCCAGCTCTACTTTATATAATGTAGAAATATATCATACAGTAAAATAATTATAGTCAATGCTGGCTGCTGGGCTGTAATGTCCTGCTGTTGCTCTGACCAGCATGGCCATCCATCTTCTACTATATAGCTCTAGTCCCACAGGTCAGGGTCACTCAGTAAAGTATTTATAGTGGACCTGGATGCCTCAGTCCGTCTTTAGTATGTGCAGGCAGTCTGCTTCCAGCTGAGATGCACCTGTGTGTTTTTCTGTATTGGGAGTGCAAATGATTTAATTTTGCACTTGTGTACCAGCTCAGAATGAACACAAACATAGAGCTTCTACTGTCTTCCATGAGCCCAGAGAAGAGAAAACATTAATGCATATGCGCCATCTGATTTCATTCTGGCTCAAGCAGAGAGACTCGTCATCTTTGTGGTGGTCTGTCAGTTTGCGTGACATTGAATTGTCGCCTCTTAAAGGACAGAATATGCAGGGATGTGCCTGACCAGTAGAGTCATATTGAAAGGTTGTTTGTTTCTGTAGCAAAAGATATGTTTCATTCCTTTATATTGCATTCTTAAAATATTACATTTAGCAGCTTCCTTTTTATGCTGACCTTTCATCTGTCCTATCTTGCCTTCTCTTCTCTGCTTTATCACAGTATTCGTTTAGTTGGTGTGCACCTCTCTCTGCCCCCCCCCCCCCNCCCCCCCCCCCCATTTAATTCTCTCACATATGAAAGAAGTGTTCCAAGTTGTGGCATGTCTGGAATTCATATCAGCCTGTGCACCTTGCTGCCCATCAGATACAGAGGGAAGAACCAAAGAACAACTGAAAGGAGAGGTCAGAGAATGTAGGTTAAAGGTTTATATCCGACGTTCATCCAGTTTCTGTAAGGTACTCATATCTCTATAACACCTTGGCATTTATGAACCTCAAAGATAACGCCATCTCTCTAAATCAGGCCTGGGAAGTAAATAAATCTTCTGGAGTACTCAGCGCTCACACACAACTCAACATTGCCCCCTGCAGGTTGCTAAAGGCAGTGTTATGTTGCTGATACTCCTTCCCTGAAATTAACCTCTACCAGCAGCATTAAATAAACAGTATATGTGCAGCTAAAACGATGGCTTGTTGGAGTGTGTTGAGTAGTAGACAGCATTGATTGATTCTGTGCTTTGCTCAGCAGCAATGAGGGTTTCAAGCAGTGTGTGATGTGTCAAGCAGGCAGGATATCCTGTCAGGGATAATGGAGGCGTATTCCTGTTGAAGCTCAGGACTGTTATTGACTAAATCTCACAGAGCAGTAGTAGTAGCACTCCAGTATTGCTTGATCTAATTAGGTCCTATTTGTAATTTTGTAAATGTTTTAATTGTGAAAATACATATTATAGATGCTAATCTGTTTGCCCTTCCTTCACTGAAAACATGGTTGATTCATCAGATGTTTTCATTCTGTAACCACTTCATTTCAAATTTTGATATTTTTCAATCTCTCTCTCTCCCCTCCCCCTTCCCCCCTAATGAGTTCCATGCAGAGTAGAGTTCATGTAATTAAAACACACACCATTCATCTGGGAGGAAGGGAGTCTCCTTAACTTAATCTATGTCAACCCACATTGCAGCCTCCAAGGATTTGCTTGTGCCACGCACACACTTCCACATTGCCCTGTTTTTGCTTTACTCATGATTTCTGTGGACACTCGCACCGCCAATTCTCTTTGTTTTATCCCAGCTGCTCCCTGTCATTGTAAATTTGTTGTTAGCTGCACATGAAGAGGACAATCTATGTTTAACTGATGCACATAATTTGTTAGATGGAGCAGATTTTAGGTGTCGAGGGTGTAGGTTTGTCACCTTCTCACAGCCTCCCTGTTTCTCAGAGGTTTCTCAGGGACTCGGTTCTCTCAGAGCTTATACGAAATTCATCCAAAGGAATTCTCTCCTGACATTTCTTACCAGAGGCTGTTTGAAACCTCCCCCTGATGGGACATCATACCCTAAAACATACTGAGCTCTAATTTATTACACTTACCATCTAAGGTTCATTCCTTTCTTTATAGTTGATTGAATTCAGACTGCTTGTTTTAAAGACCGAGTTCTTTGCTGTCTTTCACTCCCAGCCAGGCACCAAAGAAGTCTTCTTCTTTGTAACTGCAGTTATTTTTTTGGTCACTGGGGAACTCGAAGCTTTGTATTGCAGACTGTGTGTCTTGGTATGTTCTCTTGGCAGAGGAGATGGCACACCTCTGTGTTTGTGTAGTTTGTGGATGGGCTAGAGCATGCCTAGCACACTGTTCAGAGAGTAAAAAGCAACACTACTTCTTTTAGGTCCTCTGTAGCCTTTAGATTCTGATTATTTAAATGATCTTCTAACCAAATTGTGGAGAGAAAGACCTATACTTGTGTCATTTTGATGTATCAAGTAATTAACCTCCCACAAGCCAGAGTATTCCAAATTTTAAGCATATTTCATGTTGCATGGATTTAACCCTAACCCTAACCTTCATATTGTATGAGAGATACCTACATTGATCAACTCACAACTGTTGCTTGAGCTTTAAAGAACCATATCGGACCATACAACCCACACATGTTAAGTTCTGACAACCATTTCCCAAAACATACTGCTGGAGCAGTAAATATTAAAATAGTTTTTCCTAGCTTCCAGAATGCCATTGGATTCAGTTCATTCCAGTATGCAATTAAAATCAACTTGTATAGACTTGAAACATGCTTGAGGTAATCCATCACAGTAAACATGACGTCTGTTAAATTTTTTTGTCGGAGTAACTTTATTTAACCAGTTCAGCATGAGCTGTACAGAAGAAAATTGTCTCCACTTGGGAATATAGTCCCAGGAGAATTAAAACAACTGTGCATTATACAATCAGGTGTATCTGTTAGCAGGCAAAATGTTGAATTTTAAGATGTGTGTATCGCCTCAAGCTTTGATTTTGAAAGATTAGGGGATTTGGGAAAATAACAGGAAACTTAAGTACGGGTTTATGTTTTGGAAGATGGTAGTAATGCACAGTGTATGCAGGTAGTATTTATTGAGCTTGAACATGCAAAATCATCAGTCTGGTCCTTTAAACCAGCTGCAGTAATCATCTGTTCTGACATCAACAACAGATATGAACGTGTAACGAGAAATGTAAATTATGTTTGGCCTGTCCTCAGCAATGTAGTATGTCGTTTGCTTCACTTCATGCTAGATGAATGTCCTGACTTGCTCCAGTCTGATTTAATTCAATGTTTTTTGTGCTTTTGTACTAATAAATAACTAATAATAACTAACTAATGACTCAGTTGGACTATGTAGACTATCAAGTCTTGTACCTACAACTATACCTTGTACCTACAGTATATCCATACTACTCTTCCCCTTTTTAAGCTCTCTGCTGTAGTCAGTGTTAGTATGATAAATGTAAAGTGAATTATGGGAAATATTGCAAAGAAGAAGTTTGAGTTTTAAACATAGGAAAACCTCTAGAATGACGTCATATTCATGTTATGACGTCATTCTAGAGCATAGAAACTGCAGTACTGAGTGCACCTATTCAAAGCTACTTCAACTGATAGGTTTTATTATACACCATTCATGGTATGAAAAATCAAGAATGAAATTTGTAAATTTGTGCCTTTTCTGCCTATCACTGGGTGTGTGTGTTTGTGTTTTTTTTTTTTTTTTTTTTTTTTTTTCCTACAATGTAAGAGATTAAGACACGGACACGCACACAGGGTTATCTGGCTGCAGTAATGTAAACAGTGGGCTGTCCTGTACCCATAATGAAACTCTGTGGAATGTGCCTGGGCTTCTGTGTCTGTGCAGAAAAAAGAGGGACTGCTGTGAAGTCAGCCAACTGGCATTTTAGCCATGCTATTCACGCTAAACATGCTAATGCTAAGTAGGTCCAAGTAGATCTGGTATTGATTCTGCTGTCTCCTGTCTGTCTAGAGGTAGATGCCACAGCAGTTTGGTCCAAGTTACCACTGTTACTGATGCTACTACATGGTATTCCTCTTCAGCTAAACATGAAAGAGCATAACAGGGCTCCTAATGAGTTCTGGTTTTGCATAGAGTCTTGAACAGATTTTCAAACAGATTCCATCAAAATAATGTGACCTTAGTTGCTGCATTCAAAGACTGAAACTTCAGTGAGCGCATCGAAAAGATGAGGTAAAATGAGTCACACGTTTGTGCTGATGTTGTAAAGGAGGGGCCGATTACACCTTCATATAACTTTGTCACACCACTCCCTTAGTGGGCATGCCACTGTTGATAAGAGCCCTGCTCAACTTTCCTCATTTCACAACTTGTTCTGTTTCGTCTTTGTTAGTGTGTATAGCCTACCAAAGTTAGCCAGCTCCTGCCTCAAGACTGTTTTCAGTGGATCGCCATGTACGTGAGTAGTGTCTCACTTGAGCTTTGAGGCCCCCGAGGTTGGAATAGCAGCAGGGGGGAGCCCACTGTCATTAATTTTAACCCCTTCTTCCCCTCTCTACCCTGACCCTCTCCTGTGCCCTNCCCCCCCTCCTTTTTCCCCCTCCTTTTTCCTCCTTCTCTTCTTCTGCTGCACTTTGCCTCTTCACTTCCTGAGTTTGTGTAATGTTGTGTCTTTTCTGAGGTATGTGTTGTCTCTGTTTTTTCAGCTATGGCTCTAACTTTCTGTCTCAGAGCTTTATTTAGTATGGAGCGTCATGGAGCGCAATAGTTGGCAATACTGTGATATTAAACTATTGGTTATAATAGAAACCTTACAGTCAAGTGCAGTTTGAATAAATAGCTCTTAGGAATTACACCTTTTAAAATTAAAACTGTGTAAATCTGCTGTCTCACATTAGGTTTAATGGACTTATTATTTATAAGTTATTATTGATAACACAACTGTCTTTAATTTCTTGGAATATATTGAGGTAATGGTAAATTACATGATTTTTAAAGGGTTGTGTAGAAACCACTTACTTGTGAGATTTATTGTTTGAGCAGGTTTATTATTGAAGTTAGAGTTTTAATTTTTAGCACTTGTGAAATTCTGCAAGAGAAACTAAACACTGCTGTGGTGAGGGAGCTAAAATAAGCCCAAGTGCTCAGTAATACAGTCTGTGTGCTTCATTAAATCCCATTTAATGTTATGTGTCCTTCTACCTACTGGTTAAGACTGCTAAATTAGTAGTTATTTTCTTAGCTCGTGTTCTTCTCAAAATAACAAATATCTACTTCATGCAGAGAAAGTTTTTTGGGCGAAGATGTCGAATATGATCATGGATACCTGGTTGCAGACTTAACAGCAACTTTTGGATTTAAGACATGTCAAGGCTTCAGTCAGACTAGGGTCAATGAGTAACCAAAAGAGTGGTTATGACACTCTGCATGATTCAAGTTTTACAACTCTGCCCCTCCTCCTATGATGTCAGTGCTCCATAGTCTCTGACCAATTGAGAGGGAAGTTGGAATTATTTGCTCCTGTTTCTATGCAAACACAACTGTTGATGATTTGATAGCTTTTCAATTTATTTAGAGGTTTTTTTCAGCACCAAGGTTACTGGACATGTAGTGATAGCTATAGTGTTTCTGTGAGTGTAATAAGTGTCAGACCTGTGATGATTGAATCTGTGTTTTGTATTTTTGTAGATGCTTTGTTGGCAGACCTTGAGTCCACAACATCCCACATTTCTAAGCGCCCATTATTCCTGTCCGAAGAGGCAAGCTACTCGATCCCTTTTGGGGGTCAGGCACAGCAGGATGTCTGCTCTCCATCCCAAACTGTACCCACTCCATCTGAGCAAAGCCTGAATGGACTAGATGAAACACAGGTAAATGCAGTTATATATGTATTTACTGTATGTTCCCTGTTTATAAATGGTCCTGAATACTCTGATTGTAACGATTTAAACATCTCCTCCTCCTCAGTCCTTCAGCTCTGCTCAGAGAAGTCCCTGGTCTGGAGATAGCAGCAGTCCAACCCAACCCCTTGGTGAAGAGGACCACGTATACAGGTAGGACATGTTAGGGGACATGTTAGCTAGATAGGTAGTAAGTCAGCAGTCTGACAATAACATTTTTTGCTTGGTCCTGAATATGGTCACGAAAAACAGCAACCATACTCTTTTATAGGGTAAACTGACTTTTTGGTAAATAGTTAAATATTAAAAGCTAGAAACCGCCTTTTTGAGAGATCATCAAGAGAAACAAAACATAAACCCAAAAATTTCAAAATAGTGTGATGTTTTCATTTAATCCATAGTTGCTTGGTTAATGCTACCTGTCAACGTAAATAGTCATATCTAATTCTAAATTATTTCTCTTCTCTTAACAGTTTCCCCAATAAACAGAAGAGTAGTGAGGCATCAGCTGTTGCCATGAACTCATCCCTGGGTAGCAACCTGTCTGAGCTGGACCGCCTGCTGTTGGAGCTCAACGCTGTCCAGCAAAGCACCCCTACTTTCCCCACAGAAGGTATAGAGGAAAAAAAATCCTTACAATGAATAAAACTATTTCTTATTTTTATTTTGTAGAGAAGGAACTGCACCTTATCTTTTAGATATATCTGTGGTATTACACAGGGTTGTCATCTCTCTTCCCCCCCCCCCCNGCTTTTTTGTTGTCTTGTAGTTCACACTATGATAAACTTGGTAGATCTAAGAAGGAAATCCAATTTGCTGTCTTTTCTATAATAGAGGAAGCAGCTCCACCACTGCCTGCCAGCACCATCAACCACCATGCCCAAGAGAATGGAGTCTCTGCTTCAGGCAAGGCTACACCACCTGTGGTAGAGAAGCCCAAACGCAATTTGGCAGCTCGAGGAATAGAGGAAGTGCGACCAAGTGTAGAGAGCCTTCTAGATGAGCTGGAAAGTTCTGTACCCTCACCCATGTAAGAGACAAACTGTTGCTGCAACATAGAAAAAATGTGATTTTTATATCAGCGCTCAATTAGGTTGCATATGGTAATATTAAGCATTGTTGTGTTCTGGGCAGTTTAAGATTCCTAGTTTTATATGAAAAGCCAGTTTCAGTTGATTGTGTTCTTGTTTTTCCTTTAGTCCCACACCTTTAGTGGTGTCAGATGAACTAACAGATGGACAAGAGGAAACTCCAGCTCAGCAACAAGCCAGAATGTCTGCCTCCTCTGCTACACGAGAGTTAGATGAACTAATGGCTTCCCTGTCTGACTTCAAAGTCCAAAGCAATGTGAGTATAATTCATAAATGGGTACAGGTTGGGGTTCTGACATTTTCAAACTTGACAGTGGAATATCTTTTACTACTGTGAGTTTTGCTGGGTTTTGCACAACTCTTGAGTATATTATTAAAAATTCTGTGAATTGAGACTATAATTCAGCTACTTGTATTTGCAGTAATATACACAGTGCTACTACTTGCACAGTTCCACAGTACCTGATTTAAGACGGGCTATTATTAATGGCAGGTCTTTATTTCTAAATTCCCAAGTTTTATAAGATTATTTTATTTTTTATTTTAATAACAAGAAAATGCCTTCCTGTTTTTCTGATCTTCTCCCTTTTATTGTATTAATTTGCTGTTGCTGATGCTTGTGGTTAAAGCACACTTAATACATCCTACATTTGTTTCACATTAAAACCCTTCTAGCAATACAGGGGAATTGTCTGTTCCCTTTCCTGAAAGGCTTTTGTTGTGAAACATCTTCTGGAAGTGTTGACCTTGTTGTTGCTCAGAATAGTGAATCAATGAGTGACAACAATATTTCTCTTTAAAAAAAAATTGAAGTAGTAGAGGGATTGGTATGACTATGTTTTTTTTCTGATGCCGTCAAAATGTAAATTATGCTGAATTTACTGAACCATCACAGTGCTGATACAGCTTTTATTCTGGCTTGTATATGGCACTAACACTTTGTTGTTTGAAAAAATAAATGTCTATACCTTTGATATTATTTAAGAACCAGCCATTACTGTATTTCAAAACCGGATTTTAATTGAGATTTTAGAATCTCTGGTAGATTGTTGTCAAACCTGACTAAAGATTATGTACCAGATCACGCTGAGAAGTTTATATTATGCTTGTCTAACTGTGCCACTCTGCTGTTAGTTGCTAAAGATTGAGGATGGGGCAGCAATTATATAAAAAAATTTGTGTTTTAGACACTAATTTAGACTTTTTATGATGAGGCAGTTGCAAGGGAAACTCTGCTCTTGAGCCTAATAAGTTATACAGTATATGCAAGATGACTTTGCTGTTCATTCCCTTCTTTCTCAAAATGTTTTTCTTGGTCTCTTTCTCTTTTCTGTATCATTGTGTACGTCTTGTCTTTTTATGTACTTTGCAATTTTTGCAACATGGTACTTGATTCAGTCTGGCTCTCAGTTGTCTGTGAATCAGGAGGCAGCAGACCCTTCACTGGTAGCAGGTTCACCAGCTGTCCAAACAGTGACACCCCCCTCTAAAAATCCTCATATTGGTTCAGTGGATACATTTCTACTCTCTAGTAACACTACACCCTCCTGTACACCAGTTCCACTGGAACTCCATATAGATGAGGATGCAGGTTCTCATCTTAGCTTAACCCCAGCCTCTTTAACTGGTGCATCTGTGGTGATCGCATCATCCAAATGTCTTCAGTACACCCAGATCCAACAAAAAGATGATGGGGGCAGTATCACTACTCAGATGTCTCATGTAGGGAGCCTCGGTGTCTCCAGCACCATAAAGCCCCCTAGTCAAACTGAAGTCAGCAGTGCTACAAATATGTCAATCACTGAAACCCATGATTTTAAAGACTCAGGTCCACTTGTAAAGAGTGTCAGTCCAGGTACAGTTGGTAAAAGTCCTGACCTAGTTCCTGCTGCCAGGAGTCCAAGTCCGGTGGCTGTTTCCAAAAGCCCCAGCTCTGTTAGTGTATGCAAAAGTCCCAGCCCTATCCTTACAGCTAAAAGTCCTAGTCCTGTTGACATGAGATATAGCAGTCCAGATCAACCTTTCAAGAGTGCAAGCCCAACAGCAGTCCCTAAAAGTTACAGTCCACCTCCCAAGACTCCCAGTCCAGAAACAGTTCTAAAGAATGAAGTTCCATTGACAGTTACTGCCACTATTGAAGCTATGCCAAAGAGTGCTAGTCCACTGACAGTTCCAAGGCTTTCAAGTCCAGTTCCAAGAAGTGCAAGTCCTGTGCCAATCCCTAAAATCCCTAGTCCACAAACTGTCCCAAAGTGTGCTAGTCCAGAAATTCCAAAGTGTTCTAGTCCAGTGACAGTTCCAAGAATTTCAAGTCCAGTTCCAAGGATTGCAAGTCCTTTGACACTCCCTAATATCTCTAGTTCAGCAACTGTAAGCAAGAGTTCCAATCCAAAAACTGTCCCAAAGAGTGCTTCCTCAGTAGTTCAGCTAAGGCTTTCAAGTCCAGTGACAGTTCCAAAGAATGAAAGTGGAGTTCCAAAGAGCTCTGTTTCAGTCATCAGGAGAACTTACACAGCTGCAGGCACCAGCAGTCCCAGAGCCTCACCATTACCACCAGCCACTGTACCACCAAATAGTATTTCTTCCCCTCCTACAGAAAAGCAGGGAGGTGAAATCCTGGATATAACCTGGCCATGCCGGGAGCCTTTATTGGATGATGCCTTAGACAAACTCTTATACTCCAACTCCACCCAACCAGAAGGAGCAGGGCTACAAGCTGGGGTGATTCAGCCAGCTTCTTCTCTTCCCACTGACAGAGGAGATGTTACACTTGGAGATGAAGACAGACCTTGGGAGGAGGAAGAAGGGGTTTACCCAGATTTCAGTCAAGAAGGAACATTGACACCAATGACCGAGTCCAGCTGGATCGATGACTGTCTCACCCCATCCACCTGCCCTGGGACCCCAGATGCAACACTGGACCTACCTGTACAGCAGCCCTCTGCTGTTGAGCGACTGTCTGCCTCTGGCCAAGTAGGAGGTTAATCTAGACTCTCCCAAAATAAGCTGCTGACACAGGGCTTAGAAGCCTTTAGGGCTGTCTATCTAATATTAGGCCATGAGGCCAAAGATGCAACGCATCATTCACTAACTATAGCGATAGCATCCTTAATACTAACAGGCCTATTAGAATGAAATGTAAAAACAAATTATCATTGATATTGATGATAGGGTGGCTTTTTTGTATGGTTCTGAGAATTGAACTTGATTGAAATAAGCTTATTTTGGGAGAACAGCTCCTCTAAATAATTCAGGAGTTGGGCACAAGTACAAAAAAATCACTAAGCATTTTGATGAAAACATATTCCTCAGTCTACGTTTGAGGTGTGGTGCATGTAGTGTCTGTGCACAGCTATTACACAATGGCTTTAAGGAGAAGCCTTGCAGTAGAGACTTTTGACTATTTGTGGCTGATGTTGAAAGCTTTGCTGAAAGGATGTCTTTGCACGCCTCTACTTGCATCTGTTGACATTGCTCTCGTCACCCATAAGCAAAGGCTGATGTAAACATTGGGCTTTTAATCAATGACTGCCAGTACATTAAAAATGATTAAAAAAAAAAGAAGTTTTGCAATAGAGATGATATTTTTTCTTTTGAATTAGTGCATATATGCACTAAGTAAATTGCACATTGAATTACGAAAAAAAAGGCTAAAACAGGATTTGAGCATGCTTGTATTAAATGTGGTGTTTCAAACAGACATTTTGTGCATCTGGTGCATATGGTTTCTGCAGCCTTGCTTTGGCACTTTCAGAGATATGTGCAAGCATTTGTGGCAGACCTGTTGTCTGTAGTTTAACTGTCCAGCATGCCATGCCGCACATACCTGAATAGTTTAAAGCTGATGATAGTAGAGAATGCATTTAAATGGAATGGTAGGCTTTGCTCAGCTTCTGCAGCTAGCCTTAGTTGGAAAAAAGAGAGCCTGACAAAAGCATATTTTGGAGCCAATGCTTGAGGATTTATCCGGCTGAATGAGAGATTGTATGCTGGGCGTGTTTTGCTTGCGTTTATAAACCAACATGGACTTTGTCGTGAATGGCACAACCCCAGCTTCCTTATCATCTACTCTCTAGCTCAAGTCAGTTATCCGCCGCACCAAAGAGACCTCCAATGTGCATCCAATGTACAGAGAAGGATTATTACGACGCAAAATGGGACCGATCATTGTCAATAAGAGTAACTCACAAGATCGACTTATTGAAGAGCTGCAGGGGAAACTGGGAATTGGGCGGGTAGAGCGCCGGCGTAAACAGCAGCCAGATGATTGGTTGACTGAGGGGGTCATCGTTATGTCCAACCCACAGCGAACACGAGAAGAAGGGGCCCCACCAGCTGTGGATAAGGTAGAGATTAGAGATGCACAGCAAGAGCTGTTAGTACTATTCTGGGACCATATTAAACCAAGAGTTGGTAATTGCATTTCGCCTGATGGTTTAGCCTATGTTAGCTTGAACTATGTTTTACCTATATACATTTGGCAATTTTTGTAGCAAATGCTAAATATATACAACATAAATGATATTTCATCTCATTTACAAGTTATTTTTCTCACTTTAACTAGTTAGTTGCCAGTTTTGTTTCTGTTAACATTTCCTCTGCTTCATTCTGACCCCTGTTCTTGCATCTTATCTGTTCACTCTCCTGTCTTTCCTATTCTGTTCTTTCTTTCTTTTCCTCAGATAATCATCCCTCCTGAATCACCTATCCCACAGAGAAAAGTCCTCCCCCCTCCACAATCTCCTCCAGCACCCAAAAAGCCACCCCCACTCAAGCAGATCCCTCCTCCACTACCTCCTCCCCCTCCAANCTGTCCTGCCCCCTCCCTCACCTAGCCCCCCTCCCAAGCCCGTCACACCACCTCCACCTCCCAAGGTGTTTATATCAGTGGGTTGTCAGACTGAGTACGACCCCATCTTCCCACCAATGCAGGCACGGACCCTTTCTTCATCTCATTGTCTGTTCTTTTCCTCATTGTTTTTCTCTTTCATATCTTCCACTTTTTTCTACATTTGAACAGTTTGGCTCTCTTGTCTGTTTGATTTGTAGAGTTACCTTGAATCAGTTGGTTTTGTCCAAATCTAAGCAGTTGCACCTCAGCACTTCTGTGGGTTATAGAATGGTGACTGGCTCAGTTCTTGTCTCCTGATTTGCATTCGTGTTGGCATCATCAGGTAGTCTCTTTAAAGCTTTGTTTGAAATCCAGCCAGCCGAGGCTACAGCAGGGCTCAAACTCAGCATAGAGACTGAGCTCCTTTTCTAATCCTGACATCTGATGGCGCCAAGTGTTGAGTTTTCTGAACTGGACTGGAGTGGAGAGTTTGAAAGCTTCCTGGCAAGGGGGGGGGCAATGTTCCAGTTAGGCTAACTGTCCTGCCATGCGCAGGAATGGTAGGCTCGCAGTGCAACTGCAACCTAATCTGATGACAGCACCACTACAATTACAGTTACCACTACAATTATATCATCTCTCATAGGACTTCTGTCAACAGCTCCCACTATGTTAGGGACCAGTATGTCACTGTCAAATACCTTGTACCATCACCATATTCAAAATGGAGCAGATTCTGTTGTGTCTTTAGTGAAGAGGCGATTGACACGAGTAGTGTTATGTGTGTTCAGGTTAAAGGCCATGGCTATATAATTATGTCAAAGGTAAGGTGGGCCATGAAGGCTCGAGGGTGTGTGTGTGTGTGAGAGAGAGANGAGAGAGAGAGAGAGAGAGAGAGAGAGAGAATACGTGGATCAGAGATCTATTTTCTTTCTCAGTGGAATGTAAGAGGAGTCAGTCCAGACGCTCAAATAACCCCACCATCTGAGAAGGTCTGTGTTTGCTTACATTACTATCTGGATGCACCTATGTAGACACACACACTATTGATATTGAAGAGCAATAATCAAAGCCTACAAAAGTGGCTTAGGCTTTGACTAGAAGATTTTATAGTCAAAATGCAGAAATTTTTTTTGTCTCACTTTAACCACACTACATCTCTATTTTTGATTTCTAAAACCCCTCAGCATCAGATGATATTCATACAGTCCCAGCAAAGTATCAACATTATTAGCCTCTCCAAATGAGTGGTTAGGGCACTAGTGTTTGTGATAATGTGATTTTGGAAAACAGTATTCCCTCCATATGTCTATTTGTATTTATGACTGACTTATTTTCCTTAACCTTTACACTCTACCCAACCAGACCATTCATAATGAAAGCATTGTGGTCTTCCACCTCTGTCAGATGCAGTCCCAGGGAAAGATTTCTCCCACTGACCCTCCCAAGCCAGCCAACAAGCTAGACAACATGCTGGGAAGCCTTCAGTCGGACCTCAACAGGCTCGGAGTCCAGACAGTGGCTAAGGGCGTCTGTGGGGCCTGCAAGAAACCCATTGTTGGACAGGTGAAGATAATATAAACACTCAGAAATTTGACTCACAAATAACTAAATTTACATACAGGTATATGTGCTTGTGGATATACAGATAAACACAGTTAACTTTAAGTCAAGTTTATTTGTACAATATAGCCCAGTATCACATACTTTACACATGTACAACTTTAAAGCTTTGTTTTCTCTTTGTAAGTAAATAAGAAATAAAGATTACTCCCTGGATGTATTTTTCCAAGATAGATATCCCTAGGATATGTAGATTTGGCTCATGATCCACATATCTTAGGTGGCATCATTTGCTTTAGGCCAAAGGCCATTAATCTATCAACAGTTCAACTATTATTTGATTGGCAACCAGTAAGTCACACAATATAAAGCTGGTTGAATTGTTGTGTTTTATAAACTTTATGAGGCAGTTGTGAGAGTATATTTTTGTGACAAGAATAAGCTAAAGGTAATAAAGATGCAGCTTTCTCCTTATGCTGAGACTGTTGTTTCCCTTTACAGTTCATTAAAAGTAACTCACCTCAGTGATCCCTCTGGACTGGAATTTTTGTGCTGTTTGATGTGACTGAGACCGGCCATGGATATGGCATATCTGCTAGTAGTTAAAGTGCCCTGTTCTTTTGTGTATCTGTAGAGTCTGTGTAACAAGGTGAATATGCTTCCTGCTCTTTTTAGTTTTTATTGTTGGATTTTTTTTCCTTCTTTCTTTTTAAGTTCTCAGAAAAATAAGAGAGAGGAGGGGGCAGTTCAGCTCTACAAATTATTATAGTATTGTATGGTATTACTGTATTGCATTGTAAAGGACCTGCACATAAAAACAGTTACAAAAAAAAAAAGTAACTCACNTACTGTATTGCATTGTAAAGGACCTGCACATAAAAACAGTTACAAAAAAAAAAAGTAACTCACTATGTCTTGCTGTACCAGGTGGTCACTGCAATGGGTAGAACGTGGCACCCTGAGCACTTTGTGTGCTCCCACTGCCAGGAGGAGATCGGCTCCAGAAACTTCTTTGAGCGTGACGGACAGCCTTACTGTGAGAAGGACTATCACAGCCTGTTCTCTCCACGATGCCACTACTGTAATGGACCCATACTGGATGTAAGTAATGCATACATAAACACACACACACTAACATGGAGGGGTGGAATAATGATATTTATGTATTCATACCTTAATGGATTAAGCGCTTACTGGAAAAATCGCTACATGTCGGAAATTGCGCTACTCAAGCAGACTGACAGTGAAGTAAGATCTCTCTCTCTCTCTCTCTCGCACTCATACACACACACACCACAGAGAGACAAACCTGGAGGCAATAGGAGTGACTTGGTTGCCTCATGCATTCAGACATCATTGCAAGCTTTCTTCTCTCACTTGTCAGTGCT
Organism: Lucifuga dentata; assembly: GCA_014773175.1. Classification (NCBI taxonomy): domain Eukaryota; kingdom Metazoa; phylum Chordata; class Actinopteri; order Ophidiiformes; family Bythitidae; genus Lucifuga; species Lucifuga dentata. Next base: position 338,772 of record VXCM01000193.1, read on the forward strand.
CAGTCATCCTGTCAGTGGCACACCCCCATTGCACATCATTTCACACACACAGACACGCAGTGTCAGAGGCAGTGGAAGGGAACCAGACAGTGGACTTCAGCCTGGGGAAAGGCCAACATGAGTCACTGTCAAGACTTCCTAATTCATCCTCTCACAGTAATTCTTTCTTTCTTTCTTTCTTTCTTTCTTTCTTTCTTTCTTTCTTTCTTTCTTTCTCCCACATAGATTTTTTTTGGGGGCTACCGTCTGGCATCCATGTATCAATTGTAATCACACACAATTCAGTTTACCAAACACTGGCCATTTTACCAGAGTTGTTGTAAACCAATGAAATTATAATTTTAGATAAAGAAAATTGTATAATTATCTTTGAAAATATTTTAATGCTGTACTGTGTAGTATATTGAAATGCTATATTTATTTCTTTTAAGTATTTTATTTTATCTGTTTTATTTTATTGTTAATTTTAAATTTGCAAAACCTAGAAACCTGTACAGTATGGAGGATTATAAAAGTGGTTTACAGCTAACAATTCTTGATTTCTTGTAAAGGTGTTGCTTTTGTAGGCATTTGAAATGTTCTGTCACATGGACACTATCCATGTGCTTGCAGTTGAAGTTGAGAAACGCTATCAGGTCTGGAAAACATGAGCTAACAATCCCAGCATTCCAGCTCCTCCCACGCTGCTGTCCACAGCGTCTCTTTAGAACTTGATCGCCCTCTCCTGGTCTCACACATGCACTGAATTGATTTCTGACTTTCCCTTAGAACAGCATGTGGAATCACGTCAGGAGTGTTTATGGGTCACTCCTTTAGTAGATATTGAATTACCCATATGCTTCTCGTTTGTCTCACAGAAAGTAGTGACCGCTTTGGACAAGACCTGGCATCCAGAGCACTTCTTCTGTGCCCAGTGTGGAGCCTTTTTTGGACCTGAAGGTACCAGCGACCTTTCCATCCACATCAGACCCCATGCCTGTGTTAATTTTCACTATTATCAAAAGATGCATGCAGAGAGAGTTAGTATGTATTTGCTGCGCTCTAGGTTTCCATGAGAAGGATGGCAAGGCGTACTGCAGAAAGGACTACTTTGACATTTTTGCCCCTAAATGTGGAGGTTGTGCTCGTGCCATTCTGGAGAACTACATCTCAGCCCTCAACTCTCTCTGGCACCCTGAATGCTTCGTCTGCAGGGTGAGTCGCTTGATGTATCTGTAATGAATATGTGTGTTTACGAAGCTGCGTGCATTAAATACATGTGCAAGCTGTTACACATCAACCAATGTGTCAACCCACAACATTTATGCTTCTTCTGTTGTGATTTCCAGGAGTGTTTCACACCGTTCATAAACGGTAGCTTCTTTGAACATGAGGGCCAGCCATACTGCGAGTCGCACTACCATGAGCGCCGTGGGTCGCTGTGTTCTGGCTGCCAGAAGCCCATCACCGGCCGGTGCATCACAGCCATGGGCAAGAAGTTCCACCCAGAGCACTTTGTGTGTGCTTTTTGCCTCAAGCAGCTTAACAAGGGCACATTCAAGGAGCAGAATGAAAAACCCTACTGTCATGGCTGTTTTGTTAAACTCTTCAGTTAGACTGTGAGGCATGTATGTATGATTCACAAGTGGTTTATGAGACAGAGGGCTGGATCAGATCAGATAAATCCATGAGGAAAGTCCCTGACATGGACTGACACTGAAGGGACTTCCCTGCCTGTCTAACCTCTCAGGTTTGACATTTCACATTTTCACTAAAGGAGTTTTTAACAGAGCCCAAAGAGATTTTGCTAGAGTTTTAATGCCATATGCAGCAAAAAAAAAAGATACTTCTTTCCCCTTATGCGTGTATATATAAGTGTATGTGAGCCGTGTTCAGGCTTCAGTGCCCTGATTTGTAAATGATGCTGTGCGCCATTGCAGGTCAAGACCTTGAACCATGTGACCAGCCTAGGTTAAAATAGTTTTATGATATTTGAGACAGCTGCTTGAAACCGATGTGTGCATGAACCATGAAAAGTTGACTTAAAATATTTTGAATTATGCTAAAAGTGTTGAGTAGCCAGTGCTTAGCCAATGAGTATTGGAATAATCTATGAAAAATATGTATTTTTCTAGTTTTGGTAAATATTGAGGTGCCATTGAAAATACACATAAAAACAGACATATATATGCACACTGACACACACTGAACTTTTCACTTTTCTCCTCCTGCCATTTCTTCACTTCTTTAAAAAAAAAAAAGCTTCAAACTATTTGCACAGGTCTCTTGATGAGAACTTCTATGGTGCATTTTACAAATTAGTGTGGTGAAAATATTAGTTCTTATTTTTCTACTGTTTTCTTATGGAAATGATCCCAGATGTTTTCTGCTCTTGTAGCTTCATTGATTTACAGTGGAAAAGGACGTAGAAGGCGCTACTTTCAGTTACACAGCTGCTGCCAGTCTCTTGTTTGATCTAGCAGATTCCTTATTTAACTAAGAGGAAATTTCCTTATTGAACTAAGAGGAATTAAGCATACAGAACTTCCACTTATCCTCGTGTAGCAACTTGGAACATTTTTACTTTACTACTGCATTGTGTGTCGTTTTAAATGCATAATTATCAATTATTTCAAAATGACTATTGCAACTGATAACAACAACTAGGTCAATAAGAGTGATATATTTCGAACAGTTCTAAATGTTGAACTTACTGTAGGTGCAATTTTTGAGAATACAAGCCAAAACTATAGTGATTGTCTTTACTCCAGTTGGAAACTGGAGAATTGATACATTGCTGTTGCTATCAACACATTCAGAGAAAATGAGAGTTAAGCTTTTTGGCTTTTACTACTGTTATGAATTTATCACTGTATTAATCACTATGTTAATTAAGGATAATATTTTTCAAAGCTGATTTTAGCTAGTACAAAATTTCAAATTTGATTCTAAAGATGCATTTATAGCTAAAAATTTTGTTTTATTAACAGGGCATTTGGATTAGAAGCATGCTTAAGTTTTTCTCATAGGAATTTTGTCAGCACTTGCTGCCAGTTGCTGTTACAATCAGGATCCAAATTTATATACCTGTAATATGTTAGATTTTGTGACAGAACTGTGTTTTGTCACCATTTTAAAGAAAAAAATAAAAATAAAAAATAAATATATATATATATATAGATAGATAGATAGATAGATAGATAGATAGATAGATATATCTATATATATATATAGATAGATATATATATATAGATAGATATTTTTGAACTCTTGAGGCTCACTGATATGCAAAGAGCTGGCTCTATGGGCATGTAGGCTGAAGTTTACCTGATTGTCTCTCACACACACACTAGCATGGATTGTAGACATCCAAGGACGCAGATGATAAATGAATGATGATCCTCACTGTCTGTGTTAGTGCTAGTCTTACTGATTACAGCTGAATGTTTGCGTTTTGCTGTTTCGCTGGTCAGGAATCAGAATGACGCCAAGTCAGGGCCAGCCCTTTATCAAAAGTTATGTTAAGACTTATTTCCTGCTACATATTTTACTAGTGGCCTTGTTTTAACACATATAAACGTATGCTTTTTTTTTTTTTTTTTTTTTTNTTTTTTTTTTTTTTTTTTTGTGATGTCTTATCTTATTCTTTTTGATGGTTTATATGCCAGTTTTACTTTTGATCACTTGGAGTGTAAAGTTTGCAGTTACACAGTATGCACATGGATTATTTTGAGAATATCTGTGCTTGTGCCAAATGTGTCAATGTAATAAGGTCTTATACACTGTGGGGTTCTCAGTCTTTCCTGTGATTTGAGTATTTGGGAGTCTGGGAGAGGATTCATCTGCGGTGAATCTTATGCAGATTTCCAAACAGATTCCTATCACCCAAATACTTCACACTAACAGGCAAGCTGAGGAGAAATCTTCTGTGGAGTTATTTGATAGACAGAATTGTGTATGCTTTTATCTGATTTATATCTACAGATGTATGTGGGATCTGGGTGTCAAGAAAACTCTGAATTCATTTGTGTCTTCAGTTAAACTGTGTGCAAGTATGAACAGCTTTTGACTTTATTTTGCCCCATGTATTTTATGTTGTTACAGTATGTTGCCTTATAATTTCTGCTTCTGTCAAATGATGCATGAAAAATGAGCCTTTACTGGTAAGAAATTAAGTGGACTTTGTAAATGGAGACATGTCGTGATTTTTACCATCTGAATGTTCTCCAAAGCCTTGAATTTTTCTGGCTTTGTATGAATGGACATGAGCCTAAATGGGTCCTGATTACTGACTGATTAATATAACTACTGCAAATAAAATGACTATTTCTGGAATTGTTTGATCCAATTAGTGAATTTGTACATCTTTTTACATATTTGACAACTCAGTGCCATCAATCTCATACAAATCTTTTTTTACTCAAGTCATGTAGTACAAAATATTTAGCTGGAATTGTGGAATGGTTGGTAGGATTATAGTAAATAGTAAAGAAGTTCATACAAAATTGTGACAGTTTACATAAAACCTGCATAATAAAATGATGCTTCTGAAATTCCAGTGTTTAGTTTTACAAAAATCACAGTCTGAAATTCATTAAAGTTTTAAATGTAATATTTTTAAAATTCAAACTGACAAGGCACTTTTTACAACCTAATGTCACCATTACATCACCATTTATTTCATTTACTAGTGGTACTGGTAATTCAAATCAAAAGATTTTGAAAACCCACATATATATTTCATCTTGATGGTTTACTTCTTTGGTCAAACTAATCTGTTAACAGTCCGGCCTACAAGGACAATAATTCAGTACCATGAGAAACACAAGGACAGGCCAGCAGGTCTCTGTGATGTGGAAACTTGGTGACCTGAACTCTGAAGCTTGTGAGGGCTTGGAACTTGGAAATAAGCTCAGTGAGGTACAGCCGCCAATCCAAAATCTCCAAATGTTTCAGATTGTGCAACTGCTGAAGGTGTAAGAAGTCTTTTTCTGGTACATGTTCATGACGAAGTTTTAGACTTTTCAGCTTCGGAAACAGCTGTGGGATTTGACCCGTGTGAGCTCCCAAAAACGAGGGCCAAGGGTCTATGTGAAGGTGGAGGAGATTTGGAACCTGCAGTGCTACAGTTTCCATCTTCTCCAAACAAATACGTCCAACACATGATAGTGTTAGCCTCGTCACTGTGGCTGGAATGGAACTTGCATACTCATGAACAGGAGGGCCCCTAACAATGACCAGGGTGGACAGCTGATGGAGGCCGCTCAGCCACGTTTTCAGATGACAGACATCATAGACATCATGGTGCTGTGTTCGAAGTATCTCCTGATGTGAGTATTTGTAGATAACAGAGAGACTCTGTAGGCCAGGCAGCAGGTTCATTACATCTTTTGGTAACAAAGGATCTAAATAGTCAACAAGCTCCAAACTGGACAAGGCAGACACACCAAGATGTCCACCTGATCCTTCTGAGGAGCCTGAGATGAAATAACTGTCCCTGTCATGGAAAACAGGCAGGCAATTCACAGACCATGAGAGATGTTTCAGCTGAGGCAAGCAGGTTATTATAGAATGAAATATCTGAAGTGAGACTCCTTGCTTTAACTTCTGATGATAGACCAGAGATGTAAGATTGGTAAACTGTGAGATAATGAAAACGAAGGCCTCTGTATGAACCTGAACGCCACATACGCTGAAGTGAGTCAGCTGCTGGGGTTGAGACACAGGAGAAGTTTTGATCACAAGAGAAGGGCAACTGCTTCTAATAGCCAAACGCTTCAAATTTGCAAAGTTCTTTAAGGAGTCCAGGCTCTCTTGAGACCCGTGCTCCATTACCACTGTGCTGAGAGCAGGAAGCGACAGAGCCAGCAGTTTCCAGTCCTTAGCTTTGGAGCTCCGCACCACCGCACTGGTGAGTTTTCTGCGGCGAAGAGTAACCCAGAATTTGTTGTTGTATGGACCATTCCGAAAATCCAGAACCGCGGCCCAGCCTTTCCAAAGAGATCCGTGGTCAACAAGTTTCTTGAAATACTTGCAACATGTACGAACGCTGAACTTATCTGCATCTGACAGATACCCAAACACGTGGATCCAGACCTCTGCCGGAAGCTCTAATTGTGTCATAGCTAAGACATGTTCAGCTAGGTGGCTAACACACGCGTTAACAATATTCTACTGACACTTCAGTCTTCTATGGCCTGTGAATTATAGCTGACTATCCTCTGAATTCAGAAACTTCCATTCTCTACATGACATTCTGCCTTGAAGTCACGTTTATTGAGATTTTATTGGTGAAAGTGGCTGCAGAAGTGATTGACAGATAAACCCTCCCAATAGTTACTATGTCAACGCCCATAAGTCCACTCTGATTGGTCACTTGCTTACTATAAATTCTTTTCACTTCCGTTCTTGTTCTCTTTCTTTCACGCGGCCCTTCGGCACGGTAAGGGTTTCGTTTTGGTCTTGACATAAATTAGAAATCTGTTAATTTAATGGTAGTCTACTGGTATAGGGTTTTACGATAACTTGTATGTGATTGTACAGTATCACATTGTATGTGTTTTTTTGTCTCGTAAATGTGCGGTGGTCCCTCAATCAAATGAGGCCTGTTGCAACATGATTTTCTCGGTAGCTTGCTAATGCTAGCGGGCTAGCGTTAGCTGTCGACCACATGTGCGGGTGTTTTCTGTAGTTTGTCTGCTGTACACGTTGTGGTGAGTAATTTTTGTGAACGTTGTCTTTGTTCGTTGGGTGTAGGTTCTACCTTGTCTTTAAACCAGCTGTGAAGCGATCCTTGGAAGCACTGCAAAGATGCCCAGGGAAGACAGGTCCACGTGGAAGTCCAACTATTTTATGAAAATCATCGTAAGTAAAGCTAACTAGATGCTTGAGTTTCCATTAAGACATAATCCATTCTCATTTGTGATATTAATTACGTTGCATGTGTCGTTATTACTATTTGGCAACTTGTGGTGACATCTTACCCCCCCCCGTTTGCAGCAACTTCTGGATGACTATCCAAAATGCTTCATTGTGGGTGCCGATAATGTGGGCTCCAAGCAGATGCAGACCATCCGTCTGTCTCTGCGTGGCAAGGCTATAGTGCTCATGGGCAAAAACACCATGATGCGCAAAGCCATCCGTGGCCACCTGGAGAACAATCCTGCCCTGGAGAAGTGAGATCACTTGTCTTTTGTTAGTTCTGAGTTGCTAGTTTATAATTTAAAAAAAAACTTTGCAGGATAAGTTACAGTGCAACTGGTGAGGTGCTGTGCTGTCGTTCCCCCTGCAAAAAATAACATGTCTCCAGCTATCCCTGTATGTTTAGACATATCCAACAACCAGGGACGCAAGGTCTCAGACACTTGACAGTCTTTTCCCCTTGCAGAATTGATTATCTCCCTGTGTGTAACATTTGCACCTGTGATTTGACAGGCTCCTGCCCCACATTAGAGGAAATGTGGGTTTTGTCTTCACCAAGGAGGATCTGGCTGAGATCCGAGACTTGCTGCTGGAAAACAAGGTAAGAGACACCTGAAGGACAAACTTAGCTACATAGTACATGAGTTTCTGCCTTAAATGAAATTCTTGGATATAACCACTTAAAAATTAGCTTCTGTTGCTACTTTTGCCCCTATTTTCGCTGGTTATGTGGTCCTTTTCTTTTTTTTAACTTTACAGTTTGTAATGTAACTCAAATTAATTTACTCTAAATTGTAGAATTTCTTGTTTGGAGATTTAAAAGGAAGCAGTGTGTTATGTAATGTGCATAACATGAAAAATGGAATGCAGGATTAGTTACAATGCAGCTTGTGAGGTGCTGTTTTGTCGTTCCCCCTGCAAACAGTAATCTGTTACCCGCTATCCCTGTCTGTCTACACCTCCTGGCAGCCAGGGACGTATGGTTTCAGACACTGTTAACTGAGATGTATAAGGACATTGCTCCTATGTTTAAAACCAATATTAAACAAAATTTGGAATTAGATTCAAACCTAGCAAAATAGTAATTTTAAGTAGTGCTAAGCTGTAAATCTTTATTATCCCAGGTGCCTGCAGCTGCTCGTGCTGGAGCCATCGCCCCCTGTGATGTGATCGTGCCTGCCCAGAACACTGGTCTGGGTCCTGAGAAGACCTCTTTCTTCCAGGCTCTGGGCATCACCACCAAGATCTCCAGGGGAACCATTGAGATCTTGGTGAGTTGAGTTGAATTGCTTCGTAATAAATGTTGTCTTTGATTTAATAAAGTTTAATGATTTGAAGATGTGCTGAACTGTTGTAAACTTGCTTAATAGGCCATTTCTAACCTTGAGAAACCCAAATGTTGCATGTATCAGTGACTTGGAAAACAAACGTATCTTTCTTTCCCATAGAGTGACGTCGGTCTGATCAAGACTGGTGACAAGGTCGGTGCCAGTGAGGCTACGCTCCTGAACATGCTGAACATCTCGCCCTTCTCCTACGGTCTCATCATCCAGCAGGTGTATGACAACGGTAGTGTGTATAACCCTGAGGTGCTTGACATCACAGAGGCTGCTCTGCATGCCAGGTTCCTGGAGGTGAGCTGCAATGCTTGGCACAGGAATCATCCACCACAGTTCAAAACACTGTAGAATTCATTTATCCTTCCTCTGTGGATTGTTTTTCCTTCATTGCCCTATTGAGTTAACAGTGTTAGTCTCTTGAATTCACCATGATTCTTTAAAGTTGATACTGTATCAGGAAGACGCAAGATGGCTATTTTGGAGTCTACAACTCAGTATCTGTGAATAATTTTTAATTTCAGGGTGTGAGGAACATCGCTAGTGTGTGTCTTGAGATTGGCTACCCCACTCTGGCCTCTATCCCCCACTCTATCATCAATTGCTACAAGCGAGTCCTGGCTGTGGCTGTGGAAACTGATTACTCCTTTCCTCTGGCAGACAAGGTATGTTACTTTATCATGCACATTTACCACTTTATGTTCTTTTAACAAAACTGCAGGATAGGTTTTGGTGTGGCTTGTACAGTGCTGCATTGTTGATCACCCTGCAAAGACAAACTTGTCTCATTCTGTCCCTGTTGTCTGAATCTTCTGGCAAACAGGGACGCTTGGTTTCAGACACTAAAGATTCCATATAGCTGCTCAAATGCTTAATCAGGATAAACAGTTTACATTGTCAGAAAATCTTGTACAAGTGGTTTTTCATGACCATTCACAAAGTCTGCTCTCCTTGCAGGTAAAAGCCTACCTTGCAGATCCATCTGCTTTTGCTGTTGCGGCACCTGCAGCAGCAGCAGCAGCAGCAGCAGCTGAGACTGCTGCAGCTCCAGCTGCAGCTAAAGAGGTGGTCAAGGAGGAGTCTGAGGAATCAGATGATGACATGGGCTTCGGTCTGTTCGACTAAGCAAACAGTGAACAGAATCTATTGTTTCAATAAACATTTGTGTCCAAATAAGGTCTTTGTCAATTTTCCTTTAATTCATGCAATGTAATGATAAATTAACACCATGAAATCACAGCTGTAGTTGCACAGTAAGCTCCTGTAGTGTGAATGCTAAATTTGTTTAACCATAAATTAAACTTGTTTACCTGTTGACTATTACAATATATGCTCAAAACCGCAGTCTCCTGAGTTAGATTTTATTGACAGGTTCAAAGGTTTTTGGAATTCTAGTTAAGATGCTTTGTGAGAATAAAATTTTAAATCAGAAGTACTTTGACCACAAAAGTAACTCAAAACAAGAACACTAGTATAAAATGGATTTATCTTGTCTTATTTAAACCAAAGAGTGGAATTATCTGGAGTGATTTTATTTGTTTTAAACAATCTTGAAAGGCTGCTTATGCATTGCATTAAAAAGAACATAAATCCCCTATCGCTTGCATGGTAGTACAATAACTTAATCTCCCATATTATTTTTGAAATTAACATCCATACATGGATGTTAATTTCAGTGGATAGTCAGATTTTAAATATTTTTGCAATGTAACTTAGAGGTCTTCCTCAAAACTTTTGACAAAATTAGTAACAGTTGTAATGTGCAATCAGTAATCTAGTTAAATAGAGGGCAACTGCAACAATTAGAAAAAAAGAATAAACCATTATTAGTTGTCATTGGGTAGTTGCATTTCATTGTTCAGGTTTGTAGATTATATGCAAAATGAAGATTATGGACATTCATAGAATGTTAAGTGTTAAAATGGGTGGCAATTCTGGAAATAGCTAAGCGGTGGCGGTACTGCATCATTTCGTTGTTTGCCAACCACCATAAAATACCTGAAGAAGTATTGTGGCGAGAGTAGTACCACAGATGTTTTGCAGCAGACGTTCAACATGGCCGAGGTAAAGTATTTTAAGATTTTCATAATTTTTAGAGATTAATATATAATGGATTCTTTAATAATATTACACGATTTAGATGATTAATTGTTTTGGGTGTTGATGAAGGCTAATATTGTCATACTTTTCAGTGGTGTTGCTAGGTTAGCAAACGGAGCTAACGCATTATTAGCCCATAACATCGTATCGTAACGTTTTGGTGTTATTTTATATCTACAGTAGCAAAAGTCCAAATAAAATAGCTGGTGATCTATAATTATTTTGGCTTGGCAACAGCAGAGATGAAGTGGTGCGGTAGCTGCTAGTTAGGCTGTAATGCAGCTAGAAAGAGCAGCTATTCAGCATTAGCTCACTAATGTTACGCCCTGACTTCGTCAGTGTAAATGTAAGCTAGCTAAGCTACCGCTCCAGCTTGCAGACAAACTGCTCATTAATCAGTACAACCAATCACGGGTCGTGATCTGTGTCCAGACCCACAGCTTACAGGACCTTCAGCAGCCAGCTGTCTCCTCCAAGGTGTTCGTCCAGAGAGACTACAGCTCCGGAACCATCTGCAAGTTCCAGACAAAGTTCCCCTCCGAACTGGAAACCAGGGTGTGTACAGTGTGTTTACATGGATGTTAGGATTCTTAATGTTAAGTCTGCATAGACAGTATTTAACATGTATTGGTTTATGTGTGATATCAGTTTGATAAGCAGCAGTTTGAAGAGACCATCCAGACTCTGAACAACCTGTATGCGGAGGCAGAGAAAGTCGGGGGAAAGTCTTACTTGGAGGGCTGCCTGGCTTGTCTCACTGCCTATACCATCTTTCTGTGTATGGAGACACACTATGAAAAGGCAATGATGCTTTGACATTACCCTGTATATCACATCAATGCTTATTTTATTCATAAAGTTATACATTACTGCATATCTTATGGTTTTGTGCTACACTCTGTCTGTGCAGGTGTTGAAGAAGATAGCCAAGTACATTAAGGACCAAAATGAGAAGATATATGCTCCGAGGGGTTTGCTGCTGACAGACCCTATAGAGAGGGGTCTCAGAGTTGTATCCTTCACTAACATCAGTGAATTGTATTATACCACCACAGCTAATTGTCAATGATTGATTGAATTAAGGCAATGTATAATCTTGTTTTTCTTTAGTCCCACTTCACAGGGCATTACTTAGCTCCAGTTAGTGCCTCTAATGTTATCAGTATTTTAACATTTGAGACTTGCACTAATGATTACATTTGAATAACAGATATAATGTACTGTTTTTGTCAAAGATAAGTATAAGCCAAACTTAAAAAGATAAACCTGATAGGTAATTGGGTGACTTTTTTTAAAGACATTTCTACATTTCTCTATTTAGTTGGAATACATAACTTTCTATCAGCTGCACTGCAAAATTGATTTTTGACTCATTTCACAAGGTAGAACTTTATTTCGTCAATCAACCACAAAGATAGCATATCTCTTTGGTTGTATTGTAGCTATTATTTCACTGTACAGTAGTGTGTTAATATTTTTCTTGCGTTGGTACAGAACGAGTGGTAAAATGTAATTTCCTGTTGATGTCTTTGATTTAAAAGCCATTTGTTGTGAAAAGAGGGTAAAATTGTACTGTACTGTGCAGAGGGCAGTATTTTTTATTTTTTTTATTTCAGATAGATAGGAGAGTCTTTGTCTTTCTACCAAGTCTTGAAATGAATGAAAAAACGAGAGATACAAATTTGGGCTGGACATTATAATGTCTTCACAGTGATGTGATGAAGCAATGTCTTTTAATTACATAGTGCCAGTCAGTTTCAGCTTAGGTAATGATTTAACCATAGATCAGCCAGGTTGGTCTGTCCCGGCCAGTAGCCAGACAGCCAGTACTCAGGTTTGTCAGTCATACAAGACAACTGCAGATTAAACTGTCAACTATGCTTGACAAGGATCAAGACATCTGAGACATTGCTGTGAGTTCAGGAACATCAGGGATCATGGGTTCTGAAAATTTTTCTTGAACTTGTGAAACTACTTTTGTCATATCGTGGGCCTAAAGTAAGTGAAGCACCAATTCATAACAGCCTCTTCTCCTTTCATTCTAAAGAAAGCTTTAGTGTGTTCACTTATGCAATAGCTTAAATATAGTCAGTGCAACTTAGACTAAGAAAAGTAGATTGTGGTATATGAAAAATGACGCATCTAGTTCCATGTCTGTTTTCCTGAGCTTACTTTCCTCTAGGTTGAGATAACCATCTTTGAAGACAGAAGTATTGGCTCTGGAAGATAAAGAACGTGGGGGTATGGATGCATTTTAATGGAAAAATCAGGCTTAAATGGGAAAAGCATTGCAGTCACCATAATGACACTCTTGTCCTTAAAACAACATATCGGTAATTTTGCATGGCCCAATAAATACAACCCATATACAGATTACATTACTGCCAACCATTTTCTAAAACAGACTACTAGAGCAGTAAATATTAGAATTGATTTTCCTACCTTCAAGACATTCATTGGTTTCTGTTCATTCTGGTAATGCTATAAAAATGAACTTGTAGAGACTTGAAATGTTCTTGAGATTGGTAATACATCACGGGGATATGACGTCTACTAAATTTTTTGTCAAAGCTACTTAATTTACCCGGTCCAACATGGAGCTGCACAGAAGAAAATTGATGTCTCTGCCAAGGAATACAGTTCCAGGAGAAAAGCTGGCTTTTACAGAGAAATTAAAATGACTGTGCCTTCACAATTATGCAAGTGTTAGCAGGCAAAACAATACATTTTAAGGTGGGTGTATTGTCCATTTGATTTTTTTGAAAGATTATAGGATTTGGCAAAATAATACAAAAACTGAAATATGGTTTTATGTATTCGAAAATGGTTGTCAGTAATGTAAGGTGTATGCGGGTAGTATTTATTGCGCTCAAACATGCAAAAACACCAGTATGGTCCTTTAACTCGAGAAGTCAACTTTTCAGAATGAGATTTTCCCAAAAAGTGTTTTTCATCTGCAGTCACATTGTTTCTGTTTGTGTCTCTTCATAAAACCACTGAAAACGCCACTGGTGTAACCCTGTTTTGCAAGTTTATCACAAATTTAATCTTTTTATGATTATTTTTAATTTCTCTGTAGGCTGATGACTGACCAGACGCTCATCATTTTTCTGGCAGGACATATTCAAACTTCCCCTTCACCTGAATGGCTGTATATAATTTTGATCTGATCCTTTTATTTATACAGTAAGTACTCTATTGTCTGCCTATCCTTATGTTTTGTAAATGTGTTTTCATGTCTTTTTATACATGGGGCAATGTATAAATCTTGTCCTGGTTGATGAAGCTCCCTCTTTATGTGTAGTGCCATGGTGTTATGTGCCACTTTTTAAATGTGGTATTCACAAGTGATTTGACCTGTCTATTGTTTTGCAAATGATATGAAGTCAAATGATGTGTAGTTACCAAGAATACATGTCATAGATAATAGGTTGGATTGGATTGTTGGCACAGTCTGTAAACAGTATTTCTGTTACGGTTAGTGCTCCACAGTATTAACATGATTGTTGTAGCCTTTAATTGAGGCAAATGTTTTATCTGTGCCTGAACGTGACTATTTTTGGGGGAGATTTTGTTGTGAAAAACCTGAAATGGAGATTTTTGTGACTTAAGGATAGAGCATATTTACCGTTAATAAGCCTGTGCTTTTTAAGACATGTCCTGCTCTGCCAACGACATAGTACAACTGCACCATATCTCCTAAATTATAATCATCAGTCTTGTTACATGTTTCTCTCTGGCACAAGATTCAGAATGTCATCCTCTTTGTCACCAAACACCACAGAAACCTTAAAAACACCAAATTCCACAGATGGTTATAGTTGGTGTTTGATACAACTGGTCTACTTTTCTTAAAGATGCTGTAATTGTTTTATCTAAATAAATAGTCTTTTCCTGGCAACTCATAGAGCTCATTGTTTTTTTTTTTTTATCAATAATTTAAGTGCTATAAGTATTACATGAAGTTGAAATAAAGTGTAGATAAGAAATTAGGTTTTTTGCAAAAAACTACAAACTAAATGTCTTCTTGATATAATTAAACAGTTATTTCTCAATATGCTGGATTTGGGCCTGTTCACACTTTCTGAAACTCACTTATGAAGTGTGGAAAAAAAGGAGCTGGACATCTTCTAAGAGAACTTGCCCTGGAACAGAAACATTGTAGGCATGTCTTTCAAAGCTTTATTGTTACTCTTGTAACAATTAAAATGAGGAATAAAGGTCCAATTCATTCTCAAAATGTGATTTTTTTTTTTTTTTTTTTTTTTTTTTTTTTGCAGTGTGGCTGTTTTTGAAGATCTCTCAATGATTTTTCATAATCTATCTTGTTCAGTCACAAAATACAGTATACAGAATAGATGCATTCTGATGCCTTTGTTATAAGCTTTGTGTTTTAAGTCCCTTATATTTATTTATGTTTACATGCTGAATATTTAAAGACATACTCTGGTACTTTGATTTGAAGTTGGATCTGAAGTTTTATTCCTTTTGTTGACAAGACTATAATTTCTATATTGTGCGATGATGGAGAGTTTCGTTTGAAAAATGTCACCATTGTACCAATTTGAGTCTATAGTCAGGTTAGAGTCCTAGTAAGGAGCCGCTAAAGTCCTAAATAAGGTTTATTTCTTGTGCGCAGAACATTTAAAAAAACAAAAAAAAACAGCGATGACGCTTTTATAATAATAATAATAATAGTTTTTTTTGTTTTGTTTTTTTGTTTGTTTTGTTTTGTTTTTTTACCCTGTATAGCTGATTATTAGATTGAGTTGGATTAGTTTGACCGCCTGGACTCCGATCAGAGAGCACGAAGTCATCAGATACGTTTAACTCATTTAATGAACAGTCCAGCAGAGTACAAATGATGGAAACTGATGGATGACGAACTGATGATGGAATGAAAGAATGAATGTTGAAGGAATGATGAAACGATGAAATATGCACGATGGAATGAGTTTCTGTAACATTCACAAAGAATTACAAATAATGACTACTCTCGTGATACTGTTAAAAAATGTACTAAACAGTAATAGGTTGACTCAGATTGATATAAATTATTAGCCTACTATGAAAGCAATATACACGAATAAACCACATATAGCCTAATGTTAACCGTTCCTGCTTCAGCTCCCCGACCGTAGTCAGAGAGCACAGGGGAGATTTATCTATCTCCAGGGCCGAAGTTGATTTCGCTCACTTCGGGGTTAACCCCCCTTCACTTTTTACAGCAGTTAGAAAGCAACACAACGTTTATGTTGACAAACGGTAAACATAAACGGAGCCCCCTAACCGGCATTTACTCCCGTCACATAGCCAGAGAAATTTAGCGTTGTATCATCAATTAATCAAATTCAACTGACAATTGAAAGTGACACATATAGTCTAATTTATTTACATCGTCTCTGACTCAAATTCCGACGTCTGTTATGAAGGAAAAATGCATTTAATGAATTTACCATGCAATTTACACACGTCTAGAGCGGCGAGTCAGCCGGCACCGATAAATAACGGCCGTCCTCCGCAGGTGTGTCAGCTCGCGCTGATCAATAACTGNGCCGGCACCGATAAATAACGGCCGTCCTCCGCAGGTGTGTCAGCTCGCGCTGATCAATAACTGCAAATAAGGTACGATCAGTACAGGTGGCAGTATACTAACGTCATATGAGTTCATCTCCTGAATATGAAGAATTCACATTCTTGTGTGGTGGCTTGCTTTATAAAACTTCTTTTATTCGTATAGTACTTTTACAGACAACAGGTCACAAGGTGCTTCACAGGCAATAGGCTAATATAAAACAACAAAAAATAATACATAAAATCAAGAAATCAGGAAAACAATAAATAAAAGACATCCACTAAGAACAAATAAAACCATGAGGGAAGTCTACCAAAAGCCTGTCTAAACAAAAATGTCTTTATCTGCCTTCTAAACACGACCTCGGAGTCAACAGAACGGACAGTAGAGGGAAGCGTTCCACAGTTTAGGCACTACAGCCTGGAAAGCGCTTCTCCACGGGTCTTTAAACAGGTACGAGGGGCGACCGGTGATTCTGACCTGAAGACCAAGTGACCGGACACCGAGAGGCTGAGTATGTCTGAATGATGCCTGACCATGCAAGGCTCTAAAATTAATTGGGAGCCAGTGAAGATCAGATAAAATGGGAGTGATATGTGATCTCCTGTTGGCTTTAGTTAAAAGCTTCGCAGCAGCATTTAACAGTCTGAAGCTGATTTAAAGAAGTTTTGTTAAGACAGGTAAAAAAATAAAAGAAAGATTTCTGAAAGATTTCCACCGGAAGTGTAATTACTGGCGGGACCACAGAGCGGCAGAAAGGGGGAAAAAAAAATACTACAAATAATAATGTTAGCTACTGCGCTAATTCAACAGCTTTGTTGATTTTGGTACGGTATCGCACCAAAAGAGTCCCACATCAGCAAAGACATTTATTTAACCTTAAAGGTAAGTCCTGATAAAAAGGTAGCCAAAGTCAGCTAGCTTGGCTTTGAGCTTTAAATGGAGTGTTTGGGTGAAAATACAAAATAGCCAGTTAAGTTTCTTAGCCTCGTTAGCTTTGGTCATTGTTAATCTGATAAATCTAAGTAAGACGCGCGTTTTTTTTGTCACGGGTGTTTTTAAATTTGTCTCTTTTAGCCAGCAGCCCGGTCAGTTTGCGTTTTTGTCACTTCATGTCACCAGGATCTGCTCTCCGTCCACCCTGGCGTTCCCCTGTTACGATGGTTTGTATCTCCCAAAGCAAGAAAATGAATTTGTGCATCATGTTATGGATGAGCTGGAAATATATCAGCAGATGGATAACCGCAAAAGGTAAAATAAGAAAAATACTCAAGGACAAAATTAGTCTGGATCTGCAGCGTTTATTGGTGTGACTTGATTTTACATGTGCTATCCCACAGTGACAGCCCATATCTTTGTCTTGTTCTCTGTCCCTGTCCAGCGTGCTTTTGTTCCCACCTCTGCCCAGCAGACTGCGGTACCTGATCCACAAGACCACGGAGGATCTGCCAGGGCTGCCAGGGCTGGCCACCTTCTCAGTAGGGGAGAGCTGGTGTCGCAGGGTGGTGGTCTGCTATTCAGAGCTCAGGTACTGAACCTTTACAAGTGGATCATATACACAGTAGAAACCAAACAATAAGTACCTAGAGCAGTGGTCTCTCTTTCTCCTTCAGCATTAAAGATTCAGTTTCATAATTTCCTCTTTTCTATAGATATCATAGTATTTCTAACAGGTTTGTCAGTTGTGATTGAAATTGTGTAAAATCAAGTGCAGTCAAAAGAAAGATGGGACAGTCCAATCAGCATAATATGATGTCTGTTTTCGTTTTTCACACGTCTGTTTTTGCTTTCATTTTCATTCTTGTCAAATAAGCTGGAAATGAATATTCTTATTGATTAAATTTATTTTTGTGGTTTTGTTTTTTGCTTTTTGTAGAGGTGAGGTGGAGGAAGACAGTGATCTGGAGAGCAACAGCAACTTATGTGAAGAGTCCTTAAGAGGTAGTGGGGAGCTGGTGAGTGACTCTAAGCCCAAATCTTCAGACTCATCTCGAAAACGAGGTCCTAAGAGGCCTGATAAGCCCCTCTACATGCCCCGAGCTGCTCGGGAGAGACTTTCTTTACAGAACCCCAGAGGACCCTCAGGAGGCTTAAACTTGTCTAGTCTAGCCTCTAGTAGTTGCAGCTGCTCCAGCAGTTCAGCTGACTCTTGTTCCTGTTCTGATACCGCTGAGAACACAAATTCTTCCACATCCAACCAGGAGTCACTCCACAACGTGCCCAACAGTATCTTTGACCATGTTCCCAACAGCTCACCACTTTGTCCCCAAGATGAGAAACAGGACTTGGTCCCGAGGCAACATGAAGCTGAGTCCCTAGCCTCAGACCAGACTGCTTTGACTTCAGAGGAGGATGAGAACGAAAAGGAAGATCTGGCTGGTGTGCCACACAGCCCACAGAGAGAAGATACAAACACAGACACGGATGATTTTATGGAGGAGGTAAGGCTATACTTAATTAGGTTTTCATGTGATTTTTTTTTTTTTTCCTTAAAGGATACCATCCATTTTGCATGTTTGAGCCTAATATATTCAGTTTTCATACACATAAGGTTACTGACAATCATTTCCCAAAGCATACTACTGGAACGGTGAGTTAAAAAAATTTTTTCCTACCTTTCAGATCACCATTGGTTTCAGTTCATTCTGGTACACTACTAAAATCAACTTGCTGATACCTGAAATGCTCTTGGGATAGGTAATCCATTATCATGAACAACATGTATATTCAGGTTTTTTTCAAAGTTTCGTAATTTTAGCATTTAAAAGAGCAATAAAAAGCAATAAAAAGAGTGGAGTGAATGTATGTCTCCACCAGGGAATATAGTCCCAAAAGAAGACCTGCATTTATTGAAAAATTTAAACAACTGTGACTTCATAAGGCTGTGTAACTATTAACAGGTGAAACATTGATTTTTAAGGTGGGTGTATTGCTTGAATATTTGATTTTGAAAGATTAAGAGATTTTGCAAAATATCAGGAAATACGATTTTATGTTCTGGGAAATGATTGTCAGTAATGTAACGTATGAAAATTGAATGTATTAGGCTCAAACATGCAAAATGGGTGGTATGGTCCTTTTAAGAAAGGATAAATATTCATTTCTGTTATCTTAACCATCATCATATCTGTTAGATTATTTTCAGTTGCTCCAGACTTACTGTTTCCTTGAGGAACATTCAGATTTCATCATCCTCTTTTATGTTTTTAGACAGCATTGATCCAGCAAATTATAACCGGTCACTTTGTGTTTCTCATCTCAGATCAAAGCACATCTGAAAGATTCGATTGCCTTTTCCGTTGAACATGTCCACAATGACTACTCCGGTTATGAAAACGTTTGGCTCAACCCAGATGACTTTCGCCATGTGATTGAAATCTATGACTTTCCATCTGTGTTCAAAGTGGATGACCTCCTGGATGCATTCACGGAGTACAGGTTTGAGCAAAATGATTGCAAACAATTAATCTCATCTATTAGAATAAATTAATAATTCATTAAATCAGCTTTTTCTTTTTAGTGAAGGTGGGATGAAGATCAAGTGGGTAGATGACACACACGCTTTGGGTATTTTTTCCACTGAGTCAGCAGGTAAGAACCTTTAATGAATATGGTTGTGGGTTTGAGGTAAGAAAGTAGAATGTAAAATAGTGACAGTTTGCTAATGTGTTGCTTTGTTGTTGCATTGTGTGCAGCGCTCCATGCCCTCTCTATCTGCCACCCTCTCCTGAAAGCGCGTGCACTGGCTGAAGGGAGTAAAAAAGCAAAAGGCAAAGCCATTAGACGAGCAGGTAGGGGATTCATTCAGAAATAATGTGGAAGTTGTGGCAGTGGATGAAATGGATCAGATTTTTTAGTTATTTCTGCGCTTTCTGTCAGAATTTATCCAGCCAGTGAAGGCACGTCCCAGGACAGACTGTGCTGTTGCCAGGCGGATGGTGACCAGAGCCCTGGGGCTTCAGGGAGAAAGAAGAGTCCAAAGATACTGAAGAGGATCACAGCTAACACTTGGCCAGTAGAGGTAAAGAGCCCACAGCTACTAACAGAGCAGGTCTCAGGCAGGTTGTGTTCACACATCGTGCAATGTGGAGATTTAGGAATTGCTAGAAATGGAGTTTCTGTAACCTAAAAGACAGACTCTGATTCTTTTATCTGGGTGGAGTTTGGCTACTACAAAAGCTTTAAGGCTCCTACATACAGACAGTGCAATTTCAATGTTCAAATTCACTGCACAGATCTATCAACTCATCCATCTGCGCTGCTGTCTGTGGAAGAAAAAATATGCAAAATCTCTCTCTCTCGTACATGCTCTTTCTATCTCTTGCACACTAAATTCTGTTATACACAAGCACACACAAACACTTGATATACAGTAAACAAAAACCAGAAAATTTTAAGTATTATTACAATGTTTTAGCCATTTTCCTATTGGTTGGTTTATAGGTCTCTTACTAGATAATCATGTTAGCATTCTGTTGATAGTTTATTGATCTTTGTCCAGTAGTCGGTTAGTTTGTTGCTACTGATCTGAACACCAAAACTTTAGCTCTGTGTAGAACCACAGTTCTTGGGGTTTCCTAACACATTTCAATTTACTGAAATTCTGAAATCTTCAAATCAAACTGGGATCTGTTTTCGCCATTCTTTATTCCAGAAAACATAATGCTTTTCCACATTCACCCATGTATACAAAATAGAAAGTCACTTACAGTGACATGTACCCTCGTAAAATTAAGGGTCCCTGAATTCGCTACATCTCAACAACAAATTTACAAAACAATGCAGAGGCATTTTCACATACATCTTTGGCGTTTACAGTACATCCATGATGGTATAAAAGTCCCTGACTGTAATAATTTAAAATTGCTTTAACATGAAGCTGAGGGGATTGTGGAGATGAATTGTGAGTTTGCTGTAGAAACCTAGAAAAATAAATAAAACATTTCCAAAAGTGGACTCAAAATGACATGGCACAATATTACAAAAGTGAACAGTTTTCCTCTCAGCTTCATTCTGACTTAGTATATGAAAAAGAAATACTGCAAGAAACTAATCCAAGCAAAGGCTTTCAGAGAGATATCTACCAAATTCAGCACTGGAGGGGCTCTGACAGACTAAATCAGCATTACAGCTGAAGTGACAACAGTTGTCATCTTTTGTTAAAAGTTACAGTCAGGTTTAATAACAGGTAGTAAATGTTTTGTAGCTTCCATCAGCTACAGGTGTGTCGATGAAAATTGGTATTTATTCATTCTTAATCTTTTCATTGTGCAGTTTTTTTTGGACACGCATTGCATCTGTAGCACCAGGCCAAAATCTCCATTAAGCACCAACAAAGGGCCAGTCGTTAAGACAGAGACTTTAAGACATAAGACATGTTTGTACAGTCAAAAATGGTAAATAGAAATAAGCAAGCAGTTCAGTCATTGTGCATCGTACCAGTCGAGACTTCAGCTCAGGAACAATCCAGACTGCTACAAGAAAGCAGCACAGCACCCTCTAGTGGTTGTCAGATATTTTCACACACTCCTGTAATATCTGTCCATTGGTGTTCGTCCCATGTCTACCTGTGTGAAAGCTGGTTGTTCAGCAGCCCAGGAAACATTTCCTCTATCTCTGAACTCAGTGAGCCACCTAGGAGGTCAGACAAGGAGGGAGAGATGCAAAGCATCAATGAAATGATGTGATAACACACTTTTTATTCTTTTTCAGAAACACAGAGCGGATGTCCTTTCACCGGCCCTGTAGATCCTCAGTGACCCAGAGAAGCTCGCTGACTAACATCCAACACTGTTTGCACTGGTCAGTGCAGCAGCTTCCATCAGGGAGCCTGACCCATGTTTGTAACATCTGTCTTGCTGAAGTGTCCGTGAACAAGATGCTTAATCACCACCAGGTTCAGAGTTTCTGTTTTGTAGCTTAACATTTCGAGCTTGTTTAGGTAAGGTTAAACTTTTCATATTCATGTGAATAATTGCAAATAAATTTTACAATAGTTGTTAATTTCAAGTGACCTTTGACATTTTATATCCTAGAATATTCCGTACCTCTGCCAAAGAGGCTGTTATGATCCTTATTATGGATCATGTTATGTTGATCATGATCATGTTATTATGGTGATGTTATTTTAACATGATCATGTTATTATGTTATGTTCCTTCTGAAGAAAATACTGAGCGTTAATGGTCTCACCTATATGACAGTTGTATGTCCATATCCGGTGTCCGTCATACCGACAGCGGCACTTCATAATGTTGTTGCTGTAATCTGATTCTGCAACCTCATAGTTGGGATTTATCACAACCTAAGAGAGCAAACAAGAATGATTAAAGGCTCCTCATTTACATTTATACACTATTTGTTTGTGTTTATGAACTATTAAAAACCAGTTTAGTGTTTGGCAGTGGATTATATGGGTGTCAGGATGATTATTTCTGTTATACTACTCAGGATTAATTGCTGCAAATTTTGGATCTGATCTGAAACAGACCCATGGAAAACCAACCTGAAACAGACGTACATAAATTAATTTTCTTAAAAAAAAGGGACCGAGACCCCATCCAAACCAAGGCTAACCCCAACAGACCCAAATAGATAACACACCATTAATTAATGAGCAGCATAGGAAGTAGGACATGTTGATACACAGATCCAGGACCCACGGCAACAGCATGGGACCAGACCCAGACCTGATTAGACTGCATAAATTTTGGACATGGTTCAACTCGGTTTCCGAAAACCAACAAGCCACCAACTCTAAGAAAAAAATCACAGAAAAAGCTTGTGTGCATGTGGGCTGTACTGAAGTTGAGTCTAGTATTTTACCGTATGAGCACGAAACGTTACTGTCACCAACGTAGAGTACATTGTGTGCAAAAAAAAAAAAATTCTTAATTCAACTTTAAATATGTTTCTTATTGAAGTCTAATTTATTTGTGAATAATTTTTATATAAAATTTTCACAGGTTTTAATTGGTTTGATTCTCTGAAGGTCATCTACTACCAGGAGGGCGCTTAAAAGAACCATGAGTGGTGCATGTACCGCAGTTTAAGAACCACTGAGTTAGATATTGCAACTTTAGCTTCTGCAGCAGTCAAACGTCTATCCTTCAGCAAACTTGCTAACAGTCTAAAAGTTACTTTGAATAAGAATATGGCCTAAAAATGCCAAACACAAACTGATGTAGAGACATGGAAACTGTTGGTGTCTGTGTTTTATAGGAATGCACTGACTGCAGATGATATTCCATCTCCAGCAGGCATTTCCATATATATATATATATATATGAAAAATATGACCACACACAAACCAACTTTTATACCTGGAAGATGTAGTCACCAGGCTGCACATCTGTCACATCGATCCACTGACAGTCTATGTCATGTCTGTAAGTATCCCAGCAGCCAACGGTGATGCCCTGTGCCCCAAAGTTTGCACACTCATACCTCTTCTGAATACCTGTAAGTGTTCACAGAAATTTAGCTTAGTGTTTTCAGATATTTTCACAGAATGATTTCTGTATATTCTGGGTGTGTTATGATATGGAAGGGAAGGTAGAGGCCTGCAGAATATTTACCCTCGTCACAGTGGGTGTCCTCCAGACAGAAACTGGCTTTGTGTCCCTCAGCCACTTTAGTGCCATTCAGACTCATCAGGTCATAGTGGGTGAAAACTTCCATACTGTGGTAATGTCTGTGTAGGACCAAGATAAACATATGTGAATGTTCAGACATCACAAACCTCAAGTCCGGTACCTACACAAACCCACATTAACAGAGCTGCTTGCATCCACAGGCCCTCTAGTGGTCATCCTTCGTAACAGATAAAAATGTAACCAGGTAAAAATGAAAAATGCATCTTAAACAATAATCTTATGTAATTTTCAAAGTTTCATACATACAGTTTCACACATAAAATATTTAATACATTTGAGCTCTGCAGATTTTTGAGGCTGATATATCAATCTTTATCAGCTTAAAACATGACAATATATTGTGCAAACATTCATTTTTGTATATAAAAACAAAGACTTCTGTCACAACACACTAAAATACTGTGAAATGAAAGTTATTTCATGTGTCAGATTGCTAAGAAAGTGAAGATTTCATAGAAAGGTGTCCACCATTGTCTTGAGAGAAAAAGGCAAACTAGATTTAAACAGGACAGGAAAACCAAATACCATATCATCTGCAATAGTGTAAAGATAACTCCAGGATGTACTAGTGTGTATTGCAATTTGCAAATCTGCTGATATATGGTTGGACTCTAATTTTGTTCCTAATGATTACAAGATAAATACGGATCTCTTTCATCTTGTGCTACCTTATGCTTGTTTTCCAAATAGCCAAATGCTATAAATTAGCATTAACCACATTTACTGTTTATTCATCTGAGCTCAGTTTTCAGATAGTCACAGTTACAAAAGTAGCCCAACAGTAAGAAGAGGTTTGCTTGAGCTCTCACCTGTGACATTCATGCCAAATCCAGGAGTGGTGGCCTGCCCGAGGCCTGAAGTCTGACTGGCCATTGTTGTGGATCTGGGAGGAGAAGCGGAGGAGGCGGCGGTATGAGCTGGGACTGGCTGTGGCAGCGCTGCTCGCCAGACAGTTCTCCTCCTGGGCACACTGCAACACGTACATGGGCCTGTCCTCCAGATAGGTGGTCTGCTCCACAACCTGGGCATTGAGGACTAGGTCTGGGGCCGCTGGGAGGGACACAGCAATAAGGTACATGGTGAATGGTTGGTTGTTAATAAAAAAAAAATATGGCCTTGTAAATTATTTGCATGCTACAGTTTCTTACTCTCTGTGCAGGAGACCCCAGCAGCAAAGCGTCCACCTCCTTTGGGACAGTGGACATGTTTCCCGTGATGCAGACACTGATCCACAGTCAGCTCAGCTCCTGAACATCTCACTCCACTCATCACCACATTATCGGCTGATGAATCTCCCTGCCAGTACCATGTTTCCTGATGAAAGAGAAGCACAGAAAAGAGAAATAATTCAGTCGAAGTCCTTTAGAAACCTCTTGGTAGGTTTGACCAATCGCTGTGTGGAAATGTGCAAACCAAACAGGTGAAGATCATGCTGCTTGGGAAGTTTTGGAATACAAATTCTATCAATATTTCCTACTGTAGATGATTTATAGATACTGTGAATCGATTTGTCTCAAATATAATCATTGGCTTAATACACACACATACACATGCACACACACGCACAGCCACGGTTGCTCTGCTGTCCTCCTAGTCCTGACTCAGCCTCTTTACAGCCTTTTTTAAACCGCAGGAAAAGCTCCTGTAAATAACTCATATTTTCCGGGGTCCTCCAAGGATGTGGGAGACTTGTAAAAAAAAAAAAAAAGGCTCCATATAGATGTGGGTTTGCTTTCTGGTGGATTGAGAAAGGGGATAGACATAGTATAGATTAAGCTTGGAGTCATTTCTTCCATGTGGTGGTGGGGTTTGTCTGCAGAAGTATTTAAAAGTCAGACAGCAAAGAGTCTCTGGCGCATTCTGAGCTGTGTAACGATTCCTTCATCTGCTATGATAACAAAGGGCAGACATTTATTTCCCTCAACATGGAAACTCTTATATAATAGGAACCTACTGTATGTGGTAACAATTAAATATGAATATGTCATTATGACACCTTGACCTGCTTATCTGACATAAGTTTCCCAATTTCATAAAGTCAAACCCTGGTTCAGAAAAATGTTATGTTCAAATTTACTCAACTAAAGGTTGACTCCAAGTGCTGCAGCACCGATCCCAAACACATGATGACATACAGTCTGCAATGCACTTCGAATGGAAGAACACATAAACATAATTGTCCCAAACACAGTTTAAGTCGGATAAACAATCCTTGTCCCTCAGTCCAAGTTCCACTCATAAAACCACCCGGTTATCAAAGCACGCCCCATGATTCACACATATTTCCAGACATATATCACCAGCTGGATAAACAGGCATCTTAAATGATAAATACCACATTGGCTTCAGCCCCCTAAAAGGAAAAAAAAAAAAAAAAAANAAAAAAAAAAAAAAAAAACATGAAGAAGGCCTTTAACCAGCTTCTCGGCTCATGACCTAAAGGGAACACTGGGGTCTGCATGATAAAGCAAAGCCGAACACGACTGTGAGCCATGAAGTCACACCAGGGGTCTTTAATGGTGGAGGGTCCACTAAACTTCAAAACGCAGACCAAGACAGTCCCCATCACCCCTGCACAACACTCATCTGTGCCACAAGTTTAACATCTCTGACGCTTTTTCCTACATTCACCGTTTGATGTTTCTCCTGTGACGGCTTAATTCTGCCCTTGGGAATCAATAAAGCTCAAGCTTGTTAAGAGTGAGAGCTAGTGGCGCACACACGCACGCACGCACGCACAGAAACAGGCAATAAACTGATCTCATCTTCTCTGTATCTCTGGCAGACTGTCAGCACCCTGAGCTGTAATTTTCACATCATCTTCTGGTCATGCAGAATCAGGGCCATCTGAAGGTGAGTTTACCATCTCAGCTATTTGTTTAACTAACTTTGATGCTCGTGATACTCAAGTGGGCCCGAGGAAGATAGACTTAAACTTCTTCACACTCTGGACACGGGCTGCATTGAAGTTAATGTTAGAAATTAGCAATGGGAAAGTTAAAAATTCTAACAATTTCCTAACAATTTTTAATTTTTCAACCTACTCTGTCTTATTAAAGGGTGAGTCCACTGATTTTACACATCAAATCCAGTTTATTGGTCATGGGGGATACTTTTCAGCAGGTGAAAACAACTATATAAATGCTTTTGTGGCTCTGTGCAAAGGCAGGGAAAAAACTTCTTTCCAGTTAGTCCTGAAGATACAAGTTTAAGGAGGTAACCATTGTGAGTCATAGAGGTCAATTTCCTTAACTTTGCACAGCATCCTCTATAACCACAAAAGCCTTTATATAGTTGATTTAACATGGTGGTTAACATGTGGTTTTAGAGATTTAAACACAGTTTTCTCAGGGCTTTTGTGCTAAATGGAAGTAGCATGACACCATCCATACACAAGAGGCTAAATATGAAATGTGAGACTAATTATATGTTAAATGAGCTTAGATGACATTATTTATGAATACAGCTTAATGAGTGCCGATGTTCAAATCCTCCTGTTTGTGCTGAAATCCTGTGCAGTAAAGATAAGCTGGCATGGACTAACAGGCAACATTTAGTTCTAAAGCCGTACCTGGAAAGCGTGGCTGGCAAAGCCCAAACCCAGCTGCCTGCAGACCACCATGGCCTCCATGGTCCCCCAGCTGTCACTGCACACGGTGCCCCACACCAGAGATCCATTCCTCTCTGCCAGGACCTCCACACGGCCCTCATAGGGATTACGGCCACCGCTTAACCGAAGCTGAGGACAGAGACACAGACTTGCCCTTAACTGCGAATTTAAACGTAATTGCTTTATATTTTATAGATAAAACTACTCACTCTGTTGTGGAAGCCCATGGCTGGAATGTTACACCTGACTGCTGCGTCTTCCTCATGGCTGCAGCCCAGCGCGTCACGGTTGNGCTGGAATGTTACACCTGACTGCTGCGTCTTCCTCATGGCTGCAGCCCAGCGCGTCACGGTTGAAGTAGCACTCAGTCAGAGACTTTTCAAACCCCGAGCACAGCACCTCGTTCATGTGGACCGGCCCGACCCCTGCAGTGAACAAAAAACATCTGTCACATCTGCAAAATTCTCATTCTGTTGAACTTATTAGGACTGACACTATTTCCAAAAAAACAAAAACTGAGCAGAAAATGACCTTAGCAGAAAGATGATGTTTGGATTATGCAATACTTTGGGAAACACAAGCCAGGACATTATGATTGAGTAAACCTCAGCAACCTCTCATGCCTGTTTATTCTGCTGCAAGAACGAGTCACAGACCAAGGAAAGATGTAAGATTTCCTGTTCCTTGCAAGCGAAATGCAAACAAACTAAGCAGTCAGCTGTGTCAAATGAAAATGAGACACTCGAAAGCTGTAAATATTTTTCTCTCTGCATTTCCCCCCCTTTTTTTTTGTCAAGTAAAAAAAAAAAAATCATTTGGAAGTTATGGATTTTCCACATTTTCTAAGTACTCCCACTGTGCTGGTTTTCTCCCTGTGTGACTGAACAGGAATGTCTCTGTGAGCTCTGAAGCTGCAGCCAGAAACTGAGATGGACAGACAGCTAGTGGAGAGATAAATCCACAGCAGACAAAAGATAGTAATAAATCAATTTTAAGGTCTAAAATGGATAGAATGTAAAATTATTTTACTTATCAAATGCGTGGTACAAAATCATTGTAGATTGATCCAAAATCTCAGCAGTAGACAGTGTGCCAAAACTAAAAAATGAAATTTGTGCTCAAACCTCAAAGTAAAAAGAAAACTAACTGCACAGTATTCAAAACAATTCACTGTCTGTCATAATTACTTACTGGTACTATTTTGTTTTTATTGACATTTGATTTAGCTCACTGCAGTGACTTTAAAAACAAACATTATGAGTTCAGTCCAAGTCTACGGTCTGTGTGGGCACCGTTTTTGGAACCGATGGTCACATCATAAAAAAATCTTACACTCAAATAACCTTGTGCACTCTCCAACCAAGCATTCCTCTTCTGAAATATATAAATTTAGGCTGTTTTCTTTCCTGGAACATTTTGAGCAATCTGCTGTTTTGTTCTGAGAATATCGCAGAGCACAAACATTCCCGTGAACATATGATTATGATAATAATGTGGTATATTGCATTTCGCAAAGTCAGGTCCTGTGTCAAGGTGTGAACATTACTGTGGTGCTCGATACAATCCTGCCAGTCTCTTTCCTATTTGACCTGGGCCATTATGTGCTGACTTAAGTCTAGACTGATTAAAGTGAGACGAAAACAGGTGGTGACACATGGGAGTTTCTGAATAAAAACTTACCAAAACTTTTGAAAAACATGCATATTTGGCTTTCTGGTTTCATTCCATGCCTTTCATTTTCACAGATGGGATTGACTGTGAACAGTATGACCTTTAATTCTTATACAGCTGTGAAAGTGATCATCAAAGCAAAAACCTGGTGAATAGTTCAGTCCTACCAAGGTCTCATAGCAATCTTCAGGGGAAATGGTTTGATCTGCCTATACCTGCATGTGTGACTGGGTTGTCAGTCTTACCTTTTCCCAGCCGGGCGCCAGTCAGGGCCTCTTTTGCGCTCCCAAAGCCCAGCTCTCGACACACCACGGTGGCAGCGCGAATGTCCCAGTTGTCATCGCATACTGTCCCCCATTCGCCGTTCTTCAACACTTCCACTCGCCCTTCTCCTATCATCGCTCCACCTCTGAGACGTACCAAAGGTTGCTATGGGAACAGTTGACCAAAAATTAAAATTAACGTTACGTTATAATTGACACCGAGGCAGAATAGAACAAATAAAATCACCTCATGGATTTAGTTACGCGAATCTGACAACATCATGTGGTTTTATTAGGTGTGACTTGTCCTGTGCTAATTTATTGGACATATTATTGTTATTGTTGTGGACCCAAAAGAGAATGTGTGTTACCTTAATAATATCTAGCTAAATAAGCAATAAACACCACGGAGTCCGTGGGTCAGATGTTTACTGTTCATCTTTTAGAATGTTTCCAGATGTTTGACTAAAGGCCACATGATTAACAAGCAGGAAATGTTGATCCCAGTGCTGGAGTAATGTCAAAAATTTATTTGAGGATAGCATATCATATATTAATTCAGAATTTAAGCATTTGAGCTTGTTAATAATAATGTAGAAAAATATCTGCAGAGCAAACAATTTTAGAAGTGAGCATTCAAAGTTACATGATAAAATCACAAACATGGCTTTATTCTTCAGAATCAACCTCTAAAAATTTGAATCATTCAAGAAATGAAAAAAAACCCTCTCAGTTACATCCAAATTCAATCATTAAGACTAATTTCAGCCATATGGTACCATAAACTGACTTTCTAAAGTGTTGATATTTTTCAGGTTTTGGTTCTTCCCCCACAAAGGAAGAGTCAGAGTTCCAGATGGCATTACTCTTGCTAAATACACAAGTGTTTTCCCTTTTGTTAGAGCTGCTCATTTTTTCCATCCATCTTATTCTACCCATGTGTAACTAAATACCTCAAGTCAATGCGGTAATTGACCTGTAACCTTTCCTTTTTACATGTCATTTGCATGATTTCACATATGCACGTATAAACACCGTCTATACATAAAATGTATAGCATGGCTGTCACTTTAAAGCTCAGTTTTCCTTTTTGTCTGATTATGTCAGGATGTGCTTTGTGTTTAAAGCTGGAAAATTGTATTTTTATTCACCAAAACTGATTCCTATATGCTACATGAGTAAATACTGTTTATTGTATTCAGTTAATTTTTGCATCTCAGGTAAACTCCTGCAACAACCCTGTTCTCTCACCTGCTTCAACCCAAAGTTTGTATTGCATCTGGACAGCTGGATTTAACTCATCTTCTGAGAGATTACTGGATGTTTCCTGAGATTATCTGGTACTGATACAAGACTAAGTGGAATCATCTGATTGGCTGAGTTTCCACACGTGAGTGAACTTAACCTTAGATGATACCTGTGGGAAGAAAACAGCTCCTAAATGCTGTCAACTCAGTTTATTGCAAGTTGAAGCCACTAGATGCCGGATAAAGTGATTTATCACATGTGTGTCTACGGGTGAAACAGAGAACCTTGGGAAAACCCATGTAAACAGGAGAACATGCTAACTCCACACAGAAGCAACAGCACAAACCACTGAGCCTCCATGCTGTCATTAGGGATGGGCGATACTGCTGATTTTCAATTCGATCTGATACCGGGTGATACTGAGGTCAGTATCCCAATACTGATACGATACTTCAAAGAGTCTTTTTGCTTACAGGAGAAAGAAATCTTCTGTGAGAACCATTACATGTGGACATCAAATAGTTATTTGGAATGCCTAATTAATCATGCCAAAGGTCAGACTTCTTTGCTTTGTTTATTAACAGCAGTTAACAGTTTGTTTTTTTACTTTTAATTATTTACTTTTAATTTTTTTTGTCACAATAACGTACGGTCTTCTGACACATCACATTTTGCTTCATTACGGTTTACAAAGCTAAAACAACTCCAAACAACACTTGGCTTTCTTTCTGCCATCTCCTCACAAACAGGCCTGCTGCCTGTCTGTCAGCTAGTGTGATGCTCAGTCCGCGAGGAGGGAGAGAGAGAGAGAGAGAGAGAGAGAGAGAGAGAGAGAGAGAGAGAGAGNGTGCGCAAAGAAAAGTAGTTCCTTAGTAGTAGTTTAATTTCATCATATTTTCACCATCATTTACAATTACAAAAATATACAAGTGCATCTTAATTAAAACTTGTTCAATAGATATTTTTAATATGAAAATTGATTTTTAAAGTATGACATCAGTATCAAAAGAATCAATATTTTGGTATCGATCCGCCCATCCCTAGCTGTCGTGTGCACAGCCTGACCTACCTCCATCCTGTAGGCCTTCCTGAAGCCAGCGCTGACGCTAGGAGCGAAGGCCCGTCCAGGCACACAGCTGACCACCACAGGCATGCCCTTTATGCAGGTCTTATTGCCCTTCAGCTCAATCTCTCGGCCCAACTTACAGTCAGAGAGGTCTGCCTCGTTGCCTGTGCAATTCACAGAAAAACCCCAGTAGTTTTTCTTACGACGACTGGCCAACAACCTGAGAAGCAATAAACAAAAGAGTCATAAGTGTAATGTAGAAATACAGAAAACCATAAAGGACAGTTAGGTTTAACAAAGCTATAATAATGAATGATGAATGTGTTTAACCTGCTTTTCACGCAGCCATTTATATCACTGCAATGCTAACACATCATGAAAATCAAACTGGAGACTGAAAACATACTGCAGAAAGGTGACTAGTCATCTTTTTTGTCAAAGTTTCATGGTGAAGTGCACTGCATGCTAAACAGCTGACATCATTGACTGTTCTGAAAACGCTTCCTGATGGTTTGATGAAGATTCTCAGTCACCTAGGCAGGTAGATATACTGTATGAAAACTGAGTCAAGTCAACTGGATTCAAGTTTTTAATTCTGAAACATTTCACCATTCATCCAAATGGCTTCATCAGCCAGAAATTAATGAATAGAAGGATGTTAAACCTCCAGTAACTACAGTACTATCTTCTAACTTCCTGATGGTGCGTTCAATTGCTGATGAGAAGCTTTGCTATTGAGGAGTTCAGAATTGTTTGCCAAGTATTGTTGCATTCACGAGCAATGGTGCAGTAAAGTCAAATCCTAAAGAAAACTATAATAAAACATCATCATTTAGTTGTTTCTTCAGTTGTGTTTCTGTTTAGATGCTGACTTTTAAATCTCAGACATCAAAGCTTTGCAGCAGCACATAAATGCATCAGCATGGAGGAGTTTTCCAAACACCAACTATTGTTCACTGTGATCCATTAGATCCATTACCTAGTTCCAATCTCTGCAAATTGTTTAAGATAATGAACAGACACGAACTGAAATCCCATTAAAAACCTAAAAAACTACAGTGAAGCAATAAAATATGATCTGTCAGTGTCCATATTTGTCATCCGCCACTCAGGGGGAAATGGGAGCTTCAGGTATTTAGTTTTAGGAACTCAGCAATGCCCATCCTGTGCTGTGAAGCACAATGGCAGTATTATTGTAGAAATACCTCAACATTCCTGTGACCCCAGAGTTAAATGAAAGTCATCAATTAAGGATTGCTAAAGAACCCAATAACAGCAAACCAGACCTTGAAGCAGGTCTGGGCAGGATGATCTTGGATGAAGCAGACCATGTAATGAAAACAGCATGGGGTACATTAACAACCTTGGTCCTTAGAACCTAAACACATGAGAAAGTAACTGAGAAGGTAAATGGATTTAAATCCAAAAACAAACTGTGGTCCATTAATTTTGGTCAGATGTCAAATTTGATTCTGAGTGCTGTGTTATTGGTACATTTAGTGAAACCATAAATTGTCCTTTATTATTCTGGCTAATTGTGGATGTGACCTTTCACCTCTGTAAAACAGTAAACCAGAAGACCATGAATACATCACACATTTTAAAATCCATATGTACAAAACAGTACGATAAGTGCAAAAACATGAGGTAATGTTTACCTCACATGACCCAAAACTATAAAAATAGAAACAATTTTCATCAAAGTGACCAAAGCCAAAAAAGAATAGTTAGAAGCTTCAGGTTTAAATTTAACCATAGTATATTGACTCTTACTGGTAAACAAATGTATTTATGACTCATCCTGGTTTTAATTTCTCTGTGGTTGGTCTGTGGTTCTGGGCAGAAGAACGTAGAGCCCAATGAATGAATCCTTATGTGTCCTTAAGATGTTGAAACATAGAGTATGTCGCTACTTTGGATTGTAGTATACATGTAAAACATCACTGAAGAAGCTTTGCATTCAAGTAATTAAGCTACAATATTTCTACAACAATACAGTATTTCCAAGGAAAAGTTTTATGGTTCAGCTTGTGCTGAGAGAAAAACATGCTGTTCTCTTTCATGCAGTTACCAGATCAGGAAATTTACTCGTGGTTATTCCCTCGTGTTTTCTGAGCATCTGTTCTGTCATTTCCCCTTCAGCAGAAACTTTTCCAGTTCAGTATCAGCTGATAAATGTTAGCTAGGTAAAGCATTCTAGGAAATAAATACCTTTTTGTTAAACTAAATATTGATTATGACAGCTGAGGAGAGTCTAACGCTCATGTTTCAGATGTAGCTGGAAGAGCCACTGTTTCACATCTTAGTGGTCTCGGCCATTTCCAAACATGGCCCACCCCTCATTTCTAGTACTTTCTCCAGCAGTGTTTGGCTTTTCATCAAGAATCTCCAGGCTCGAGTCTGGTTATTCTCAGAGTGGAAGATGGATGAAGGCCTAAGTGACAACCTAAGTAAACAAACTCAGTTATGTAAGGTTTCCTTACAGCGTTTTGGTCTTGGTATAACATTCCCAGCTTGACAGAGCCAGACCTTTAAGAGTTAAAGGAAACATAAGCTGCTCTTCAGGAAATACACTTCTTCCATCACGTAAAGATTGTATTATGTAATGTGTTGTGGAGGATTGGTTACTCACTTGTATGGCCGCTTATTGAAGCCTTTCTCTCCAGGGAAGCCGTACATGCCACAGATAACCCTGCTGTTCAACTGTGTCCAATCCTCGTTACAGATCTGCCTCCACTTGCCTCCGTCTTTCACCTCCAAAAAGCCCTCAGTGATGGGAATCCTTTTCCTGTGGGAGTAGGTGGCTCTGATCCGCACATCCTCCACCTGCACAGTCTGAGAAACACAACACAGATGTTTCATCACTATCCTGCACACCACTGAGATTATACACAAAATAAGTCCTTTGAAAATGGCTTTAGGGTTTTGGATTTGACCAATAAATTATTCCATCATTTCACCCTGAAATATATAGGGATACTGTTAATATCTTAAAGGACAATAATAACAATTTTGAAGGTTTGAGCCCAATATATTTAACTCGCACAACGTTACATTACTGAAAACGAATTCCCAAAATATACTACTACACTATAAAAACCAACTTGTAGAGACTTGAAACATGCTTAAGTAATCCATCACAGCGAACAACATGTCTATTAAGTTTTTTTTGTCAAAGTGACATTATTTTACCGGTCCAACACACACCTCACAATGTATGTCTCCACCAGGGAATATAGTCCCAGGAGAAGACGACTTTTACCAAGAATTTAAAAATGACCGTCCCTTCTACATTTGTACGTACGTGTTAGCAGATGAAACATTGAATTTTAATGTGGGTGTATCACCTGAACATTTGATTTGGAAAGATTGGGGGATTTGGTAAAAAATAAGGTGTTATGTATTGGAAATTGTTTGTCAGAAACATAATGTGTGCACAAATAGTATTTATTGGGCTTACACATGCAAAATTGATGGTATGGTCCTTTAATAATCTCATCGTTATGTAATTAGTGAATGTTAACTTAAATAAATTCTCAGATTAAGGGGGGTTTGTAAAAAAAAAAAAGAACAGATTTTATTCAAGAACAGATGAAGTATTCTAAACATCTTTGCATGTGCAGTTGTGTATTTTGAATGCTGAAAGTTCATAATGTAAAAACTCATTAGGAAATGCATGAAGTAAACGTTGGGAATTCATAAGGAGACAGTTTGATCCATTGACAGAATGCTAATATTGTACAACACTGAGTGTTTGGAGCAAAAATTGCACATGTAACATGTTTCAGAAAAAAATCAGAGTAATACATCTTTGTTTAAACTTGTTAAGTGCTGCTGAGAAGCCTTAGCAGGTCCGATGAATGTCTGGAATTTTACTCCATCTTCACTGTGTCATCAGAGCTTAGAGCAGATTTAAGGCCCTGTAGGGAGTTTGCCGACCAAATACATCAATTATGGCCACACAGATCTGTCAAAATTACTTATTTGGAAGCAAGAGGATTTCAGAAGCATTTACTGCTTTAAAATTTAGTGGGTATACATGCAAGAAGAAAAAGATATTGATGGCATCATGTTCTATGTGGTGAGCACAGAAGCTCCATGAAAAGACTCACAAAAAGACAAAAACTCATGCTTTACCTACAGGGAAGTGTGGAAGGAATTAAGGCCAAATTTGTGTTCGAAGTTCTCACCTGAAATATTGGATTTTATGGTGAACCAAAAAAAAAAAAATCAATTAAAAAAATCTAATTGCAATTTAAAATTTTAAACAGAAAATAGTGTTAAAGACAAAGCTGTGTTGTGTTGACAGAGTTCAGGTTAGGAAAGTGTGTATGGGTGGTCTGAGGCTACGACAGAGGGCTGTAGGGTCAGCTCAGGGGTTACCATCTACAGCTACTATCATGTGTCCTAAGTACCCTTAAAGCAGAAAGAAAGAGTAACCTTTGACCTCCCAGGATTTATGGGAAAACAGCCACCAAATAACTGTCATTGTTCAGGCCTCTCCACGTGTTGCAGTTTGTTCCTGGCTGGCTGTACGGACAAAACGTGGGTACCAAAGAGAGTCAACAATCTGAGCTGTGGTGGTACGAGATGCTGATCGCAGTAATTTCATAACAGGCAGCCACTTCAGACCTAAAGAAAACCAACATTCAGGCAGGGCTCCCAGAAATATTAAGCATCACACAGAGGTGGTTTCCTGAGATGGCGTCAGCCTGAGGGAATGTTTAAGGCTTCAGAGTCGCTAAATGCTGAAGACTGCACTGAAGGAGGAGACGTGACTAAGTCAAACTGTTTCTCCGGTGAGCCCTGTTTCTCCTCCCACTGACCGCGGTGGTTGGAGTGGGTTGAAGCCACGCTTTCATGGTGAATCCTGCGCTCATGGCATGACAGAGTGTTTTCCATCTGTGCAATAGTGACTGGCAGGAAGGTGAGGCAAAGGTGATCATAAGAGTCTGAGGTTCAGAGTTTTAGACATATTTAGTGCTTTCATGTGAAATCATAAAACAGATTGAAAAAAAAACCCAGTCATCTCAGAAGAAACAAAGATGGAGACTACAGACCCCAAAAGAAAAACACACACACACACACACACACACACACACACTATAAAAACACACCTGATACAGAGCCTGNGAAAAACACACACACACACACACACACACACACACACTATAAAAACACACCTGATACAGAGCCTGAAATCAAATGGAAAAAATGTGAGTTATGAAAGTGAAGCCATGTGGGAACAGAAACACATGAAAGACGAAGTGAGCGTGGACGGGGGGCTAAAACCAGTCTGACCAGTGTAGAATCTGGCTGTGAGACAGGAAACTGGCCAAGCGAGTGTGTGAGGTAGAAGAGGAGAGGACATATACCCACAGCTGGGATCAGTCCAAGTGTCTCCCCCTCCCTCCAAAAAAAACAAAAAAAAAAAAAACNAAAAAAAAAAAAAAAAAAAAACAGACCACCAGACATAACATCAGCACGATCCTGTTTGGCCAAGACCCAAATAACACACTGGTCATTTATAGCACGCTTTGGGAGTAAAACTGAAGAAATCACAATCACAATGTAAAGAACATGGACCTATGGGTCATCTTCTAACTCTGTATCTAAGCAAAAAATTATTCCATGATATCAAATTTGGGAACTGTGCTGTACAAGGAAAATGGATTTGAATACATGGACTTAAATATGAAAGACTTGTATGCATATTCTCAGATTCATCCTGACTTTAAACTTTAGACTTTTAGGCAAACAGTAAATTTGATGCAGGAGGATAAACTGAAGCTGAAATAGAGCAAAGTTTCTCCGTCCTGCCAGGTCATATTCAGTTTAATGCTCATCTGGAAATTTCTATAATATGATATAAGTTGTTCACTGTTTACGGAGTTATATATGCAGTATATATACATATAAACTCTGCAATTCATTCCGCAGCTATACTTAAAAAAAAAAAAACAAAAACTTATATTTTCTTGTTTCCGTAATTATTTACAGAAGAAACAGGTAAATAAACGATGCAATAGTGAACCTTGACTGAAGGATTCCAGACTGGAAAGCAGACTTGTTTTCCTGACTGGTTTCCTCAGTATCAATGTGTGAACATGAGACTGTGGTCTCGTCAGTGTCTAACTAATGCTTAAACTACTGGGCATTTCTTCCTCTTTATTCAGCCTTCCAGCCCTTCCTCACGTTCCTCTACACGTGCACCCCCCTCCCCCCCCAAACTTCCCACCCTGACTAAACACGGCAAGTATGAATGATAACCATGCCACGGTTCAGATGAAAAGCAAGAGAAAAGAAAAGCTCTTTGAGATGACTTTCACATCTGCCCCACCCCCACTTTGTGCCTCACTGGCCCCCACTTTGTCTTGCTAACTTGATTGAGGAAGCGTGTGTGTGTGTGTGTGTGTGTGTGTGTGTGTGTGTGTGTATGAGTCACTGTCTGCACCTGCATCTGGAATAGCTATCACAACAGAGTGCTCCCATCTTGACATCACCAGTACAGGAAAACGACCCTCAGCAAAGGTACACACACACACACACACACACACACACACACACACACAGAAGATCATCAACAGTTAGCAATAGCTGGACATCGTCTCTGCATGACCGACAGTGTTGATGAAGTTATATAAAAATATGATGTGTTACATTTTAACCTGTTAATCCAATCACATAATGGATAATAATTTCGAATTTAGTTCAATTTAAATGCAGAAACGGAGTAATATAAACCAACTGCAGCATATCGCAGCATTTAAAGCCCCAATCCAATGCTGTTTCCACCCAAGTGAGTACACACAATCCACACTACAACTCAACCATGTAGGCTAGCTGAGTGTACATGGGTTTGAATGTGGGCCATGTGGACGGCGATGATTAGAAGGAAACTGTGCCGCACATCAATCTGAAATTGGGGACTTACAGTATATCTTATGTATAGACTAAAGTATTAATGTTTGCATTTACACATGTGATTTTCAATATATTTTATTTCATTGTATTATGCATTTTCTCACCAAGATAAATTGTGGAATATCAAAAACTCTGGCTTTTAATGTAGTTGTAAACTGTCAAAAACGACTATCAGACTCACATTTAATGCAAAAATATCATAAAACACAGATATGAGCGAGGAGGCTAGACTCTGGGTCCTGTGTGGGGTCATGATTGAAGTTGAGCTGAAGCTACTTTTGGGTCCAGCTGCTGAACATGTGGTGGGTTTGTCTGCTACTCTAGAAAGAAAGAAAACATGGCTACACCCTGCTGACATCCATCAACCTTTTCTCCACTCGATCACTCTCCTCCCTACAAGCCTCTTGCATACATCATGCTGGAAGAAAATCCGACTTTGGCTCAAGTTTCTCTTTGCTGAGGAATTGAAATTCCTGTAAACTGACACTATTGTGCTTTATGGAGAAATGCAACCTTTTCCCTGTTTCGAGCGAAAAGGCTTTTATCTACCGTATTCTGTTATTTCAACTGACTTCAGACATCTTTGTGTTGAGTCTAGATGTAAGGGTCTGGCTGAAAGAAACACACTGATTGGTCTGGTGAGCTGCCATAGATGCTTCTGTTAACGGCTATTTTTTTTTCTTAAAGTGAAAAGACCACACTTTGTCTGCTCAGAAGAACTCTCACACACCTGTACTCTGTCTGTTTTAAATTATAAGGTTCAGATATGTGGTTTTGCATCTGCAACTTGTAAAAAATTGAGGAAAGCAGAAAACTTCATACTTAAATATCTTGATTTGGAGAGTCAAAATGTTAAAAAATTTGTATAGATTTCCTTTATCTGTGCAGATTTGTGCAGCAGGTTAGCTCATCTTGCCTCCACTGGGAACCATGTCTTACACATCATCACACAAGTACAACACGATGCTCACTTACTCGAGAACATGCCGAGGAAATAACACCTGAAATAACGCCTATCAGGTCTGACCATGAACCCATAATTAGCCTCAAATGACACATCTCCCTCCCTCATAAACATCTAATATTCGCATACAGCCTGGGAAAATCTGACATCTTCCAAAGGAGGAGGAAGGGATTCTCCAGCGATCCTTTCAAGTCTGATTGATGACACGTGTAGCATTACATTCTCATGTCCGCAGCAACCAAACTTGGCTGAGATAGTTAAATCATTCC
This sequence comes from Lucifuga dentata, assembly GCA_014773175.1. NCBI lineage: Eukaryota > Metazoa > Chordata > Actinopteri > Ophidiiformes > Bythitidae > Lucifuga > Lucifuga dentata. Next base: position 378,354 of record VXCM01000193.1, read on the forward strand.
ATAAACAGATGATACACAAAGCTTCCTGGTTCTGCTGATATATCCTCTACTGGCTCTGAAACATCATCTGCTGTAATGTCTTATGTTAGACATGTTATGTACTATGGTCATACAGGCAAATAACCGAAGATTACATCCAAAAGCAAAACTGTACATTTTACCCGAGTAAATTGTGATGGACATTAGATTATAAAATTTTAAACTGCTTTGCATCATTCATGACAATGATTCACTCTCACAGGAATGAAAGTTGTACTGCTTTGTTAGGAATCTTGCATGACTGCCTGATGAGCTGTAATGGCTCATCTCCAGAGAGAGGTCAGAGAGGTCTTTTTAAAGATAATGCTGTTTATCCAAATAGCCCACAGGAAGGTCAGAGGTTAAATGACAGCTCTGAAAATGCTTGCTGTATCTGAGATGGGCACTCAGAGATGAGTTTAGTCTGCAAAATGACTAGATGTTTGGTACATGCTTAGTGAAATAGAAGAAGCCGTGCTAATATCTGACTCCTTTGGTTGACTTAGGGAAAGTTTTGGGTGTGCAACTCAGAGTTTCATACCAATGGGAACTGCTGTTTTCAATAAAGATAGACCTCATATTTTATTTTCAGTAAGTTATTATTTGTGGTCAAAGCTGAATTTGATAATTACAGTTTGTCAAGAGAGCTGTTGCGGTCTTATCTTTACATATTCCCATATACTTATCATCCATCAGTCACGAAGACAAAAGCTATTTAAAGCTACTTTATGAGCTGTAAGTTCAAAATAAATTATTTATAAAGCTTGATCACTCTCTTACAGTCTAATAAGTTATAATAGTACAAATACAGTAATGCAAATTCAGATTCTTAATCAGTTTGGCTCCATACATGAAAGCAGATTCACACTAAAATCAATTATATCAATGTGAACAGATCAAGCAAAAAGGAGTACTTTTGGATGGAGGAGAGGTCAACTGGGGAAAGGTGAGAATGATGATGATGATGAGGTCCTTTAAATTGAGATCAAAGTTCAGATTGTATGAGCAGAGAAGCAGCGCCTGTAGAAAAGGCAAGAGCAGACTGGAGCAGCTGAGACCAAAAACCCAAAATGGAAAACGTCGAGTCAGATGACGGACGACATCACGGACAAACACAAGCTTGTTTCATGCTGTCCTTTGTGTCTAGTGTTTTGTCCCAAGAAAGAAACATCAGGACATGTTACTCGAGTCTCAAATTGAGATTTAAAGTTATTTACTGCTATAGTTAGAGAGCAAACGTAATCTTTAGTATGAAAAAGAGCAACAAACAACCTTACATTACAAACATTACACAGTAAGAATACAAACGGAAGCAAATGATTTGGGAGTCTTGTATTATGTATCTTGTATTATTATGTATTACTGACTTGCTGTTTAGTCTCGAAGATGTTGCCACTCATTCATTTCATTTTTGAGTCTCGGAGACTCGTTCACGCCTTCGATCAGGTGACTCAGGTGAGGGTTTAAAGGGACTCCTATTCAACACAAGGAGTTCACGCCTGGCCCATGGCGTGAACTAAACAGCAAGTCCAGTTATCTTGAACTACTACTCCTAGATACAGAATGACCATTTTGAAAACTCAAAAGCATTCACATAGAAGCAAGGAAAAAAAAAAAAAAAAAAAAAAAGGGCTACCAACACTAATTGCTTTTCCCTTTTCTTGAACTCTGCTTGGACTGCAGGTACAAACATAGATGGGGTGTGAACGTTCCAGACTGACTGAGCACAGAATGCTAATTCATCTCTTGAATAAACAGATCACAGGAACAGTGCTGCCCTTTGCTGACGTCAGGTCAAACATGGTTAAGAGGTGCAGCTACACCTTTTCCCATTCCTCTCCCCTGTGACTTGAAAGGCTGCAGCCAGGCCAAGGAAATATTTACTGGGTGGGGGAACTGAAGTGCAATAACACCCCGATACACTAAATAAACAGGACAAACAGGGAACAAGAGGGTGCTGCTTACATACATGTCCTATGAAAATAAGACGGTTGTGAACTGGGTTCAGTGGTGTGAGTAAGCATTTTAATATTTTAATATTTTAGTATTTTAGCATTTTAGTAAGCAAGGACTTAAAGAGACTTTCCTGTTCTTCTGTCTTCTATCTCTCCATTCCCATGACCCAAAACTGACCTAAGCATGAGGAAAAATACACAATAATTTGAAAAGTTCTTCTCAGGCCTTCATTGGTCTTTATTGGATCCAGTAAAACACAGCCACTATTCTGGAGGTTGTAAAGAGAGCACTAACACAACCAAATATCACACCACGGCTCGCACGAACAAGCAACTGCAATATGAACACAGTCACAAAGTGTTAACTGTCTGCCAAGCTGCCAAGAAATGTTGCTTAATCTCGATCAGTTTGGAAACTCTCTACTTTAGTGGCTTTTCGTTTTTCTGGTCCGAGCTGAAGGAATCCCCCTCCCCTCCTACTCTCCCTCCCTTTCTCCCGTCACGTCCACAAACCCACACTGACTTTCCATCCGGCACAGAGGCGTTCTCAGCAACCAGACAGGATGGTCTCCCCCCACTGCACGAGTGTGAGTCATCACCAAAAATCTCCAAGGGAGCATGGGGGGTGGTCAAGTGTGGGCAGNCTGCACGAGTGTGAGTCATCACCAAAAATCTCCAAGGGAGCATGGGGGGTGGTCAAGTGTGGGCAGCAGAGACTAATGGGAACCTGGCAAAGTCGTTAGTGTGAATGGTCAACATTGTATGCTGTTCTAGCTGACTTGAGCATTATGTCACTGATCTCATGTCATGGCAAATATGTCTGCCTATATGAGAGTATGAACGTTCCAGCTGTCTCATTTTCTCCCAACATACTGATTTAGTATCCATTATGTCATTAAATCAATTACTGCTTATATCTGTTTAACCACAGGGATTTTATGCTTCACCGTTAAAGAAGAAACAACACCGTTTCCTTTCTGTAAGCAGATTTTAAGGCACAGCAGTATGGATGAGGAAGGACTGTAATTAAGTTTTTGTTGAACAAAACAAATGGATGTTGCCTAAGGATAAGTCTGCATGCAGAAAGATACTGTTCCTCTTAATATCTGAACACAGACATTACACACTCACTTTGTCCGGAAAGTTGGAAAAGTTTAAAGGAAAGCATTTGCTCAGAACTACTTGAAGGAATCCAATATGATAAGATTCTCTTTCATCTTAAGCCTGTCCTGTTTCTGCTTTTCTTGTACCAAACATCTGTTCAGGTTTCATGTGTGTGTGTGATTCATTTGAATCACGTGTGGATATTTCTTGATACTGTGGCATTTACATTGTGTGTTTTTGCAAAGTGTGCTACTGTACGTGTGTGCAGGTGTGATTGTGGATGCTACCTCGCCGCTGTTGGCTTCGGTCCGGATTAACTTGAAGCCTGGAAAGCGTTTCTGATTGCACACCACCCCGACATCTTCTGAATGTTTGCAGTCAGACACGCCAAATCCGTTGGACTCACACTGAGCCAGACTCTTCTCGTTCCCTCTGCAGTGGACATTGTCTAGCCAGATATGGCCTGGAACAGAGGCAGACATATGAGCCATTTGATAAAGGTTTTGGTTTTCTTGTGGCAGTTTAGTCAAGATTTGAATGGGCTTACTTTTGACTTGATTGTACTTTACTTGTATTTTACTGTTGTCGGTTGAAAGTGTATAACTTTTATGATTGATGATGCTGCTTTATTGGCCTGGGTTCTCCTGACAAACAAATCTGAATGTACCACTAGGCTAAAAGCTACTAAAAAATAGCAATATGCTGTATGCTAGGATATAAAATTTGCTGTTGTGGATATTTCCGATGGTTTTCCACAAAGCAAACCCTTCATATTGGCTGTATTAATACCAAACTCCTCATACTGACTTCATACATACAGCCACAACTTGAATTTCTAATATTTCCCTCCAATTTATCAGGGATTGCTTCATATAAAAAAAAAGAGGATTTAAAGCATGTTACTTTGATGACCTAAAGCCGTGTTTCGCACCCGTTAACATCACTTGAAGTATTTCCACTGAAGTTCCGGCACAGAGACAGTACGTAGCTCTACTCACATGGAGATGTGTTTGGTTTCCACCATAACCTGACATATCCTTTCAACCAAAACCTGACCAGGAAATGTTGTCACAGCTCAGTGAATCATCTACTGTCCTGCTGGCTGCCATGAATCAGCCATGAGGAAAACTACACAACTGTGATCATGGAAACTACCAATGCCCTGCTAGATTTTCTGACAGTCTGAACTTGAAGAACATCCTGATCATGCTGAGAAAGTGACGTCACATTATATGCAAACCATTGCCAGCTTCCTGGTAGAAGATGGTTATACAGTATTTGGGACATCTTTCGGAATTACAACTACATCTTCTGGTACTGAAAAACAGCAAAATTTCCAAGTATAGGATCCAGGTTGGTCTCAGGGGAGGCATTTTATTGTTCAACTCAAATATTCAACATTTACAGTTGTGATAAATGTGGACTGCTGTTAAAACTATCTTTACCAGGTCTTTTGGGAATATAATTTCACAAGCTAATGAAAAGAGCAGGGAGCAACACACTCGGGGAGCCATGAATTTTCAGATTGAACCTTTATTGGCCAAACAAATCCTTTACTGGACGAGCTCAATTCTTCCAAGGCTTATTGTTACAGTGTTAATTTAGGAAAACTTTTTATTTATTTATTTATTTTTTTACCTTAACCAATGAACAAGTTGTAGCCTAAAAACAAGCAGTCTTTACTTTTTCAGATTTTTTTCACACTAAAATTGCAAATAAGAGCTGTGTAAAGCGCTGGGCAAATATTGCATTGAAAATGGATGTTACTTGTAATGTATTTATAAATTCAGTTTAAAACATTTGATGTTTCTTTCACAAAAACTGGCCATCATGATGGCAAACGACTACATATGCCCATCATCAACAAGAAAACTAATTCTCCTCCAAACCAAACATGTAACAGGAAGAGAGGAAACCTCCTCATCATTACAGATGTTTGGCTCCCACTCTCAGCTGAGGGGAGACAGCCGCAAGCTACCTCTCTGACAACTTTGGAAGGTGGTGTCATGCTATCTTGCCCCAGATCTTGCTCTCATCTGTGCCCCAACCGACAACAGGAGTCACTAGTGCAACAAGGACTAGATGTAGGCTAGATGCCAACTTCTTACCTGCAGGCATGACCGATTGAGTCCATAAGATACATGACCAAGCTGGAGGTAAGGTTACTGGGGAGCGAACACGCGTGTTTGCGGTGATGGGCATGTGCTTTATCCCAGTACTGCTCAGCTAATTCTTCATTATACATTGATTTTAAATTCAACTTCTGAACGATCCAATTCTTGCCTCTCCTATCATAAAAAACATGCCAACATAGTATGGTGGTGTTTTTATGGAAATTTGGAATCACATGGTGGGTGTCACAATCTTTATACACCTCGACCATTGTTGTAATGAGGTGCAAAGATCAGCTTTCTGCCCTGACAATGCAGGCATATAAAACAAATTGTTGTCTTATAATAAGAGGCCTCCTGTTAATTGCCTCTATAAAATAGTATATGCATGGAGTGCTTTGCTTCATGGCTGCGTGTTCTTCAAATGGCTAAAATTGCTGTGGTTGCTGGGGAAGCTAATTACCTGACTTTTGAAGTGGCTGAATGGATGTGGCTAACCCACTGGGAAAACATGTGTCTTTAACAAGAGACACTGAGTTAATAACAGCTTCCAACTCACATTTACCACCAGCAGCAGCTATCACGTGGTCAGGGTTGGAAATCTCATCAGTGATTTTACAGTTATGGAAAATTCATATGAGACAATGAGAGATGGGATGAGATTATGCCCGTGTGTGTTTTTGGCTTCCACCGCTTCTGATTGGCGTATAAGTTCTAATGGAGAAACCAGGGTGCGATGCGAGGGTGTTGGCAGTCAGGCAAGCAGAAACGTGCACCACATTCAAGAATTTCCTTGGAACATATGAAGCTCTACGCACAGATATATGAGATATACTGTGTTTGAATGTGTGTGGTTGGCTGGAAGGCTGTTTGCAGAGATTAACACCTCATGGAAAAAAGAACTCTGCAAAAAAATATCTTATTAGAACCAAGTAAAATATTCTGTAATGTAGCCACAACGAAACACTATGTAACCTTAAAACGAGTAAAAAAAAAAAAAAAAAAANAAAAAAAAAAAAAAAAAAGATTTAGGCCTGTTCTGATTTATATAAACAATTAAACTAATATATAAGATGCTTGGAATTAGATTATTTTTTCTTGTAGTTTGACACCTTTTAGGAGATAACACATTTTTTTTGTTTGTGCAAACCTTGAAATTTCTACCAAGTCTAATCGACACATTGAAAATACCATCGAGCCATTTTGACGTATGAAAGACTCAATCATGGATCACATGGCAGTCAAGTGTGGAAGAATTTTCTAGAATGAAGCGATCAGCCTTATTTAATCTTGTTTCAAAACACTGACACTCACTTTAGAAAACACTTCCATTACTCAATAACAGACAAAATGACTTAAGAATTTTTCACAATGACTGGATTCTTGAAATAGCAAATCATTTTATTTCCTCATACTACATGAGGAAACAAGATATTATATATAAACCATCCAATCCACTTTTCAGACTTGTTTCTAGTCAGCATTACCTGAGAAACATACTTAATATCTTAATAAAACCTAGACTAATTATCTTGAAACCAATTGAATAACTGCTTGATACGATTATTTATGAGAAAAAGTATGTTTGAAATATCTTAGAACAAGATCTTGAAGTCATGTTTTGCATTGAAAATGTTTAGACAATCGAAAATGCTTAGATAATACTCGATTATGGCTTAACATGGCAGCCAGTTGCGTCTCTTACCTTCTCCTCTTCCATATTTGGCCGAGGGTGACCAGGACTCAGCGTCCAGGAAGCCGAGCTCTCTGCACACCACTTGGGCAGCGTAGATGGAGAAATCATCATCGCACACCGTCCCCCACGCTCCGTTGTAGAAGACTTCCACTCGTCCTTCATAGTGTTTCCGCTTCTCCCCTGCCAGACGTAGCTGGATGACAGGGGTGTTAGAAACTGACTGGGCATGGCACAGCACCCACATACACAACAAGGTGGACAGGAAACAGGAAAAGGAAGCTGGGTGCAGCATGATGCAGGATATAGGATGAAAATTCAGAAATCTAGAGGGAGATAGACAACAAAAAAAGTGCAGGCGTCAGCATAAACAAGCAACAGATGATTGTTTCTATGTATCAAAAGTAAAAAAAATTTAAAAGCAAAAAGTTTAAACGAGTGTAGCAGTGTGGTTTGGCTATCATCCATCATCCTAAGACCCTACAACCCCACAACTGGCCTCATCACAGCCATAAATACTGTAGAAGATCGATTCTGATACTGAAGAGAACGATTAACAGATTTCACCACAGCAGATTCAGGAAAAGAAAAAAAAAAATTTAACTGCCAAGAAGAGAGAAAAGGAGAATTACAGAGAATTTTTACTTTGGTCAGGGTGAGACTAAAAGTTATGCTGCTGAGGCGAGAATTCCTCCTGTATCTCCAACAGACTAATGGAGAGCAAATGAGAGTTCCTGCAGGGAGGGTGCTGCCCCTCTCCTTTATCTGCTGATCTGTGCCTGGAGGCCATGCGACTGAGGTACCAAAGGGAAAGCTGGACTCTACCTCATTATTTCATGGCAAACCATGAAAGTGTCAAAGGAGGGACCAAAAGCCCTCAGGGGGAAATGCTCCTGGAGTAAAGGGAAGGAAGAGAGGCAGTGAAAGTAAGCATAGGAAGAGAAGGGAGGGAGCAGACCTCCATCTCTTTTAGTGTGGAAAGGGTTGGGGGGGCTTTCCGAGTTGACGTCATAGTAACAGCCAAACAAGGTGCTTGAAACACCCTGAAGTACACAGTCGATAAATTATCAAGTTCCACAGAGATCACTCATCATCCTATTGGTTGCAGAGGAAAACATCTGTTTGCCTTTTGCCTGAATGGAACAAATTTACCAGGGGTTTACTTTAATTTACTTGTTTCATATTCAGCATTGTCACACCAAAATCAGAATTAATTTAACACAGAGAGATGTGCAGGTTTTTATAAAAGTCCACATTCATCATAGTTTGTCTAACATTTCTGAACTGATACAGCAAACACCACACCAATCAGCACATCAGCTAGAAACCAATGATCAGCTACAAAACCAGTGGACTCACCTACTTCCTACATCCATACAATGCTCATAGTAAATCATTCACATGGTTCTGAAACTTCATTTGTTATGACAGCAACAAGAGTGTGGCAGGACATGACAACTGTACATTACTGACTGAAAAGAAAATTTGAAACACAATTTGAATAAAAAGATCAATAAGACTTTCAAATCAAAGTTCCACATGCTAAAGTTGATGTGTTCTCACTCAATGTCAGTGAGCTCCAAACAGATTCTCTAAATTAAAGTGTCTTGTTCATTTCAGAAAAGTATAAATGAACCATCAAAGTTCATGGGAAAACTCTTCTTTATACTACTGAAATGTACAGAAGAAAGTGGTCTGAATCTTCCTGTAGGACTATCTTTCATTAACATCTGAATCAGGCACAGTTTATCTGAATTATCCCATTTATAAGTCAGTTAAGTTATTAGTACTTTTAAAAAAATCGAGCATGTAGTTGCTTACATGCATGTTTTCATGATCAGGAAACTTTTGGGGCACTGGATAGCTTTAAAAACGGAAGCTGAAAAAAAAACAAGCTACAAATTACGTTTATATAACTTCAAAGCTAATTGTAAAACAAATGCAGAAGTGCTGACATCAAAAAACTTTGACACTTATTAGGCAGCATGGAGTTGTATCTTTAGTGGAAAAATCAGAGACAAGTCAAAATGTACTCACTCTGACAGAGAGAATGAGGTCCGCTGTGTCCAGGATCAGGTTTTGGGATTCGAACCTGATTCAGGTGATAAGAGTCTTCGTCCCTCCAGCTCTCCTCTGCCTGTTTTCTCTGCTGCTCACAGCTGGCGGCGCACTGCAGAACCACGCCCCTACGCACTCAATAGCCAATGACCGACATCGCAGCATCCTGACCACGCCCCCTGTGTTCAAACGGGGCTAGATAAACACAATAAATGGCTAGAAAGAGTTTAGATTGTAGTGCTAAATGTATGTACACGCTAAACTCTTCTTTGAAATGACATTCACTGCTGATTAAATTAAATTAAGTACAGTGCCATCATTAAACCACAAACACCCAGAAAAGAGAAGAGAAAAGTCAGCATCAAGTATAAGACAGTTTTAATTTATCAATAATTTGATATTATTGAATCTAATGAGTATGTGATTTGAAAGTCTTTTTTTTTCTTCTAAAATTTGACTTTTGTGTTGATTAAATCCAAATTACACTGGATAAAAATGTATTTTATTTCACAGTGGAAGCCATATTAGCATTTCAGCTTAGAAGAGTCAGGAAACGTCTTTACAGCAGCACATCTGGATTTTTCCAAAGTTCAGCTGGAATTTCTGTTTGAGAAAAGCATCTTAAATTAGCGATCTACATGTAATTGATACAAAAGACATAAAGGTTACACGAGACAGAAAAATCTGCAACCATTCAGCCTTTTTTTTTTTTTTTTTTNTTTTTTTTTTTTTTTTTAGCTCATTGCAGTGTTTTCCAGCCTGCAATTACACTATTTATTGTTTGTATAGCTGTTTCTATTAAAAAGCTGTAATAGCTGACTGTACACTACCATTCATACATCAGGCAGATAAAGTTAATGACTAAATAAAAAACAAAATTGAGCATCTAACACGCTAAAGATGTAGTCATTTTGTCAGGAGTTGGCAGAGACCAAAAGAGGGCAAAAAGGAGAGTGAATATTGGACTTACATTCATCAAGTGACCAGAAACATGATGAAAAAATATTGTTACTCAGTGTCAGCCGAATGTGTACAAGCAATTTTCTGCAGACATATTAGCCATAACGAAGTTTTAAGGCCATATATCAGGACTATGCGTCAGTTTGTGTTGGTGAACCTCTGCAACCTAGTGGCCAAAGTTGGTTAATGCAGCTTTAAAACTAACTTCCCTCTGATATATTATTTATTGACGGACTAAAACTTTTAAGAATATTTTTTATTTTCTGCTACTTGTTTCATGATGATGATTGTGTTAGTGGATGGTGACAGTTTTGGTAAAAGCGATGGCGGTGACATTAATTTTGGTAATATATTGATATGGTGTCTAGTAATGGGAACATGTTTAATAATGTGATTTTCTCTTCTTCCTGGTTTTCTTCATCTTTTTTGTCCCGTTTTTCATTTTTTATTCATTATTCACCCTTCTCTCATCACAGCACTGAGGTAATTCTGGAGACACTAAATATTTGCATTACACCACTTACAACTAATGTCCACACCAGCTAGCCTGCTTCAAAGGTTTGTAACTGTGGTGTGCTTTTTAATGAATGACGATTTGCTTAGTCTGAGCAAACTTCCTTCATGTTGCATGCAGAAAATCAGCCAAAATGCTATTTTGCTACAGAAATGTATTTGATAACTGCCTAGAAACTAATTGAAGCTAAAATATAAGGTAACATAGAATTGCAAACATTTCTCTTATTTCACTATGTTTAGATAGAAAGTAATCACCACTCCTATTTTTTAGAATTCAGGGGGACAGCTTGGAGGTCATCTATGAAGTCAAGTGGCAGCACAACAGTGGAATGTAAATTACATAGCTGTGATTTTTTACGCAGTGTATTATAGTTATTTTGGACTTTCCATTTCATCCTAAATACATAATTAAATGATTAAAAAGTAATTTGCTTAAAAAAAAAAAATCGCAGCCATGCCACTCTTTTGGAGCAGCATATGACAAAAGATAAACTGTACATTTATAACCATTTTAAATCTGACTGCTGGAGTCTCTTGTTACTGGCAGTAATGTGGAAATAATAGGCTGGAGTAGATTGGCTGCAAGAGCTCAGAAACAGTGATGAAATTTGGTTTCTGCCTGCTACCATCAGGTTTTCATCTGTTTATGTTCATCATGTCCGATCACGCTGCAAAACGAACACCAGCATCACACAGAGATAATATATGGACTCAAGCAACAAGAAAGACTATGCCAGTGTTTTTAAAATGGATTAGGATATAAGCTTTTTACTTTACATTTATTCATTCATCTTACTGTTAACTCACTGGACTTTTATTGATGATGTACTTCTGTGTATTATAATACTTTTTTAAACATTTGAAAGCAACAAAAAGTAATACGACTACAGTTCAACAAAAATCATACATGGCAAAACAAAAAAAAACAAAAAAAAAACAACAACATTCAGAACGCAAAGTAAATCATTTATAATAAATGCAATTCAAGTGAAAGAGTTAATTGGCATAATAAATCTTAAACATTTATTCAGGAATGCCTTATGGACAAAATATAGAAGTTAGCATACTATCTGGATATCTACAATTCATTAATTTTACAGATATTTGCAACAAAATCTAGAATACCTTTTTCTTAAAGTATAAAATCTACATACAGTATCATGTTGAGAGAATGGATCTGCATTTAAAAAGTACCAAACAAATGAGACACCAGCACAATAGGACATAAAGTCACACTGAAATCAGTTTAATTTCACAATGACGTGGGAGCTGATAGTTCTGATCCAAGAAATAAAGGAAGGGGCCAAAACAGGCCTTCAATGGAGCGTTTCATGCCACAGAGGAAGAGCTCAATCTGTCCTTTATATCTGAAAAACATTAGACCAAAATACACTTTGTGCTCCTTCAGGTTCAGGCGGACCAGAAAATGTTTGATGCTGGCAAATGGAGATATTACACATCAAAAAATGGCCTTAACCGGAGAGTAAGGCAGCTCAACATGTGCACACATCAGTGATAAAGCCATTCATTATAAGTCACTGTTACTCAGCATGTTTTGATGATAAAAGGTACTGTACACTTCAGCAAAAGAGTTTGGGGAAAAAATGTATAAAGGAATGAATAGGGAAAACTATTTACTTTTTAATTTTATGTTTTACAAAATAAAGGCACACCAGCAACATTTGGGTTCACAGACAAAATGTGAGTAATATCCAAAAATATCAAGAAAGCTGAAAGAGAATATGCTTCTCATTTTTACACACTTAAATGCAGAACAAAAGGAAATTAAACATGGCAGGTGGCTTAATACAACAAGGGATTTTTTAAAAAATCCTTAAACTCTGTCCTAACTTTCATCTTTACACCCATCACTGTCAAACTACAAATCAATAAGATATTACTAACACATGAAAAATATGATTCTTTTAAGGGCTCATCTTATTGTATTTAATAATATTTGACAAGATTTGCCAGATGTTGAAACTGTGGCTTTAAACTTATAACTGAGGGCTTCATAAGATACTGTAGAATGTTATGTTCAGGAAGTAACTCAACTGAAGGCAACATAAGATACTGTATGTGTTTTGATAATGCTTACAGATCATTTTCAAGAAAAACTGGCTAAATTTAACAGTCAATGTCATGAGGAATGGAAGGAATATGATATGATTAGTTTAGGCACTGGATGAAGTAATTTTCTGTTTAATAAGTACAGGTACACTGAGTGAACTGTGGTAAAAAGACAACTGAGCCATCTGCCTCTGTTCCACAACTCCTTTCTCTTTGTTCACAAATGAATAAATATTGCACATGTCATATGTATAAAATAAACAGCTTGTAAGCTCTCTGTAGAGGTTGGTCAATTTTGTCACTGTGTGCACATTTTAAAGATGAAAACTAATGAATCTTTGAACCATACAGCAAGCCATTAAAGCATTACAGAGCTTATATATCAAACACGAGTGAAACAGCAGGTGATCTCAGCAAATTTACGGTACAAACAAGATCCAGAGAACAAAGATCAAATAAATGGCAAACAAAAAGAATAAACAAAGTTATATTGAGGTGTCTTCTTGAATAATAACTTTGTGCTTCTTCTTCATCTGTCAAATGATTTACACTGCACATTATTGTTCTGATTTGATATTTAACTCTGAAATGACTCACTCTGCTGCAATGCAGTAATGTACAGAATTTACATCTTACATTGTCGTGAGAAAAGTCTGGGTTCAGGCTGAAAGGGGAACATCTGTGGCAAAGTGGGACAACATGCCAGAGTCTGATGAAAAGCCTCTTACTCTGGTCCCAGTTTAGCGATCAATTCGTCACAGATCTTGGTGAGTTCCTCAATCTCCTGATTCTGTGACACAGAAAGAAAAACTGTGGTTATGAATTGGTGTTAAAGCTGAAATAAAGAGGATAAAAAGGCTATCAGACTGAATATCCTTTCTAATGTGAAAGCTTGGTTCATTAAGTACACAAAGTGGATTCTTTTAGGGGCCTCCAGTTTGAGAACCACTGGCATAGAAACAGCTCACAGAGGCTCAGAATAGGTGTGATGGTGTGTGATACACTGATTTTACCACTTTGATTTGGCTGACACAAAACATATATATATGTGTTTTTTAAATCTGGTTAATTAGGTAAATTTTCTAGAGTTGAAAACATGTTTCTCTTTATTTCCTGTATATTCTGAATTTAGTAAATGCAACACTGCCCCCTAGTGTTACAGTGTGTAATTATGTGTACACCTTCATATTTACAGACTTTACCATGCAGAAGAATGTTCAAGTGTATAACAATTTGAAATTAATAACTCAATCATAATGTAACAGAGGTTTTAGAGTCACTGTAAAACATTGCTTTTTATATTATGAGACAGAGAGCTGGATTTTGCAAGAAAAATCTGCTGGATTGTTTAATTACCATAAAGAGAGCAACATTGTCCCTTCGGTGCAATGGCAGATAGTACAAAGAGTAAAGAGCTGATGGATAAATTCCCTTCAATACATTTATCCTTCAAATTAAAGTGAAATCCCAAAGAAATGAAGACGCTGATGACACACACATAATAAAAATATTTTATTCATGTGTCTAGTCATCCTACCTTATGCACGACAGCTCTTTCAAGTGACTCCACCTTCATTTGCTCCTTCCTCAGGCTGGCATTGAGTGCTACACTCTCAGCATTGGCTTTAGTACGCACCTGGGCAATCTCTTCATTGGCCCTGTAAGATTACGAGTGGAGGAGACAAAGGAGGAAAGGAAAGATAATGGACTGTCTTGATTTGACCTCTGAATGGCATTTCAAGAGTAAAACCCTGTGTCTGGTGTCTAACGAAACACATTAACTGCATTCACTTGTGGACTTACTTGTCCAGTTTCTCCTCAGCGTGCATCTTGAGGGTTTGGTATCGTTGCTCTTCCTGCTTGATTCTCATCAGGTACTCCTGTGCACACTTCTTCAACGCCTCCTCATTCTGTTGAGAAACATGTAGAAAAGATCTAGTGATGTGCCTGTTGTGTGAAGATAGAGTGCTCAATGTCTAAAGACCTTTGCAGCTCCACTGACCTTCTTGAAGCCCTCGAGGACAGTCTTCATGTTCTCATACCTCCTGAAGAGGTCAGAGAAAGAGCGTTCCACAGAGCTCAAGTCGGCCACGGCCTGATCCCTCTCAACGGTCAGCTGTCTGACAGTTTTATTACAGGACAGGGACTTCTGCTGCTGCTCGTCCTCTGTACAAGAAGGGACAAAATAGAACATTTAAAGGAAGGAAAAACTCAGATTATGGATTTTTACCAAATTCCAGAGATGATCATGTGATTTCCACTCAGTTTTTACTATCTCATAGCACTGAATAACAGATTTAAATCTTCACATTGGACATACTTTACTTGCTTGTGTTACAATCAATAATCTATATATTACGAAATGAGTAAAAGCTCGTATTGTTGTCAATAAGGAGGGAAATCATATCATAAATATCATCAGTACTTTAATGAATATTATCTAAAACTGTATATGTTACCCCAAAATGTATTGTATACATTTTAAGCTTAATGAATCTTTCAGGTTATTGGTCAATGCACCTTTCCATTTCATCCTCCTACAAACACTACTGACAATAAGATAACTATTTGCATTAGTTTCTGTCTAGTTTGTCTAGTTTGCATTATTTCCCTGTCACTACATGAGCACTAGGGTCAGAAGGTTAACTGTATGAACAAATGAATAAATAAATATGTTGCATTGGTTTGACCTAAGGGAATGAAAGGATGGATGCATTACATTCAGGATCCATAGGACCAGTAATAACTAGTCATACAGAATACCACCGCTAGGTGGCAGCAACTTACCAATCATCTGTGCAACTGTCTTCTCATATTCTGCAACTATTTTCCTGTAGAGACGAGAATAGAAAGCAGACTTTTTCAACCCTCTTTTGCAAAATTTATTCACAATCCACTCTACATTTATCCTGTAAATCCTTTGTCAGAGAAACCGTTTTGTACCTCATCTCCAAAACCTCTGTTCTGCTCTCCTCATACTTTCTCTTCCACTCACTGGCCTCAATCTCTTTAGTGATGATCTGTTTGGAGGACAGAATGTGGAGTAAAAAGTGATGTGAGGAAGTGTTTGTTCAGTGAGCTCTGTCTGTGTGGGAGTAACAAACCTCTTCTCTGATCAGGGTGAGTGCCGCCGCCTTGTCCATCACACTCAGAGGTATGTTGTCCTGGGACACGACTGTTGTATCTTGGCTCTCAGGCAGCTTTGATGCTTGTTTCATTGATATCTCGCTCTGTCAAACACACAGAAATCACACTGTGTACTAATCTGACAAGATGTAATAAAACTTTTCTTTACCTGGATTGTTAAGCCTGATCCCTCTGGTCCCTCCTGATACTTCTGCCGCTTTTACTTTTCTTTTCATACATTTATACTAATGTATACAAATCAAAGAAGTTCAACAGGAAAATTTATGTTGGTTTTACTAATCAAACATTTCTCTGTCCCCAAGGTGCTGGTGCATCTTAGACAAATACTGCATGAGTAACAAAGTTATTTTAAAGACGTATTAGGAGCTCTCTCTTGTTGCAGAACTGGTTACTGAGAGGTCACAAGACAGTAACACAGATGCAATGTATGCAATATATAAAAATGTATGAGTCTAATTCTGCGTAAATTATCTTTTCCCTAACAGAAATGAAGATAGCAGAGGAAAGCAAACCAATTACACTGATGTTTTTCCGCTGCTTTCCCTGTTATTTTCCACAGTCTGCTTACCACATCATCTTTCACGCAGCAGGGATCTTCCTCCTTCTGGTCTGCAATCTTGGTCTCAGGCACTACAAGGATAATTTAATACATTATTCAGGATCAATCTAATAATGAGTCCCATTGCTGCCAAACTGGGAGGGTAAAAGGACACATTAAAATAATCAGCTGTAACATTAAAATGCAGGCCTGACATTACAATGTTAAATTTTTGTTAAGATTGTCAATGATGTTGATTAAATTCTGTTCATGAGCATAATTAGATCACTGTGTTTCAGCCACGACCAGAAGATGATACTGCATTATTGTCATAATGCATATAAAGGGATCCCTCGTATTGTATTTGTAACTTTAATTTTTCCAGGGCAGGTTTTTGCTTGGGACTTAGAAGGACTTAGAAGGTAAGACAGAACAAAATACAATGGTTTCCTCTATATATGTTGTATTGCTTCTTGAACATACATCCCAGTTATTCCTTCACAAAAAGACTGAATTTGTTTACAGCAGGTGTTTTCTCATGGCTGCTATTTAGCACCCATTTAAAAAAAAAAAAAAAAAAAANAAAAAAAAAAAAAAAAAAGACTTCCCTGCAACCTGCAGCATCAACCCATTCCCATTATTTATTAACGACCTCATCTTACAGCCACCTCCAATCACTGAAGCCAAAAGGATCACACAGTGAGGAGTCTTACATTCACAGAGAGACTTACCATCCATAACTGATATATCGCTGATTGGCTGAATTTTGCCAGCTCCTTTATTGCATTTTGGCTCTCCTTTATCCTCCTGGCTGTCTGTTGTCTGGTTTATGATGCCGGTAGAGGCCAACTTCTCCTCGTCGGTGGCGTGATGAACTCGCTGAGAGATCTCTGGGGCCTGAACCACCACCTCATCCTCCACCTGAGAACAAAAGAGTAAATCATAATATATTTTAGCGCTCAGCCTACCAAGTGTGGAATTTCAAGTAGCCGTTTTCTAGACTAGTATGTTTGCTCAAATGGAAACCTTTCATGTATAAATAGAGGACTTCACTTATCACTATCCCATAGCTGCATCATAACTCCAGTGTTCAATTAATCTTATATCCCAGCTGCACTTTGCTAGGGACGTTACGTTGCTGGGCATGACAGTAAAGCATCTTGGAGATTCCTGGATTATAAAATATCTTTGCATGTTGATGATATAACAGATGATGTTGAGGCCACAGAGGAACAGCCGACTAATATCTGACCACTGAGTGATGAGTCACAGATCTGTCACCACGCCAAGCCAGCACTGCAGAGCTGGAGACACTGCTGATGTGGCGGTGTGTGTGTGTTTTGACAAAAAGGTGAGACCAGAGCGTGAACTGCTGACGAATAATACACAATGCAGTGTCACTGCAGTAAGGTGAAACATTTTAGCTGATACAACAGTCGCTCGTATGCACGCACGCATGCACACACGTACATTACCTGATTACACACGTCAAGGACCAATGACTGGGTTTCATCATATTTCTGTACTTTACAGGAATTCCTATAAAAAACACAAGGTGATAATTTAGGTGATAAAATATATAGATACAAAAAGTAATTATCATTATAAATTATATCCTCCACACAAATTAAAACTTATGTTCGCTGCCTCTACAACCGTAAAGCCACAAGCATTTTTTTGTGACCTTTAAAACTTGTTGCATAGCCTCCTGTCAAATGAGTAACAATGTACATATAACCAAACAGGTGCTGTCTAACTTCTGGAGCGATCACAAGACGGGACAAATTGAATCGCTAATGTGGGCAATGACCTTGTGAGGAAGGCTTCCATTTCCTTCACATGCTTGTTCAATAGTCAGAAGAAGTGCATGCCATGAGACAAAGAGTAAAATGGGAAGCAAGCATGAAGGGTCTTTTGATTGTGAGAGTACTTACAACAGAAAACAGAGAAACTTGACTTGTTCAGATGTCCTGAAGCCAATAGAAGTGGAGGAAAGCAGAGATTGAGGGGGAGGGAGGGGGGTTGCATAAGAGGAGGGGGTTGCACAGACAAGAGGAGGAAGGTATGAGGCATGGTAGAGATACAGCAAGGGACAGGTATATTTGAATAAAAGAATGAAGAACAGGGAAGAGACAAAGAAGAGTGAGTGAGTGACTAAGGGTGTTAAGCTCAGTACGTTAGATACTCAGCAGATAGTTTAAAGTTTACGGCGTTAGGTACGCAAAAGTTAAAAGCTGGAATTAGTTTAGCCATGGCAGCTATAAGCATGTACCAGCCCATACATATATATATGTATATACATATATTCCACTTAGGGAATTACATCAATGGCCAGTATGCAGTGTTAAGTGTTTGGCATGTGTTCAAAGCATTTTGTTTGGTATGCATTCAGCCACTAGTGGATATAAATAATAATACAGCATATTCAATCTGCAGGAAAGAATGTAACTTGAAACTTTGTGCTAAATGGTGATTGAGTTGTAAAATAATCAACTTCGGAGAAGAAGATTACAAACAGATGGATGGGTACTGGATCTCTTTCAAGTCACTTCACTCCAGACTTACGTGGTTGTCCTGTCTTTGCTTTTTTTGGGAATTTGCCTCACTTTCTTCTCCCCTGGTTTCTGTTTATTTACTTTTATCTCAGGCTGAGGGGTGCTGTTAGAGGAGTCCTCATTGCTCAGAGTTTTGGAGGATTTAAAAGGGTCCACAGAGTCATCAAAGTTGTCTGGGTCAAAGCTATAAGAGCCCTTAGCAACAACTGGAGAGATCTTGCCATTGCTACCAAATGGATTGAAGTTTGGATCATCCCACTGACTGGGATCAAAGTTATATGATCCTGTTTTAGGAATAGGTACATCATCCAGATTCAAAGCTGCAGCAGGCTCTGAACTTGGCAAAGCAGTTTCTGCTATCAGATCCAAAACTGGTTTTGATACAGGTTGAGAAACTGCGTCCAACACTGTGGGTTCAGGTTCACAGGAAGCATCTAATCCTTTGGGCCACTGCTTCTTAGCTGGTAGTTTGTTAATTGTCTTTTTTCCACCTAACTTCCTTGGAGGTGGTTTACTGACTTTCCTCTCATCCATACCAAACTCCAGTACCACAGGATGTGGCTTTGAATATGGCTCTGTCATCTCTGATTCTGCTGCTGATGCAGAACTTGCTTCACATTCAGGCAAAGCGCTACCAAGTGGCTCAAGCCTGAAGTGAGTGTTTGGGCCACATGGTGGGGGAGAGTTCTGAATTTTTGATCCGCCACTGGTGAAGGGGTTGAAGCCATCATTCAGTTGATCAGGGTCAAAATTGTAGCCGGCCTTAGGGACACAGAGTTCTTGCTCCTCATCCTCCTGATTGAACCTATTTGGTGACGCATTTATCTCTAGGGAGGAAGGCTTAGATTTACTGACTTTAGTCTTTTGTGTGCACTCTGTCTGGCTGGGGAGACCTTTGTACAATGGTTCTGGAACAGCAAAAGCCTTCTCCTCAGGGAGCTCTGAAGCTGTGCTGACTTCAGGTTTACAGCTCTGGACTGAGACTTGGTCTGGGGTTAGACCAGGAGCTGGAGCCAGATCAGGGACAGGTTCTGGATCTAGTGTAGAAATTGAGTTTTGGGATGTCTCAGGCACTGGAGTTGTGTTATATGTGTCAAAATCTGCCATCACTGAGGATAAATCGGAGGCAGGCACAGGGGGCAAGGCCTCTAGCAGGTTTTCTGCTTTGGGAGGCTTGAGGTTGATTTCCAGTGGGGCACCCAGAGGGGCTAAATCCTGGCCCATGTTGTCATTGAACAACATATCGTGATCCCCAACAGGACCAACCATCATCAGGTGCTCCTCCTGCTGCACATCTGAAGATAAAATGAGAGGAAAAAACACATTAGAACCAGAAGTAACCACAGACCACAAAAAATAAAAACACAAGAAATGACACTTCACACGCTTTTCTGCTGCTGATACTCTGGCCAAGCAGATCTAATCTCAGATGTAGGCGATCTCTGATTGGTTCTGTAGAAGCATGTTACTAGCCAGCAAAATGTTCCAGTTGCTACAGTTGCCATGGAGATTTTTTTTTTTTTTACTTTGAGGGCCATGACCATTTGAAAAAATTTTTATATTGTGTTTTAAGAACACCAGAGACAGTGGCTGCTGTGATGTAATTATTCCTCACAGGGTGCTTTGACACACCAATGTATTTCTGTATGCCTGTCATATTCATGAAACATTATGTTGCTAGGAGACAAGCACAGCCTGCTATATTTATACTCACATCCATGCACATTACCATGTAGCCCTCATGTAAATTTTTTAAAATATTCATCCCATGCTTATAGATAAATTTTAATATTCATATCCACAAACATATCCACAGTGCAATATTTTGTTACAGAGCTACAAAAGTAGCTTGTTCCATTATTTTTGCTCTTTTTATTCTGGTACATGTGTGTTTAGAAAACATGCCACAGCAGAGATGAAGCTCACTCTGTTGTGGAGCCTCTTTGCAAAGATATAAAGCTCCTATGACCTAATTTGCCAATAAAATAAATAATTTCCATCTACTATCTACCTTTTTTTAATGATAAACTTTATTCATTTAATTATGAATAATAACTATCAGTGGATAGTATTGTCTTCAAGCAGAGCTACTATTGAGTCATTCTATATGACATGAAATTT
Source organism: Lucifuga dentata (assembly GCA_014773175.1). Lineage (NCBI taxonomy): Eukaryota > Metazoa > Chordata > Actinopteri > Ophidiiformes > Bythitidae > Lucifuga > Lucifuga dentata. The sequence continues at coordinate 399,200 of VXCM01000193.1, forward strand.
TAACCAATAACAAGTCAAGTCATTTTATCATGTAATTCACCAAAGCTTCATTCATCCATCCAGGGGTCCTACCAAGCAACGTTCATGATCAAGCCTCTGTTAATGTAATCACTTTTACTTTAGGTGGCTTTTTGGTCTTGAGAAAGACTTGAGCTATCTGGAAAACATTTATATGCTGTGTGAAGTTCAGCCTGTCACTGATGCAGTAATGGAGACTTTGGATGGGAGCAGTGCATCAGTGCCATCAGCATGTTTACATTCAAGGAACATTCTAGAGGCTCTTCGGCTCCTGTTTGTCAGGAATGGAGACTGAGTCAGACTTCCTTCTCCACAGCTGCAGGAAGGGATGTTTGTGAACTAAAGTGAATACACCCCCTTCTCTATACTGTTCACTTTGTACACACTTTTGCAAAGTTTTACTGGAGCTGTTTTACAGAGATTATTATTTCTCTGAAAGGAATTGCAAAACAATGGCACATGGTTTCAGAGCTCCTTAAGGCGTAAAGACAGAAACTGAAGCACAGTGGTTACTGCCTGATAACATGCTTTGTTCAGTCACTCCACCCATTGTGACCTCTATCAGTGACCACATCAAAACAGGGCGAATCAAGGCTTTTGTCTGACCTTTTGAATACCAGAGCAAAGGCCATTCCCACACTCTCCTATAGGCTCCTCCTCATAGAAATTCAAATGACAATGACAGCGCCACCGCCATCGTCACATCCCAAAATCAGCAGAGTGAATACTAGCTCATACCAAGCATGTAATACACATTTCAATTCCTGCATTGCTGAGAGGTAGTCTTGAATTTTTATAATTACACACAGCATTATGCATTTGAATTTTCATGTCACTCTTGATGAAGGCAGTTCAATTCTTACTGAAAGCCAATACGTAGTAGCAGGTACCATCCTCTAATAGTCAGCGCGCATATGTATCCAATTACTTTTGTGTACTGAATATGATACTCCATGCACACAATTGAGACATACTGTTGTAGTCAGTCTCTAAAACCCAAATTAACTTTTTTTTATTGTTTCAACATATGATACTAGTTGACACACATTTTATGCCTACTGCTGATGACTAGATATACAAACACTACAAACATATGCATACACACACTCACGTCTTAAAATTCAGACAGCTATCAGCAGACTCGTTTCCATGGTAACTTTAAGGGGTATGCTCTCTATGTGCTTTGTGATACTGAAATGTCATTTCTTCAATTTAATACCTTTATGCTATTGGGAACCTTCATGTACCCGTGATATGACTGTGTTTATGTCTTCTGCAGTGCGCTGACTGATTTCTCCTTCTTATCTGCACATTAGCTAAGCAGCGGCCTCACCTGTTTTGCCTGAATCAGTATTATTGTTCTCCAGCTCTTCTGGAATGGTCAGAGGGGTGTGGATGGGAGTTGCTGCTTCTGGAGTGTCAAAATGGCCCTCTGAATCAGAGCTGTGGTAGGCAGAGAGAGAGAGAGAGAGAGAGAGAGAGAGTGGGGGAGGGGATGGGTAAACACCCTGAATGTTCAAAATATTAAATAAAGAAAAAACCCTTATAAAAACTAAGGAGTACTGATCATATTCTGAGCACTAAAAGCAGGAGATATAAAAAGGATCGATACCCCAAGTCAAAAGGTTGTATCAGCACTTTGAACTGCAGGATATAAAGTCAACTTGTACTTATCAGAATGTCTGAAATATTAAAGCATGAAAACAAATGTAACTGCTTACTTCTATTTCTTTCTAAATATATGTAAAATTCCAGTGGGTCTTTGACAGAAGAAAACAGTATTGTTTCCAGATAGGATTCGTTGTATCTTAATCTCAGGGATCATACTTAACTAAAAATTGTCTGTGCATGCATGTATTGCATAGACAAAGATATGTCTATGGATTGTTTATAGTATTCTATAGTCATGTATCCTATTCGGCCTACTGATTAAAATGGCATAGTTGTAACTAATGACTTTATTCATGGCTAATAAGTAATTTATTAAAGTTTATAAATCAGTAATAAGCCATTTAGAAGAAAATCTTTTGGTTTTTGAATGATCCTTTTGGCTGGTGTATATCCTCCATCACAAGCTTGTTTTGGAAGACAAACAGACTACTTAACTTATGGGAAAAAGCTAAAGAGTATCTGTACCAAACTTTATGAATTACTGCTTTGAAAGGACCCTTTATTAATCCTTCATGACATCTATACATGTACATTCAGGTAACAAAAAACTAAAGAACAAATGTTGATCTTAATCATGGCTTATTAATTCTGTATAAAGTAATAAATTATGTATAACCCAAAAGCTAATATCATAATTGTCCTTTGGTCATGTATTCCTTATTAGAAGGTGGCACTATGCTGTTTAATATTGATGGCATAATATGTATCACGTGAAGATAAATTACTGAATAAGAATAATTATAATAATTAACTGATTCAAGCCCTCATATCTCACACTGTAGTATCTTAGTAACTCAACCTGAAACTGAGAGCGTGAGAGAGTAAGTGCAAAAGAGGAAATAAGGCAGCTTTCTCTTTCCTGTCACATCCAATACAACTTGTAATGAACTTAAAAACTTGTGACACTAAACCATACAAAATATGCTTTTTACATATTTTAAATCAAAAGCTGATGTGAACATAGCACTGGCATTCAATACTAAAAATGATGTGGGCTATTATGAAGAATATAGAGTTTATCTATCTATTGGTAGATATATATAATAAAGCTAAATAACTAGAACCTATTCAATATTGGTTAATAGTTCAGTCTTCCAGTGTGTAGGGACAGTGTTTGGTCAGGAAAATGTTGATAATGTTGATTATTAAAGCTGACTCTCCTCTTAAAACTCCTCCACTCAGCAGAATGGAGGAGTCAGTGTATGAAAAAGCTGTTGTGAAGCTGTCCGTCAAACAGCCAGATAACAATGTTATCAGAAGTAAACATGAAGAGCAGATATGAGGTAAGGCCATGATGCCTTGTGCGCTTGTTGTGTGTGTGTGTATGTTTCTGATTGCATCATTATACTAACTATGCCTGTCTGCAGCATCTTATTTTTCAACAGCCACAGAAACGAGGATGTGTCAGAAAGGTGGAGAAACGACATTCTTCCTCATTTTTCAGTTCAAGAAACATGTCTCATTCTAAACCACAACACCCGCAGAAATGTGTCAGTGCTGCACAACAACATGACACCAGACTTTATGATTCTGCACCTAAGTACAAAGGGATGCTGCTGATTTTCTCTTCAGGAATTACATTTTGGCTTACCTCTTGTTTTTCTCTGCCCATTTTACGTAACCTTTATGATAATAAGATTCCACAGCATGACAGGTGGAAAAGCATGTGTGCACACGCACATGCACACACGCGCACACACACACCTGGAGGCCAGCCAGTGTGAATCACAGACAGAAGTCTCACAGCTTCAGTCTTCAACTTGCCTGCAGCCTTGAGATTTATCCTCCTCTTCCTCTCTCTCTCCATGCTGCTCTCCCTCCTTGTTTGGCTCCTGCCCCATTTCACCCTCCTCTTCCTCTCCACCTCGAACTGCCGTCCATGTCCATTTGGCCCATGACACGGGTGAGAGCCAAGACATCTCTCCTCTTTCCACAGAGTGCCTCTAGTGTCTGTCTTCTCACTGAGGATTGGACTGGTTTAGTGTTTCTTTCTCAGAAATCCACCCTAATCCACCCTGCCAACAGCCTTCACATCTTTCCACAGAGCTTCTGTTTTCTTCATATGAGTTCCAAGTTTTCCATGAAGAGAAAGAGACGTTTCTTTTCTACTGCTCACTTTCTAGTTGTCTGTTCTCAGTCTTAAGATCATAAAGACTTCAGCTGCCTCCTCACTCTTCTCTCTACTTCTCCCTCTCTGTCTTTTCTTTTTTCCAGTCACGCGCCCTCTCCTTCTGTGGCAGAATACCACAGCTCTGATCAGCTGGTTTCCAAAATGCTGCTCTCTCTCTCTCTCCTCTTCTAAACCCCCTCTACCTCCGGCCAGTTCAACAACTAAAACCACAGGGGGAAGTTAAGAAGCTCATGACTCACAAAGACCGCAGCTTTGCTTGACTAAGCTAGCTGGGTTCCCCTGTTGGTGGAGAATGGTACATCCCTTGGAGGCAGCTCTTCCACTCTGAAGCTGGAGGAGGGAGAGAAAAAACAAACACAGGAGGAGGCGGAGGAGGAGGAGCTGAGCTGGAGGGGCTCCACATTTTAGCCCAGAGAGAGAGAGAGAGAGAGAGAGGTTAGGAATGTGGGGCTGGAGCTTAACACTTTTTTTTTNCTTTTTTTTTTTTGCTCTGAGGCAGTTGAACAGTTAACTGCTTCTGCTGTCCAAAGGCAGGCATGCACGACCTGGAGAACCTATTCTGTTGGGTCGCTCCAACAGCTCCACCTGGCTGGAGGCATTTGATCCAGTGTGGTTAACAGCTCAGACTAGCAAACTGACAACAAGCCATGACTGCCAAGGAACTGGATGTGCCACCTAGTGTAGCATCTGATGCCATGAAGGAACGGTGGTGAGGGAAGGAAGAAATGTCACTCTGGCATCACTCTTGATGTCTGAAATACCTCAGCTGCCTTTGATACTTTCCAAGATAGTTTCTTTGATTAACTAATGCAGCTAGAAGGCCAATGCATTAGTAATTATAAAGTGAATGCTCTCCATGTTGACCAAGAGAACTATCATATAAAGAGGGTGGTCAAAATAAATGCCTCATCAAAAAGGCCTAAAATCTGACTCATAATTTTAAACACTACTACAATGATCAAAGAATATGTTCTCAAACTGACATTAAATATATAAAAGAGCTCCAAGCAGAACAGTGTGTGCTTGATGTGCAGTTGGATAAGTCAAAAAAAATTGAGAACAGTCTCTCAAAACAGTCACTAACTGCATCAATAAAAACAAACATTTGAGTGCGATTAGGGGATATAACAAACATATAGGGAGTTAACAAATATTGCTCATTGGCATATCACCTAACATGACCCAGCCTAATTTGCAATGGTGATTTACTCACTTGAAAGTCAGCTCTTTCTATGAAGTGTTTATGTTATTTTGTCAGCTGTTTTTATGACACAAGTCTGAGCTATAAACTGGAGCATTACCCTGTTATTTATTGTATACTAGAACTGAAGAGTTTGGCTTACAGCTGCTAAACTCCTCCCAAAACTCCCATAAAGGAGCAGACACATGTGCTCCAGTCAGGCTCAGAGTTTCCACAGTTTAACCAGAGAGAGGGTGGAGTCTGTTTTCTGTCCATTATTTGCTGTCTGGTCCAGTGCAGCCTGCATCTTGTTGAGGGAATGCTAACCCTGCATGTGTAGATCATGCTGGTAGTAGATGAGACATAGTAAAACAGATAATCACAATGCACAAAGTTCAGTTTGTGCCTTTATGTGGGACAAGCGTCTTTGGTCTGAAATGTTTGTCAAAATGTTTGACGTGAATGTTGTGAAAAATGGATATCTTTGTTTTTCAAGTCATTGTGTGGAGACCCTCAGTAGTTCAGGCTTATCAGAGCAGATAAGTGTCTTCCTGATAGTGATCAGTGATCCTTGATCAACTATTTATGGATAAAGCTACAGAACACAAAACCTTAAAATAATGGTGTGCTGGCAATGTGCTGTCTAAATCTGTTGAGGCTGTAAGTGAAAACAGCAATTGTTTCCATGGATTCAGTTTATTCAAAATAGGCTCTCTGCACTGGCAGTGAAGGACCAGTGAAGTCAAATGGGAGCAGGGATAAGTAGGTTACATAAGAAGGTCTCCAGTTAGCATCAACAACAAAAAATCATCTCCATTTTTTTGCCAGTTTTTCCACTGAATTGAGTGCCACTTGACTTTTGCTAATGGTACTCACAAAATGTCTGGACTGCTGTTGTTCTAGGCTAAAAATGGCATCAATAAACATCAGGGGTAGCGTGAGGCAGCTGGGTCTCTAGATAAAACACCACCTCATTTTTAGCTGCCACCACCACCACCACGTGTACAGCTCCTGCCAAAGTCTGATGCTCTATAGAAATCTAAACACATCTAACAACTCACAACTCAAAGGAGCTCAGATTTCAGACACAGTGGGAGGAACTAAAATGGCATTTCTGAGATGGAAAATCACCAAAACCAGGAGAAATACAGTCAAAAAATGTGACCTCCTCTGTGAAGATTTCACAAATTCTCCCTGTCTCAGTACACATTTGAGTAATGACACATTATGTTTAGTCTACATGTTAGTTTTGCTCAAGGTCCAGTAACAATATTATCTTGAAAAAGCACCTCTGAGTAGCTCCATAGCTGAAGAGTCCCGCAGACACACAAAAACACTATTTGTGCTGTCTAAATTACTTTAACTACATTTTCACCATAAATTGGAGACTGTATTCCAATTTTTTTTATTTTTTTTTTTACAATAGCAAATCCAACTCATTATATATCAACCCTTCGTCTGAAGCCAGAGGAAAGCCACAAACTGACTTCCATTCATGTCCCTGGAAACAAATGAATGTGACAGAGTGGGGAGAGAGGAGAGGAGCAGACAGAAAGGAGGAAGAAAAGTTGTGCACGTGTTTGTGAAACAAGAACAGGAAGGTCAAGTGAAACTTTGGCACTGACAGCGATGATGCATACACCTATGTATGTTGTAGCAAACATTTTTGCTATCTTATTGTAACAGTAAGGCAGACAACATGTCAGGCCTCAAATAACAAATATTGCTTCAAATGGAAGATAAAAAGTTTTGTTTAAAAGCCGTGACCACATCCTTCCAAAGAGGAGAACTTCTCCAACCACACATCCTCAGCGCTCACACTAATCGTTACCTTGTGCTGTACAATAGCTCATTTAATGTATTGCAGTGCCCTCTAGTGGCCAAAGAGGACAATGACACCCAATATAATTTGTGCACCATTTCGAACCATTTCACCATTTCTGTAGTTTTTCTGCAATACATTTCGGACGAGGTGATTGTGTGTGGGGGGCGAATTATTCTAGGGTTAACACAATGTATTATGTATTGTGTATTCTATAAAAAAAAAAAAAAATCTGTCTTTTTAATTTTAATTATTTAATTACGTAACAAAGAATTAATTCAAAACGGGATCAATAAAATATTCACAAACGATGAAGGAGTGGAAGCAAAATGATAAGCTCTGTATTCTGAAAAAGCGACTGAAATGACAAAAGTAAATAGTCAAAAATTCTGATAAAATAAATAAGAAAAGCGTAGGGTCAGATTTGGTGATTTATGTTGACAGAGTAAACCTTATTTCACTTTGTGGTTAACCACTGGTAAAAAAAAAAAAAAAAACTAAACAAAACTATCTTGGTCATTAAATAAACATGATCCCAAACAGCGCAAGAAATCAAAAATGTTTCTTTATGTACCAAAGTTATTTTAAGTTATGAACACGGTCGGTCGGTGGCGGTATTGTAATCGTACAAGTCCTGAAGAAGAAACACTTCCGCAGTGACATAGTTAGCTAGTAAATGGCGGTCTCGAACTCGCTGGACTGTAAACATTTCCACGGTTCTAACTGTAACTGTCTAATTATCATCAAAAACATGTACTGGGGTTTGGCAGAAATGTGGGGTAGTTATAAGGTATTTATGTTCAACTTTCAGGTTGATTCTCTCGGCGTGTTGACGGGAAATCCTCTGCCAGATGGACGAAAACGAAGCGAAAGGTAAGAGCAGCTTAAAGACAGACAGCACTGCAACACTGCCTTTTTTGATATGGTATATATGTTTGCTTTCTGAATAGTTCACATTTTATCTGGTATATATGTGTAGGCTTGACTTAGCAAATGTTAACTACTCTCTGTTGTAATCATATTTATCTACGCCCAATCGTTAGCAATAGAGCTAACAGCATGCTAGCAGACCAATATAGAGCTAACATCAGTTTCCGCCTATACAGCATGTAGTAGGTTGACATTCTTTTGATTAAGTTTCAAACTTTTGTAGTCGAAGTGATGGAGAGCTTAGACGGTCGTGGAGGAAAGAAGGAGGAGGAGGAGTGTGAAGTCGTTGAACTCCGGTTGAAAGTGGAGACTTTGAAACAGGAGCTGAAAGAGTGCAGAGCCGAGCTGACTAAGTTACACAAGCAGCTGAGCCAGTCTGACAGACTGCAGAGGAGCACAGAGAGCTACAACGAAGACCTGAGGAAACAGGTCAGACACACACACACACTTAAAGACATCATCAGTACCTCAGTAATAAGCTGTCTGTTCAATACACATGGATAAACTGAACAACGGACCGTAACTAAATTAGCTCTTGGGCTAACTGTGGCTCATTTACAGTTTGTTTTGCTGTTGATCAATGAGCATTGTCCCATCAATAAACTAAATGAAATGAAATGAAATATTTTGTAAGTTATCATGTAAACTCATCCCGTGTCATTCTGATGTCTCAAATGTCACAAGCTGCTTTAATAAAGTGAAAGGGAGACTCCACCAATTTTATCACAGTCATCACAGCCAGGTTCTTGTTCATGTGAAGGCAGTATGAAGATGTCAAAGCCACTCCTGAATTTTCTAAAACAGTTATACAACTGGCTTTAGTGGCTTGTTAATTCTATACTTTTGCCATTTTCAGCAGACACAAAATAGCCCTTGTGATGTCACAGGGGTCAGTTTCCCCAACTTTTCACATTTTCTGCTTTTTTTCACTTTGTACAGCTGTTTTTACAAGACTAATCTTGCATTTAATGTGTAAAATCGGTGGAGTCCCCCTTTAAGTGTTAGTATGATTTGAAACCACGCACTAGTGCATTCCTTATTTTTGTTGTACCTGTACTGAAAATTTGTCAAATTGTGACACTGCCTTAATATTTTGATTCAGGCTACATTTTGTGCTTTTATTTTATCCCAGTTACTTGCTATTACAAATGATTGTTTCAGTACCTGAAGATTTAAACTCCAAATTTATTATGACAGGTTGACCAGCTGAGTGCAGAGATTCATGAACGGAAGAAGAAAGAAAAAGAGAGAGTGGACAGTGAAACTCAGACAGAAGAATACACATGGACAGAAGCTGGTGTGTGACCTATTCCTATTGTTTGCACATTGATTAAACCTGATTGGTTCAAGATGACAGAAAATAAAAAAAAAAAAAAAAAANAAAAAAAAAAAAAAAAAGCTGCTTCAACTCCTGCAATGTTTTTTTTTTTCCTCTTCAGATTATTACAACTATTACTATGGAGGATACTGTCAGAGCTCAGAGGCTGCAGACACACAGGAAGGCCTGAGCACAGCTGGAGTGGATACAGCTGTTTCCAGTGAGGCAGCAGAGGATTCAGCACCAAACGAAGCAGTCTCACATGTGTCAGCTCAACCTGACAGCACTGTCACACTCACAACTGAGGTGTGTGTGTGATTAGGAGGCATGTGCAGATAACTTTTAAAGGAAATGATGTACACATTTTATAGGCTATATCCCAAGAAAGGCTGCAGGTGATTAACTCTTGATTAAGCAGTAGATTGTCTATTGTTTACTCAGTTGTAGATTCTCCAAGTATCCAGAAGAATAACATTTGTAATGATATGAATTATAGCAAACAAAGAAAAGCTGTATCCAGCAAATGTTTACCTTATGATTGACTGATTGAAATACTGACATGGAAAATGGAGTTGAAGTTATTAATCTGTGAGGTTTTCTCTTTCAGGAGGGTGATGCGGGGTCCATAGCGGACATGCTGAGAGCCACCGCTGAGGAGGCCATGACGCAGACCGGCTTTGTCTTTGATGAGACCACTGGGATGTACTATGACCACAGCACGGGATTCTACTACGACTCGGTTTGTCAGCACCTTTTCGCTGATGTTAGGCTTGCTAAAGTAGAGTTCGATTGAGCAGCAGCAATTAAGCATTAGCTCATACTCTTTTCAGTTTTAATAATTTCAGTCAGTGTAATCATCATTTCATATTTTCTGTGGCTCTTGCTCAGGCCAGTCAGCTGTACTACGATGCCAACACGGGTATTTACTACTACTACGATGCAGATAGTGGACGATACCAGTTTCACTCCAAAATTGAGGTGCCTGCTGCACAAACAAGCACAGAGCCTCACCAAGACAAGAGAGCTGCTGAAAAGAAAGGCAGAACATTCAAGAAGGGAGTAAAGAAAAGCTCACGGCAGGATGATAAGGTATGTAACATCTGGATGTATACTTGATCCATGATATTTTTCCTGGATAAATTTTATGCTCAGGGGCTGACAGCTGGCTTTTTGAGTTCCTTTTAAAACGGTCATAATTCACATTTTCCTTAAATCTTTGTTGGTCTCAGTCTTCAAATGCACATTTTATTCTATTTAACATTTCTGGACAAATTTGAGGCAAATTGACTGAAACAGCATTCCTCTGACCTAGGTGCAAGAGGTGACTAACTCATTGGCTAACATGAAGATTTCCTCTAACTGGAATACTGCTTTCCACAGAGGTACAACATTCAGATTATTCAAGATAATTTAAATTATTCTCAACCTGGGCCTTGTTGAAGTTGAGGGGACTGTTTACACACTGTTGCCTCACATTCTGTTGTTGTAGTATGTTTTTTAACTGGATTGTAATGTTTTTGTTTTTTTTGGAGGGGTAAAATTACTACGTCCTGAGCAGATAAATTATGCCATCATCAATATTCCTGCACTGCTAATTGGATTCGTATTAAAAAGGCTGAACCCATCCATTAGGCCTTATAAATAAACTGCCTAGGACCCTGATGTCATTTAATTTTTTTTAAATTTTTATTAAATGTCATAATATTCCATGTTGTTTAAAAATTCATACATTACAGAATTTTTTTTTTTTTTTACTAGATTTAATTAAATAATTTATTTAGTGTAATTAATTTAACTTAATTCATTACAGTACTGCAGTGGTACTCATACACACCCCTTGATGACAAAGTACTGTCACACTTAGAGGCCGCAAATATGAAAGGGTCTAATGATTGACAGTATGACAATTTCTAGTACTTTGGATTGGTGGCTGACTGTTTGCTGATATGATTGGTGTTTTTTTTTTAAAGTGAATAATCATTTAATAATGATTTGTACAGTGAGCTCAGACTAGAAGCAGGCTGGTCTCCTCCTTGTAGTGTGAATGTTGAAACGGTGTATTTTAATCGCTTTTAGGGCTTCACCCTTTAGGTACGGAAAGCAGCACTTCCACTGACTTGGGGATATGTAAAGCTCTAAAGTATGCAGTGAAATTTGAACACAAGTAATAATCATGATGACAAACTAGGAAAATAAATCCAACTGAAAAACAACAGGATATTAATCAGAAAAAAGGTATTTAATCATTTCCATTTGTTTAGGGTTTTAAAACAGTTATTAGTGCATTTCTGCTGAGGATTTTGTTGTTAGGACTTCAGTTGTACCCCAGAGTTTATGTTGAGGAATGAACAGTGTTTTTTGGAAACTGAGGCCGTTTTCTAACCATGCTAAACCTAAAGACATGGGAACTCAAAGCCAGCTCGCCTGCTGTCATGAACATCACTACAGAGGATAATCTCACTGCTGACTATCTGATGGCAGGAGCTCATGTTTGAAGAGGTAAAGTTGAAAGAAGAAGAAGCTGACAAGTTGGAACGGCAGAGGACTACAGCATCACAAAAAAAAAGGCGAAGGTCTCACAGTCCAGACCAGTCCCCACGCAGAAAAGACTCTTCAAAACTGCGGAAGGAGAGAGACAAAGCTTCATCAAAGAGGAAGAAGCAGAAAAATGGTTCATACCATGATGATAGTAGATCAAAGAAGAAACAAAAGAAGTCCAAATCAGAAAAGCGCAAGAAGAGAAAGAGCCCAGTATCAAGGAGCGATGACTCAGATAGGAATAGTGAGCCAGAAGAGGGCGAGATCACAGAGTCGGAGTCGGATCGGGAGTCCACCCATCCACTCTCAGCTTCATCTTCCTCCCCTCCCATAGCAAGCCCAGAGTCAGAGATGGAGACTGAGACTCAGGAAGGTGAGAGAGAAAACAGACAGAATTCACTCATCCGGGCAGATGTCTGAAGAGTGTAAATAGATCTTTGGGAAATAATGTTTTTGAGTAAATATCACAAACATCATGCTCTCCTGTAGCTTAACTGTCAGGCGCCCACAGCTGATGTACAAATCCTTATCTGGTGTTACTTAAGGCACATATCATTTCTTCTTTCATTAATTCATTTAGCAGCTAGTTCTGTGGTACTGCTTTCTGAGGCTGTTATGTTTTTGTTGACTGTGTATTTATTTTTCTTGTAGTCAACGACTTTTGGCCTCCCTGTGTAAGAGTGACGGTGGTCAGATCTCCTGTGCTGCAGGTTGGAACCCTGTTCATTCTCACAGCCGACTCTCCAGCCACCATTGGCAGGTTGGTGATATTTTCTCTCTTACCAAGTGGTAACATGGGTTTAACATCAGTAACAGTGTGATACTTTCATACAACTTGATCAAAGTGAGTCAATGCTATTACGTAGCAACGAGAAAGACAATGGCTACTGTGTTGTTCAGTTTATGTATGAGAAGTTTGTCTCAGAGAATGCTTAGACATTGATACCATGTTGTTCTATTGCAGAGAGAAAGATATGGACCATGCTATCCGAATACCAGAAATGGGAGTTAGTAAGGTACCAGGATGCAAAATAATTCATTTACATACTGCAGGGTTACTGCATAGTTCTAAATGTTTGCTGTTTTTGATTACAGTTCCATGCAGAAGTCTACTTTGACCAGAATCAGCAGAGCTACATGCTGGTGGATCAGGGCAGCCAGAATGGAACCATCATCAATGGCAACAGAATCTTACAGGTCAAAATTTGGTTGCAAGCTTGTTGCTTCCAAGTTAAACTGTAAACTCAACAATGACTTATTCAGTGAATCCTCGTTTGCTGTTGCCTGCAGCCCAAAACTAAATGCGAGCCCTACACACTGACACACGGTGATGAGGTGAAGATGGGAGAAACTGTCCTGTCCTTCCATATCCACTCAGGGACTGACACCTGTGATGGCTGTGAGCCGGGTCAGGTGATGGCCCACCTCAGCAAACACAGGACAGCGGAGAATGCAGGTAAGACAACTCATCAGAAAACACAGCTCAGTCATAAAATGAATTATGATTGTCTGCTGTTTTTTTTTCCATTTTCATTTATCTGCTTGAAACATTACATAAGGATCCAAGATGCAGTATTTGATCTGGAGCATCATGTAACTTTTGTCTTCTAGTTTTGTCGACAGTAGTGCAATTGCTATCATAAACCTTTTAAAAGCCAAATATTATTTCAGATCACAAGTATTGATTTTACTACCATCTCCAGACTAACAAATGGACCAAAGCTTACAGCTCTTGGATAGTAATCGCAGGGCAGCACAGGGTCCAATATCATCTTAAAAATACATTGACTGCATGAACATTTTGCTTTGGCCTCACTGTATTTTTCCACAGGTCTTGCTGTCACCAAAGAGGATAAAGAAGCACTGAGGCAGAAAGAGCTAAAGCAGATGAAGGCCAAATATGGCCTGCAGGTGAGCATTGTCAGAACCGGCAGCAAACACTGAGTTTTAATGCTGCTGTCTTTTCGCAGCCTGTCACCTCTTCTTCTTCTTTTTTTTTTTTTATAAACAGAGTACTGAATATGAGGAGGCTAAAGCCCTGAAAAACACCAAATACAAAGATCGAGCAGAGTCTCGACGTCAGACGGTGGGCAGTGAGGGAGCTTTCCAAAGGGATGATGCTCCCGCTTCTGTTCATGAGTAAGTCTGATGCTCTGACTTGACTTGATAGTTTGCCTGATTTCCTGTTAATCATATATAAGGGTAAACAATGATCTGTCTACTTCCTGTCAAAGGGAGATCAGTGAAGTCAATAAAGGACGAAAGATGCTGGAAAAGATGGGCTGGAAAAAAGGAGAGGGGCTGGGTAAAGAAGGAACTGGAATCAAAGACCCGGTAAGACAATCCGGAGTTGTCCTGTTGGTAGTTCTGATGGAGACAAAATTGTATTCTGTTTACTTTGACATAGATATATGTTGATAGAAAAAAATATTTTGATTTAATTTGTTTTTCATTCCTTTATCCCCAGATTGAACTTAAAATCAGAAAGTCTCAATCAGGTTTGGGGACTGGTGCAGCCGTTTCTCTGGATGACATCTCTCTGACCAGATCGAAGAACCAGAAGAATTGGGAAAAAGCTCGTGAGAGGTTTGCTGACTCGTGCCAGCCTGACGTGTCATCGTCCAAAACATAGACGAGCAGCTCAGCTAAACCCTGGGTCCGAGCAGAAGAGAGAGGCCACAAACATATCGGAAATCTTAATGCAGACAGTCAAAGTTAGGAATCAGCGTGAACAGGAAAATTCAGGCTCTCTACTCTCCAAGGAATTGTGAAATATGTAAATGACAGTTAGCATAGATGTTATACTGAATAGATTTTGTACTCCGTTTTCAGCATAATGCAACACTGAGTTGTGTTTTGGCTGAAACCCGTAATGAGTTCTTTGTTCTGAGAAATATTTTCAACACAAACGCTTGTCGTGCCATTACTGCCTTGTTACTGTTTGTTTTTATAAGATTCTTCAGTTGTGTATGTGAGTTTACATGGTCAAAAAAAAAAAATCAAGGATTGGGACTATAATCGAAATGTGTGATAGTATCACTCAGAAGAATNAAAAAAAAAAAATCAAGGATTGGGACTATAATCGAAATGTGTGATAGTATCACTCAGAAGAATAATGATTGACAGATATTACTGCAGCCAAACGTCTTGAGTCCAGCCTACAGGGGGCAGAGCTGCTACCGTGCAGAACAAAGAGGACAGTTTAGCCCCAAGCAAATGTTGACAGTGAGGATACGTTTGACAGTGAGATCATACAGTCATGACAACTGCTGTGCTGCTCAACAAACTCAAACTGATCATGTTGAACCAGTCAGGATGGCTCATTCTGAGGCTACCAACCATTTTCATGTTGCACAATAAATTTCAAATATGCTCAACATTTTGTCTCTGTTCAGTTCATACAATGCTACATAACTTTGTCGTCATTGGTATGTTTGTACAAATGCACACATCCACACTTGCGCAAGACCAGTCAGCAAACACAAGTCCATCTGTAAACCCTCTCAGGACTTATCAGATATTTCATTTAAAGGGTGTGTGAATATTTGCATGTATATGCAAGTGCACACTTGGACAGAGGCCATTCTCACACCAGTTCGAAAAGGAACGTCAGTGCAACTGACTTGCAACTTATAAGGTAGTAAAATAAAGCATAATGAGGTTATGTTGAATATTCTTATCCTCAGTAAAACACATCAGCAAGTATTACCACACAAATCCATAATTATTAGAAATCCATAATAATACACAGTTTCACTAAAGTTATAGGAAGTTCTGCAGCAAGCAACATGTTTTGGCAAATCATAGCTTTAAATGACAAGATTTCCCGTGATGCTTTATAAAACCAAAAACCAACATCAAACAGGTGAGTAAAGGGACTCACGTGGTGATATTTTTGTGACTCCACAAGCTGGCTGACCTGCTGCCCTTCTTGTGACTCAGATTTCCCCCCATTTTGGTCTTCCCTCTCTCCAATCAAAGATCTTCGTGATTCTGCTAAACCAGATGTGATGGCAGACTGCCACAAATGTTCCTTTAGCTCATGCTGTGTTTGTCAGACGGTTCAGCCCTTAACCTGGTGCTGCACCGACACACTTGACACAAGCCTGCCTCTTGACAGCTGATTCCTCCTGTCCCTCCCTCTTCCTCTCCCTGCTACCTTCTCCAGTCTCCTCCCTCAGATAAATGTTCAGCATGTGTACCGTCATAAAAGTTGGGTGGGATCAAAGTGTGTGTATCTATGTGTCATAAAAATGAAATGCTGAGTCATGCGGAGAGTCATGAGATAAAGTGGGATTTTGTTACTGTTGGGATGGCTTTGGGCTTTTGAGAGATCTGGCTTGACCAGTTCCTGATACTCCAAGATCATTCTGATAAAAGAACACAACTCCTCTGTTCTTTCAAATATGGGCTATTCATAACATCATTTTTCAACAGGCTTTACTCTGTGCAAAACATAATGGAGCCACTAGTAATTCAGCCTCTGGATATTTGTGTCAGCCTACGAGATAGAAATTATTCTTCATCCTGTAGGGCAAACTGCTGATTCTAATTCTAATCATGAGCTGTTAATACTGATACTGAAGAATCTTTTAAGTGCATTATTCGTACTGCTCAACTCATCCAGTCCAGTGCTGGTGCATATAAATCCTGCAATGGGAAAATCAACAGTGAGACAATGGGACTATTCCTGAGGCAACTTTTCCTTGGCTTGTGCTCTCACAGGCAAGTAGAAACAAGCTGTTCTGTGAATGGAGCTGTAGCAGAATCATGTTATCTGACATACAAAAGTACCATTAATAATCCTGCATTTTATGTGTCCTTTCAAACCAGCAGTATGTGAAAAGACAATAAGTATGGAGGATTACGAAACTACAGTGCGAAAAACCAAAATTCAGTAACTGGCGTGCTGCACTCGCAAAAACAAGGGGATCAGTGTGCAGTTGGTAGTTAGAAGAAAAGTGTGATTATTACTTAAGCACCTCAGGCTTTCAGGATGAAAAGATTTATCTCTTTAGTAAAAAGACTAGCAGGGTTACAGGTGTGTAAAAAGAAATCACAAAGACTTGCAACCAAGTGGAACATCAAAGTCACTAAATCACCTGACTGTAATTTCTCACTCTCCTAACAATGCCTTTTTCTCCTATTGAGAAAAAGGTTTCCCACTGAGCTGGACAAAGGTCAAAGGTCGAGGAGCAAGGTAAGATCTTCCCCTAAATGTCATATATCTCCTACTACACCAATATAGCCAACCACTGCAGGAGGCAGAGTTGTGTGTCTTACATGTGCAGATAACACAGGAAGGTTTCTACAGGGAGCATTTGGTGTATTTAGAAGCCTTGAAGTTCCTCACTCAGTCTAGATGATCAGGAACTCCTGATGAAATCATGAATCATACCTTTGTCAGGCTTTAAATATTGAGTTTTTGACTGGATTCATGGCTAAGATCATTTTTGAGGCCACAGATGTGTGGTGTTGTATTTAAAGCATCCCTGTTGTTTTGCTCATTCCCTGTAGATAGATGCATTCACTGGTGCAGGACTGAACCTGTGGCTTTTGTGGGATCATCCCCTCTCCTCTGCCAGCCTTTGCAGAGTGAGGAAGGAAGCAGTCCACTGAGTAAAGCCTGACATCTACTGGTAGACTTTGCAAACTACCCGTGTGTCTGTGTTGTGTAAACTTTCCCTACAGTATATAGAGTGACCACAGTAATAGTTGAGTCAGGACTGAGCCAGTCCTCATCATTCAGAGTTTCCCCAACACCGCCTTGCATCATTTCCATGGCTTTCCATTATGGTCAAGGGCTGGACCACACAGTGTTTCAGGCATTGGTTTTTGAAGTCTGTAATTTTGGAAAATATACTTTAGAAATACAGTTCAGGGAGGAAAACTGACATTTTCACCATTTTAAAGAAATGAACTGCAGTTTAGCTGTATGCTTTGTGTCTATTCAATGGACAAACAAAAAGACTTGACTGAGCGGCTCAGAGGTGAACACAGCTGATTGCTCTGTGAAAAGCTAGTCAGTGTGTGTTTACCGAGGTGAATAATTGTTTAAAAATGCTGCATGACAGAATAAAAGGCTCGTCCCCTTACATGGAACAACCATGGGGTCATGTGATGATCAGAGCCACAGAATGAACACAATAGCTCTGCAGACAGGTGGGAGTCCACTCCACTTCCTCATTCGTAACCCACCACATCAGCACAATTTATAAAGCTGCATATACATTATGTTTCATTGTGTCTAAGGGGAATGTATAGCCAGGGAGATAATAAACTCTGTGCAGGAGATGAATGTATAGATTTGATGATGCATAGTGCAAGATGCTGTGAATTAAATTGTTCATGTTGTGGAGGATCACATAAGGATCTGTTATGTTTTGAACAGAACTTTGATGCCCTTGTGTTCAATGTCTGTACACAACTTATATGTCACATTGGACAAAATACACATTCCGGTCTGTGATGACTGTAATTGTTTTATGTGCATTATGATGTTTATGCAGTCTGCTTCAGGTTACACTTGATTGTTTGGTTAAGAGGGGAGCAGAGCTGAGTTTTATTTTAGCCACAGCATGTAAGTCCGTTTTCCCACACAGGTCTGTGGTCTGTGACTCCATGGAGAATCAAACAACACAGAGCTAAGAAAGAGTCGTGTGTTGACTCAACTTCCCCCTTCACTTCCGGCTCAGTCAGCCCTCACAGCCACGTCCGTCTGCTGAGACTCTACAAATCACAGCACAACTCTAATACTGAAAACACAAGATTTTTTTTTTCATTTAAAATCTTGTTTTGTTTTTCTGGTTAATAAGGGTCAATGTATTTTCTAGCACAAAAAGCACAAACTGTCCTTGATGAATATTCCTGTGAGGAGAGGTCAAGAAGTGGGCTTTAAAGGCTCCTGAATGTTCATAAAACGTCATCCAGTTTTTGTCGTTGATTCCGACTGACAGGAAATGATCGTCATTCCTGCCACATTCCTGTGACCAAAAAACAGCAGCACACTTCTTAAATATAAAAAAAGCAGAATTACAATTAAAAAAAAAAAAAAAAANAAAAAAAAAAAAAAAAACCCTCATTATGTATTAGGGATACAAAGTCTTTTTTCGCAAGTTTTATACTAAGTATTGGACTCTTTCTATGTATTTATACCATTCATCTCAGACTAACATTCCTTTGCTCCAAACTCATGGGAATCCACATTCCATGAGACTATGACTTCCTCTGTGACTCAGAGCCTCAGTGGACGTCTTCTACCCGAGCCCCAGCCTCAGGGTGTGTCTCCCTGTGACCTCATCTTTCCAGAAAACCTACAGAAACCTCAGCACAATCACTCACATGATGCAGATGCTATACAAGTTGTCCACAATAACAAACTGGCAGGAATAAAGTTTATAGGAAAACTCCCAAGTTTATTACATCAACAGAAGTGCTGGTGGTCCTCTGCAAAGCTGTTCATTCAGCTAGAGCATCAGTGTGTGCAGTGCGTGCGTGTGTGTGGACTAGCATCCTGTCTCAATTCAAAGCTTGAACAAAGTGTCAAGATTTGGAACTTTAATTCATTGCAAATCGCAGAGAAACTTTCAGTAATCATTCTTTCCTAACTTTAACCTGCCTGTGACATCTTCACAACAGGAATAGTGAATACAACTATTTGCACCTCTGACCATCACAACAAAACTCCACAAACTGCTGGAAAGACTAGTAAGAACAATCGTAGCTTAATGAAAAGAAGCTTTGCGTTCATGAAAAAGCCAAAAGCTCCAGCATGGCAGTAGATGTTTGAACATACGTTCACTGACTTATTTGACGTGCTTTCCAAAAGGTCAACAAATCAATACCAGACAGAAAATATATATCCAAACAGTCTAGATAATGGAAACTAACGGTGCACCTGACTGGCAGTTTCAGAATGTAAATCATACCTTTGTTTCTCTGAGGACTGTCAGGCTTTGAGGTACCTGCTGATGAGATAAATGTCCTTGGTGAGGGAGTGTGTGTGCTCAGCGTTGCCGCTCTCTGAGGCTCTGTGCTTGTCCTCTGTGTGTGGTGGAGTCTGTTCCATGTGGCGAGATGGGAAATGAGAAATGAACTTTCTGGGCAGCGAGCCAAGAACAGTGTGGATTTTAAAGACACAGGACCTGCAGGGAAATGCAAAGTTTAGGTACACATTCAATTATGTAAGATATAAGAAAAACACTTCCAGCTGCTATATTTATCAACTCCACACACATTTATTTCCAATACTACCTCCTGCATTTTAATGATCAATATGGATTAAGAAAAAGGACTTGAGACATTTATCATTAAGCTCATATTGATTTGGCATATTTGCTTTAGTGATTATGTTGTAATGAGCATTAATTATCTCAGTTCAGTCTAATTACAGAGCTTCAAACACTCCTTTACAGCTAAGATTATTTGTTTTCTATAATTAAATGGAGAAGAAAAATGTGTTGCATACATCAGTCAGTTTACCAAGTTGTCTTTAAAATCTCAATAAAATATATTGATGTTGTGGCTTTTTACTTACTATAAAATTGTTATATCTAATTTTCAAGTTTTTGCAGTTGTAGTGATGCCGTTAGGAATGATCTCACTGAGATAATCATCACACAGTGAGCTGGTGTCGCCCTCTAGTGGTTTTTTTCTGTTTGCTGAAATTACACGGCAGATGTGCTTTATCAACAGAGGTGCACAGAATTTTTTTCAGGCTGGTACTAAAGTGAGAACCAATAGTTCTATGTTGATACACACTCTTTCTTGTATGTCAAACCTAATCTTTATGCTGGCCAATTGTAACATCTCCTTCTGCAGTGTCCGAGGAAGCTGAGCTGCAGAGTATTTCCAATATCAACATGTTGTAATGAAAAACACTGTGCAGAGAGAGAGAGAGAGAGAGAGAGAGAGAGAGAGAGAGAGAGAGAGAGAGAGGCTGCACAAATGAACATTTCTGGTAGAACAGACACTCATATTTTCTCTTTAAGGTGCACATGCCTGCGTACCACTTATGTGCAGCCCTGTTTATCAAACAAGATTAACATTTCCAAGAGAATTTTAATAGATGCAGCAGAAACTGGTCCAAAACTTGTTTGAAAGCATAAAGTTTTCACTTTGTTTTTTGTACAAAAGGGAGTAATTAAGAAATATTCTGGTAAGATCATAACCAGGTATTAAGGCCTGATACAAGACACAAGATTTCTTTCCACCTGGATCTTCAAGTCATCCTGACTGCTGAACACAATAATCTTATGTTTCTTAATGTCTCTGCAGAGAAGGTTATTATTATTATTTTTTTGCGTATTTTTTTTTAAGCACAATAAAAAGTGTGGAGTTATCTGAAAATGCTTCCTGTTGTCAGTTCTTCACTAGAGCACTTGAATGCACCACTAGGAAGCAGTTTCAGATAACTCCTAACTTTTAATTGGGCTTAAACACTAAAATTAGCTAACTTAAAAAAAAAAACAAAAAAAACAAAAAAACAAACCTCAATACACGTCTTGTTCATGATGATGGATTACCTATCCCAAAAACATTTCAAGTACCAACAAGTTGATTTTAATAGCATACCAGAATGAGCTGAAACCAATGGCGGTCTGGATGTTAGGAAAAAAAAACATTAATTTACCATTCCAGTAGTATGTTTTGGGAAACGATTGTCAGTAATGTAACATGTATGAAAGTTGAACATATCAGGCTCAAACATACAAAATGGCCAGTATGGTCCTTTAAGTATCAGGGCTATGAAGCCAATCTATTGCTGTGTCACCTTCAGGAAGTGCTTCAGGAAACATATGATTTCATCTCTCAGACCTCTGGGAGAAATCTGATAGCAAATGACTTGTACCATTGACTCTTCACATACGGTACTCAGAAAACACATCAGACAACAGCAAGGAGCATCATATGGAAGCAAAACAGCTGACATGATCTACAGGCCTGTAGATCATGTCAGCTGTCAATCCATGTTACAACTCACTGAAGAGCAGTCATATCTATCTAAATATATAATAGGGTCATGCCATTTTCTTTTCCTCTGCTTCTCTTTCAATCGGGATTAACAGGCTGGATTTGACCATTTATGCTTCCTGTCCAAACTGCTTTCATTTACGCTGTAGCCTGGCAACTGGATAATATGCACAAGACACAGCAGAATGACTCTGTTCACCATGTTGGGTGAAGATACACAATCAGTGAGATTTCTGAAAGGTGATGTGGGAATAAAAATTTGATCCAAAATTATATCAGGATGATGTACTTTATGTGATTTTTAATAATTAAAGCTGATTAAATAAACTATCATGTTCACAAAAACTCTTAAACACCACAGGTTCACTGTGATCATGTTTTACCTGTTCAACAAACTAATTAATGACAATTTTAACATAGGCAGACAAAATACACAGCATTTCATATAGCACCAAGGAAAGCTATCTGATCATTTAGACAGAATATTGAGACTGTAACATCACTCACGATTAACTGAAAAGACAATAATCCGTCACTAAATAACCATTTACAAATAATACAAACAAAAATCCTCTTTTTTTAAAGAAAAGCCTTAATTTGTTTTCATAGTCAAAACTAAGACTCCTCATTTGCATAAATTAAATCCTGCAACTACTGATATTTTTGTTATTAACCTTAAATAAAATAGCTGTGTTACATGAAATGATTAATTTCCTTTGCAGCTCTACCTATGATACAAAACCATAGAAAGAAAGTCGAGTATTAAACAAGATAAAAGACTTAAATATTTTTCTTAGTGAATATCTCTGGGTGCACAGAAACAACACCAGGGGCGGGGTTCGAATAATTGTTTGCTAACACATTAGCCATAACAACAACTAGATGAACTTATTAGGGCCGTTTATCTGCTAGGTTATTTTGATTTTTCCGTCACCTGGTGGTCAAAAGTCGATTATCGCAGCTTTAAAGAAGCATAAAAGTGATTTTACATGTTTGAGCCCAATAAATACAACCTGCATACACGTTACTGCCAACCATTTTCCCAAAACGTACTAACTGAGCGGTAAATATTAGACTAGTTTTTCCTACCCTCCGTGCAGCCATTGGTTTCAGTTCATTCCAGGATGAAATTAAAATAAGCTTGTAGAGAAATGAAACATGCTTGAGATAGATAATCGATTACAGCGATCCAAACGTGGTTCTTATGCTGCGTTCAACAGACCTCGGAACTCGGATTTTTCCTAGTCAAAAGTTCCAACTCCCGACCTCAAACAGTTCCAGCCAAATGTAAACAAAAAAGCACGTCTGAATAGCAATAAATACAATAAGATTAAATAAACTTAGTAATAAATGCTAACTAAAGTAAAGTTAGACTACAGGACTGTCTGGCTGNTTAAATAAACTTAGTAATAAATGCTAACTAAAGTAAAGTTAGACTACAGGACTGTCTGGCTGTGTTTTTTACAATGATATTAATCACAGTGGGTATTAAACATTTGTGCAGATCAGTAATATTCTGAAATTATTTACATTGTATCAATGGCAAATAGTTATTATACACTGTAGATAGTTAACTTGGCGATGTTTTACCTTTTTAATTCAATGTAACGTAAGAAAAAATACTTTATTCGCCTGTTAGCTGATCATTTCCATTCACAAAGCTCGCTTCCACAGGCGCTGCCACGTTGAGTGACGTCATACTCGTGAAGTCAGGGTAGATAATTTTGGTCACCTCGGTATTTTGCTCTGAGTTTCCCAATAGGAGCTTCGACTTCAAGTGCCGCTCCAAAGCATTTTTCCAAGTAGGAAGTCGGAAAAATCCGAGGTCCGAGGTCTGTCGAACGCAGCATTATTTTTTTTGTCGAAGTTACTTACGGTAATTTAAGCATCCGGATATGGAGCTACAGGCAAGAAAATGTAGGCTATGTCTCCTCCAGAGAATATAGTTCCAGGAGAAAAGACTGCTTACCAGAGAAATTAAAACGGCTGTGCCTTAAATTCGGGCGTAAGTGTTAGCAGGCGAAACGTTTGGTTTTTTGAAGTGGGTGTATCAAATGTTCAGGTGACAAGTTATCAGGTGTGCCTAATAACTATGGCTGCATTCTATTTAAGCTGTTCCAGTGCCAGCCTCTTTTACTGTGCATGCTGACTTACTGACACGTCTAAATGGAATGGAGCCATCATTAGTAACACCTGTGCTTTTCCTGTTTTGTTCGGAAAAGTTTTATTTGTCCAAAAACAAGTGACTGCAGGTCCTGTGAGGATTTACTTTAATAGTGGATCTAAGTAAAAATATGGATTTAAATAAAATTTATAGGGCTATAAATAATCTAAATAAAAAATTATAATGTTTTGCCTGTCCATATACTTACTGCATACATTATAACCCTGAAACAAATCACGAAAGATCTGTGTGTGTGTGTGTGTGTGTGAGAGAGAGAGAGAGAGAGAGAGAGAGAGAGAGAGAGAGAGAACGTTACATCACTTGCAGTGCAGCCTGGCTCCAGCAGCAGCATCCAGCTCGGAGGTATCAAACATTGCATGGCCATATTGTTGTTACCGCACATCTCAAATCGGCTGCGTCACACCTTAAAAACAGCGGGACTGGACGCACATCAGTGAATAAAAGAGGAGAAATAACACACGTCTTTGAAAAAACGTCTTTGAGGTGAGCCGGTGAGCGTTTGGATGATGTAAATGTGAGGCTTGTCCTCACCATAACGCATCATTCCCATGTCGACGCGTTTATTCTGCGCTTTTGTGGTTAACGGGCTTTCTCATGGCCCTCAAAGTGAATGCGATTCACCGATGATCATTTTGTTTGATTTTCTACTGATATCTGCGTGTTTGCGGACCGTTCTAATTGATTGACTGCTTTATGTAATGCAGTCCGCAGAGAATAATGGATAATTAGGAAAATGTCCTTTTCAGGACTAACATGGCTTGTTTATCCTCCTTTAGGTTTATTCCTTTTTGAAAATGGTTAAACTGGGGAATAATTTCAGTGAGAAAAATAACGGCAAGGAGGTTTCTGAAGATGGATTTGATACAATCCCTCTCATAACACCTTTAGATGCCAGTCAGCTGCAGTTTCCCCCACCAGACAAGGTAAGATCTTTGACATTTTCCCTATGAATGGTATGGGAGCCACAGGGGAATAGATCCTGTATTTTTATTGCTTTATTTGTAAATTTTTTTGAGCTATTAGGATTACAAGGCTGGAAAGAAAAACAGAAAATAATATTAAGTGTGAGCCATTTTAAGATTTAATGGTTTGATACAGAAAAATATTAATTATTTTACCCATCCTTCATTTTCTGTGAACTAGGCTAAAATTATGCAAGCTGACTAGATAATTCCTGATGAGCATGTGTTTGTGTTTCTACCAGGTGGTTGTGAAAACCAAGACAGACTATGATGGCGAGAGCAAGAAGGGAAAGCTACGATCGCCTAAAATTGCTGAGTTCTCAATAAGCATCATTGAAGGTGTATCTGAGCGACTCAAAGTAAGAATAATGTTACTCTCCTCCTCCTGCTGCCTTCATATCATAAAATATCCAATATCTCTACCCACACATGCATACCAGAGTGCAGAAAGCTAAAGTATTTCTTCAAAAGTAAAGTATTTTCATTCCCTCTCCACTCCAAGAAAAGCAGCAAGACACTCATTTCCTTCATCTGTCCTGCTGCCTGTCATCTTGTAAGGCACAATGATTCACTTAACCCCGCCCTGAACCTCTCATTAATTCAGCTGCTTCCATGGCGATGGCCGCCTAATGGCAGCATCTCTCCCACCTCCCTCAACGCCCCGACAGGCAGATGTGCTCAGATGTAGTTCACACCAAGGATAATGATTAAAACATGCTTTTGTTAAAAAAAAAAAGTAGTCTAACATGATCCTGCTTGTAACTGTGAGTTAATAGATGTGTACAGATGACACACCAGTGCTTCTACCTTCAAAGTCATACTGTATGTGTTGTGCGTGCAGAACACACACCTCTCCCTGCGCATTCAGTCAACAGATGAAACTCTCTCTCTCTCTCTCTCTCTCTCTCTCTCTGTTGGGTGTGTAAAGCTTTCTTTAATNAAACTCTCTCTCTCTCTCTCTCTCTCTCTCTCTCTGTTGGGTGTGTAAAGCTTTCTTTAATGCACAGACATCTGAAATGCTAGGAAAGACACGTTTCTGGTTCAAAAACACTAATTTCAGTGCTGCGAGATGCTGCAGGCAGCCCTTTCATCACTTTCACAATCTCCTGTTGCTTTGCTTTGATTTGTGGTGTGTAGGTCTGCTCTGACTGCAGGATTTGCTCAGATATACAAAGAAAACCTTCCACAGCATATTATTTTATTTTTCTCTGTCATACATGCTGGTAATATTTTATCAAGCTTGTGCGAACTATAATGGCAACAATGCAAAGAGTGATATGCATTGATATTTATTTTCTTGGATCCATTATCCTGGTTGATGATGTTGCACAGCATGCACTGAAAATGAACTTTTCCTAAAGAATTTTGGTATTTCCTCTGCTTTTCTTCTTTCTTACTCTCACCTGACATTTTTATTTTATTATGAAGTATAAATGAATCTGTTAATGCTTGAAATAATTCCAATTAATCCACAAGCTCAAAACAAGGTAGAATACTCATATAGACTTTGGGAGTCGTAAAAATAACTCGAGCATGTCTTAGGGCTTAACGATGAGGCGATTTCTCCCACACCTTTCCAGAAACACCAATAGCTATTACATAATTCCCTGGAGAGCTGAGATCTGTACAGATGGTCACACAAGCTACAGCACTTTCCTGTTGAGTTACTATATGAGGAACATCCTCTAGTACTGAACAGCTCTTATTCAGTGTCATAAATACAAGGTGTGTATGCTCGAGCTACACCTGTGCATCTCCTCTGTGTGGTTTTTCGTTTCAGCATTGCATCATTGCAGTGCTGCTTTAACATGCAGAGAAATCGCTCTTGCAGAATCACACCTCATCGCTCCAAACCCAACACATTCTGCCGCTCCAATCTGCTCGCTGAGGGGAAAGATGCAGCAGATTTGTTTTGGTCTTTAACTGAATGTAATGCAGATCTTGTGCTGACACTAAAGATACTCTGTGTGTGTGTGTGTGTGTGTGTGTGTGTCTGTCTCCTTTAGGTGACCTTGCTTGTGATCTGTGCCCTGGCCTTCCTGGTGTGTGTGGTGTTCCTGGTCGTCTACAAGGTGTACCAGTACGAGCAGCCTTGCCCTGACAGTTTTGTTTACACGGTGAGCACTTCAAATATGATCAAGTGTTTGTGAGCATGCCCGATGGTGACTTCTTTGTTATTTTATTTTAATGTTATCCGATTTTATTAAATTTTCTTTGAACTCTATTTTATACACCTTAAGTCTAAATAAAGTCTAAATAAGGTTTGTATTCTAATATCATGATTTTTGCTGATAAACTGTATAAAGTAGTGTCTGTGTAAGAATGTGTGTGATGCAGCTGTTTGATTTCATTAGTGAGATTTGGAGCTGCTCTCTGAATTTCATTAGATTATCTTAGAACAGAATATGTTTCAGTTTTCAGGTGCAATAATTAATGACTTTTAATTATATAACTACTACCACACATCATGAGCTATTAACTTATATTTACTTTGACAAATTAACAAAAAAAAAAAAAAAAAAAAGTGGTTGTGGTGTTAGCGGGTATTGGACCTTTTTTGTAATAGCTCAATTTAGTTTCATATGCATTTGTAGAGTAGGCCAGTGGTTCTCAAACTGTAATATGTGTACCACTGGTGGTACATGGTCAACCTCTCAATTTTATCCCAGCACACACACACGAGATATACTGTATGAAAACTGAGTCAAGTCAACCGGATTTAAGTTTTTAATTCTGAAATGTTTCACCATTCATCCAATGGCTTCATCAGTCAGAAATGAATGCTCTGAAGCCGTTTGGATGAATGATGAAACATTTCAGAATTAAAAACTTGAATCCAGTTGACTTGACTAAGTTTTCATACAGTATATCTACTCTCCTGGATGACTGAGAATCTTCATCAAAGCATACACGTTTGAGGTTTTTGTGTGATTTTCTTAAAGTGGTGGTTTGTTGATGAGGTGGTACTTAGATATTTTGGTTTGCTCAGATAATACTCGATTTAAAAAGTTAGGAAATTGGCTTTTTCTTTTTTTTTGCTTTAAATGATGGTCAGCTCAACTGTTTCTCTCATATTTGTCACTATCAATCATGCAGAATGTGTCATTTCTCATCCTTTGCTCGTTAATCCTTTTTCTCGCTTTGGAGCAGCAAGGTCGCTGCATGCCAACTGGAATGTACGGTAACTACCCCCCTCAGGGCCCTGGGGGCCGCGGGCGCCTCTTTACCCTCATCAACCACTACAACATAGCCAAGCAGACCATCACTCGGTCAGTATCACCCTGGATGACCATCATGTCTGAGGAGAAGGTCACCCAGCAGGAGACGGAGACCGCACAGAAGCTGGCTTAACCAACCTGGGATGGAAGGTGGCCTCACCTTCACCTGCTGCAGAAAAATAAATAATGCGGTTGTGCCATTCAAGCAAACCTGTGAGGAATAACTTCAGGTTGTCTTGCCTGAGGTGCGAGCTGCTTTGTTGACGCAGTTTGATCAGCTGACGTTTACCGTAGCAGGAAACGTGAAAATTTTGAATGTTTTCAGGATGCAGGCATTTCTGTCGGTGCATACATGGTTTGTTTGAATAGCATAGGTTGTTATTTATTTCCGCTTAAAAATAGAGTGGCAAACATGTAGAAGCCACAGAAACACAAACACTGACACACACACACACGCTCACTGTCTTTGTATGTACACACATAACAAAACTCAATTTAGTGCTCAGATTGCAAAATGACTGTGAACCATCTTCTGTCTGCGTAGCTTGTTTAAACACACACGCAGCACACAGACACACACACTCTAATAACAGTTTGTATCAAATCTGTTTCATTTCAGACATACTGATTACTGATAGCGCATGCAAGACTTTTGAGGTCCAGAAAATGCTCATTTTCCTATGAAACAATGTACAAAGTTTGCAGTATATTTGCCACTGAGGTCGTCTGTCAAAATACCTTCATCTCATTACATTGTGAATAATCGCGGCTTGACCTTGGAGGACACATTTCAACCAGCAAATGTTAAAAACTGACTTCTTTTGATTCAGCCCGCAGAGCTCACTGCACCTAGAAATGTTAAGATGTTTTAGTCACGTATTTTTCATTCAGCTTTAATGATTGTGTATAATTCTTTGGTCTTTTTTGCTGTAGCTACATAAGATGTCTTAAGAACTGTTACTTTTCATGGTATAATTTTTTATGCTACTGTATTGAATGTTTTGCATTGCTCGTGAAGACACTGTATTGTGCAATGCTTTGTCACTGATGGTTCATGCTTGCCATCGCAGTTACTAGACTTAGGCTGATGTAGTGGAGCAATCTGACAGCAGTTGCATTTTCTGTTTATAATTTAACTTAAATTCTCACATATTATGTACCTTTTTCAAACAGTGTAATGATTGTCATTAAAGTGCATTTGCTATATAAAAATGTTAAATGAAAAACTTAAATAAAGTGCCCACATTTCACATCGATGTCCAGTTGGAGTCCATCCATGAACATTTTCACAACTTTAACAGTGCATTGTGTCAGTAGATAAAGATGAAATTCCAAATTCTTTATACTTTTCAGTGGAATATGGCTTAATCTATGAAGTGATTAACTGTAAATTAAGCAGGCTGAGTGAATCAAATCTTCTGTCTGCAGATGCCTTCCAAAAGGCAAGCTGCAGCTTTGTGCTTGCTCTTCATTTAATCTGTTTACACTGAGGGCTTGACATAAATATGAAACAGGAACTACTCTGAAGTGATTTCCCATTGTTCTAAAGCAAAGAAAGAAGATAAACACAAAGTTTATTTGATTGCATTGCTTAGTTTTACTACAATGTGAGTGTGTGTAGAATATGAGTGTGTAGAACGTGAGTGTGTGAGTGTTGTACTGTTATAAGACATCAAACAAATTGTTCTCCCCATAACTGCTGGTAAAACTCCGTATTCTCTGGGTTTGGCTATTAAGTATAATATATTAGCATTTAAGGCAAATCATTTTGTTTAGATAATGCAGACACATGCAGTCTCCTCTAGTGCATTAAATTCAAAAAGAGATTGACAGAAATCACAATTTGTTTTTCAGTCGGTCAGATGACATCAGTGCTGTTGATCAAACATTATCAGTCCCTTTAGAAAGGCTGACTGTCCATCCATACACACAATTAAAGCAGACAAAGTGCTTCATACAAAGCTAATAGCACGCCTCCCTGCACAGGGAGGGTCCAAAACTGCCTCCGCAGAATGAAGTGCTCCTGGATATGGAAGCTGACCTGAAAGCTCTGGACAGAGATAATTGGGAAAGGTACAAAATTTAGGATAAGGGAAGGATGATCTGATCATCTGATCACAGAATCTTCCTGATGAACATGTGGAGATGTATCGCTTTGTCTACCTGGCCCAGGATGGTAAACTACATTCTTCCTCAGCAGATTCACCACTTATTCATGACGGATGCCACATCCTGTCGTATAGAGTCCCATGTTGGCGGCTGTGTTAGCTATCATACCAGTCCAAGAAGAGAAGAGAGAAAGAACACATGACCAGAAAGAAAAGGATCCACACACGGAAGCCAGCATTGTTTTTGATGGCCTGAGAAGAAGAAGAAGAAGAAGAAGAAGAAGAAGAAGAAGAAGTTTAAAAAAAAGTGACATTTAGCAGCTACACTTAAGACCATATATGCAGAATAGATGAGTTGTCAATTTGATGATACCTCTCTTATATCCTCATTTCCTTCTTTAACGTTTTCTGTAGCACCTACAACCAGCTGGTGAATACTGTCTATCTCCGTTTCCTGTCAAAGGAACAGACACAGCAAAACATTTTACCATTCTACATTCTACGTAAAACACAAAGGGTTATGGATCAAGGTAATGTAAGGAAGTGAACTCACTTGTTGAAGGACCTTCTCAGCAAAAATCTCCTGGAGTCGAGAGATCTCCACCACCTTCCCCTCGATTTGCCTGGCAGACATGGAAGACAGATATCACATTGGTTTAGTTAAGCCCTTCCAGATTACATTAGCATTACCAGGGCAGGTCTGAACCTCAGAAGCATAGGAATATAATTCCATCCAGAACAAACATGTCAACAGTAAAAATTAAATCTGTAAACAGCCATCTGATTTTAAACATGGCAGGTTCGACATCTGGTATTTAAATCATTGTCTTGTACACTCAGTATTTAAATGACAAGGGCTGTACATTTCAGTAGAAGGGCAGGAGACATTTTTTAACACATTAACATGAGCAGTGTCTCTGGATTACAATTGTTTCACAGGAACATTCACTTGAGTAATTTAAAATACTGATGTAAGTATACAAAGTCAAATCACAGACTTTCCTGATGCTGTCCAGGAAAGCTATCTGAAAGTGAAAGTAATCTGGTGCTGAGGGAGACTCACCTCACTTCATCCACCAAGCTGTTCATCTCGCTGACCAGCCTCTGGTTTTCCTGCTCAAACTGCACAGAAACATACAAATAATTAAACATCAACATCATCATCATCATCATCATCATTATCGTATGTGGAGATGTCAAACTTTTACTAAAATTCATTGTAGCCCTCACCTTTAATTTAAGTCACTTTCTGCAATCAGTTGCATTTGCACCTCATATGCCAATACTATGTAATTAGAAATTAGGATAGATTGCATGTTATTTTAGAGCTGTTACCTGAACCACAGCAAAACCTCTCGCCTTGAATTTTTGTATGGTAATATGTTGTTTTCATAACTGTAATTTTAAGAAGCCCAAACTCAATTGTTTCATTTCAAACTATCTGCACATCTCACGGTTTGAATAAGCTTTGGTCTGGACTTTGACCGCATTCTGAATATTTATTTCTCCTTAAAACCCACAACACTAGAGGGACTCGGTTAAGCCAGAGAAAGATTCCCTAAATATAAAAGCTCATGAGAAACATGTGATGGATGGAAGGATCTAATGAAGAGTGTGTGGTGCCAAACCATCTGGATCTCCTCAGGAGAGAGCTCGTCCTCCACTCGGCCCTCCTCCCACAGGTTGACATTGTTGACTGGGACCTCTGACACACTCTTCTCTAAATAAAGCAAAACACACACACACACACACACGATGTTTCTTAACAAAATCATTGAAACTACATTACTCACTTAATTATCACTTCGGGCATCTGAATTCCTCATTTAGTGCTAAATTTATTTACGCACAGCACACTATGCTCACAAAGACTGATGGAGAGCATAAAGTCAGATGGAGGATGCTGATGACACATTATACCCTTAGGCCAGTGATTTCCAAAGTGTGGGCTGCAGCCCCTTGGTGGGCTGTGAAGGAACTGCAGGTGGGCCGCAAAAGGTTATTTACAATAAATAAATGAAAAGTTTTTACTTTTCAGTTTTGTAATTAAATTTGAAATTACAACATAATATTTGATTAAATATTTACATTTAAAAAAGAGAGTTGCAATGACATGATGTTAAAAGAATGATGAAACTGAACTTTGTAAAATACATACTAAT
This sequence comes from Lucifuga dentata, assembly GCA_014773175.1. Lineage (NCBI taxonomy): Eukaryota > Metazoa > Chordata > Actinopteri > Ophidiiformes > Bythitidae > Lucifuga > Lucifuga dentata. The sequence goes on from VXCM01000193.1 coordinate 431,415, forward strand.
TACCAAATATAAATAAATATATTTGTTGTGGTAAGGAACTACAGGGATATTTTTATAAAAAAAAAAAAAATCTGCTGAAACACTGCGCAAAATCTTCATCAACAGTCATTCTGGTGCACCCTGCTCTGTTTATGAAATAAAAAATATATAGGGAATTACTTTACTTAGTCTTGTGTGTTCATCAAAGTTGTGATTAAAAGTTTGGGTGGGCCGCAGAAGATTTTCAGGTTTCAGCTTGGGCCGCAGCATTCTAAAGTTTGGGAATCACTGCTTTAGACAGTCACATTACCTCATCAACTCCTTTTTAACAGCTCACAGATTTTAACCAATCACAGTGATGCTTCACCAAATAGAAAAATAATACTCGTCTGCCACACGGCATCACAAATATGTTGCTGAAGACAGATGATATGCCTTTATGAGCTGAATTTAAAATCACAACACTTTCCTATAGAAATGATGGAGTTTTATTTTGAGAAACAATAACCCACTGATTAATCATGGTGTAGCAGAAGAAAATGAGTGTGATAAAGTCAAAAGCTGAAGTATTATCTTGCTGGTTGGCTTTAATTTGTGATTACAACAGTTACACTGAGTGAGATTTAGGCATGTTTCATTCAACAAAAATGCCAGATTGCCAAAATGTCACATAATAATCCATGAAATGACTGTCAAAAGGTAATTTGAGTCTTAAATCAGATGCAACCATATCCATAACATTCTCAAATCTGCTCTAAAACCTACATTATATTACATTAGATTTAATACATTTTACAGGAGCTCAGTTTATCTGTGACCTTGTTAACATACCCGCACTTTCCTCCTTCGCAGCCTTTTCCTCTGTGGGCTCTACCTGGAGATTCTTCTCCACACGACTGTGGTGTTCTGGTCCCAGTCTCGACCTGAGGCCACATATCAGACAGAACGCAGGGTTATGAGAATCAACAACACAGTTTTTAAAGTTACTACAATTCTTAAACGAGAATAAGTGATAAATTATGTGAGTGAGGTATGCATTCTGTAGATGCTGATCTTTGCAAATACTCACAGTCTTTTCTTATCCACCATCCTCTTCACTCTAATTGCTCTCTGCTCAGAGTAAAGCTTACATACTCCTAAAAACAATCCAAATGTAGACACAGTGTTATCATGCAGCCCTGCTAGATAACTACCTCAACCAGCAAATGTCCTAAAGATAAACAGTTAATCCGTAGTGTGAATGGTATGAGTGGCATGAACGTACCTCTCAGATATGTTTCAATGAGGTCCAGCACTGCCCCCCTGTGTTCCTTTATCTGGGATGACGTCACCTGCTTCTCAGCTGAGGGGGGGGGGGGNGGGGGGGGGGGGGGCGCAAAACCAACAAAACCTCTTATTGAAGATATACTCATTGATTTTGTATTAGCCCTCCAAATCCTAACATTTCATCTCGGTTCACTGTTCAGTGAGCTCTATTTTCAATGAATGCTGCATGTACCACATGATAAGAATCTATCTCCACTGATGTTTGCAGAACAGAGTTAATGTAACACACAGTAACACAAACACACACCTTCATTACGCAGCTGCTTGATCGCTTCAGAACAAGTCCTCATGAAGATCTGAGCATCTTGGTCAATCTGGTCTCGTTCGCTGTCGGTCATACGGCTCAGATCTGATGACATGAGACTGTAAAATATGAGGAGAATCACAGTGTGTTAGTTTTTAACAGAAGCTGAATATTATAACACATTCTATGATGATTCCTTGAAGTGCTTCTTTGTTGTTAATGATAGAAGCCTTTATTTATACATTATCTACACTTGCTTTTACATATTCTGGCATTTGCGGAGGAGGGAGCTTATTAAATGTTCACTATAGTCCTATCTAATACACTCATTCTTCGATTCACACATACATGCACAGTCTCCACATATCTATAATAATGACTTGTAACATAAATAATCTTCCATGTAGGTGTGTCAGCGTCAGAGTCCTGGTATCGTGCATGCTCGTTCACTGGCATACCTAAAGAGAACAGAGGTGTCGCCAATATTATTAGTTATTGTGGCGCTTCTCCTGCTAACACAAGTCAACATATCTGCTGTTTGTTCCTCTGAACTTCATATCTTTGCAATGTGAGAGCTTAAGGAAACCCACAGCAACTCCTGGAATATATAAAAACTCCACAAAGAACCATGGCCGAGACTCAAACCCAGAAACTTGTGTCTGAGGGGTGAAGTTGTACTGCCCTGATGCATGCAGCTGAGACTTGACATCTCCCTCTGGTGGACATTTAAGACACAATGACAGTAAGAACATAAATGGTTGCTGAATTTAATGAAAACACAAAGGTCCCAACACAGATAGAGATGATCAAGGTGGATTTTCTGGCATGAAATCAAGTATATTTAATGTAAAACACTGAAATGAATTGACTCACTCGGGGCCTTTTTGTTGAAGCTGCAGTCATACTATGCTGATAGAACCTTTTATAAAAATAAATTTGCTTACACCAAAATACCACAGAACCATCAATGAGAACTGTTTTTACAAGCTATTACTTTAACTTTAGCCGCACTTAGACAGAAATGATATAGCCAGCTACACCAAAAGTATAAACATTTGCAACTGAATTCTGTTATAATCCTCAGTCCATAATTATTCTGTCAGCCAAAGTCAAAGTGTGGAGGAAACAGAAAGTTGATGAGAAAATTGGAAGACAGGAACAGCTAATGGCGAGGATGAAGGTAGAGGAGGCAGCGTTTAAAGACAGACCACTTCTGCCAGTTGGATGCTTTTTCCCACCGCTAAATACCGATGTACCCTACCCACTGACATCTGTAATGCTTGCTTAAAGGAGCATACTGTTGATTTTGTATGTTGGAGCCCAATGTATGCAACAAGCATTGAAGTTACTTTACTGCCAGCCATTTTCCCAAACATACAACTGGAGCGGTAAATATTAGAATTGTTTTTCCTGCCTTCCAGACCAGTTCATTCCAGTATGCTACAAAAATCAACTTGTAGAGACTTGAAACATGCTTGAGATAGTTAATCCATCACAGCGACCAAATGTCGTTCTTATTTTTTTGTAGAAGTTAGTTAATTTAACTAGTCCAATGCAGACCTGTATGAAAGAAAACGTATTTCTCCACCAGAGAATATAGCTCCAGGAGAAGTCTGCTTTTACTGACAAATTAAAACAGCTGTGCATTTACATTCAGAAGTACATGTTAGCAGGCAAAACATTGAATTTTAATGTGGGTGTATCAACTAAACATTTGATTTTGAAAGATTAGGCGATTTGGCAAAATAACAGAAAATTAAAATACAGCTCTTTGTTTTGGAAAATGGTTGTCAGTAACGTATTATGTATACGGGTAGTACTTTTTTGGTCTTAAACATGCAAAATCACTGGTATCACTGGTCCTTTAATGTGTCCTGTCACCCAACCTAACAAAACATAGGCTACTCCACACGCACACACACACACACACACACCTACGAAATACAAAAGAGCCTTGAAGTGAGGAAGGCCTGGATTAGTCCCAGGGCATGATTTGTTCTCCACTTGGTTGCAGCTCAATTATTCCAGACAATTAGACTGGAGCCTGCTGCTACAGACCACCCTACATGCTGCTGACCTTGTGCCAGCACACACACGTGCGCACACACACACACCGTGGAGGTGCATATTTGACTGTCGCATCAAATCAGCTCTGAAAGCTGATGAATGTCAGTTCATCAGTTCTTCAGAAGCTTTTCACCAACGTCTCTGCAGCATTTAAGTATTTTACTGCCTGCCATTGCCTCACAGACAGTAGCACATTATCACATTATTGCAGCTGTTTGGAGGGACTTACCTTCCGGCGCTCACATAATCTTTCCTGTGCTGCAGTAGAAAGTCTTTGAGCTTGGTGATGTTCGTGATCTGCCAAGATAAAGTGAGAAGACACATTACTTGACTTCATTACCTTCATGTCAAGGAGTCTCTTTAAATACTACGCCTCAGTTCCTTCTTCAAATATGTCCACCATGTAAACATGGCTTCATAAAAACTTTTTAGAAGTGTACCAGGAAACAATTTTCTCCAAAGTACATTTACACGGAGCAGCAGGAGTAAATGTGGGAGTTTGTATTTGTTGAATGTGACAGGTGACCAATGTCAATCCATGTCTGTGAAATCTCAATGTTTACCTTTGACAATTCATCTTCTCTAGGATACACAAAATTCAAACATGCAATTTCCTCGTCAAACTGCTCTCATAAATAAAACCCTGAGCTGCTGCATACAGAACTCTGACAGAGCCATCTCTAATGCGCTTGACATTCATGATCTGTTACTATTTATTACAGAGAAAGTGTATGTGTGCACAGGGAAACCAGAGGAAACTTGGTTCAATCCAATATTTGCTCCTGTAATTCGGTCAAATATGAAAAAAGACCAAATTGCTTCCCTGTCCACAGAGCTGTGCTGGCAGGGGAGAAGTGGGTGTGAAGACGGACACAGCAGGCTCTGTTAGATCCAGAAGAAGACAGGACTTGGACAAGCCAAGGATTGAAAAATGACACAATGAGTTTGACTGTGACAGCGACCCCTGAGCGTGGGAGATTATTTTGATAGCATTAGGACGCTGTCTTCAGCCTTCAGCCCTTTCAGTTTAACTACCCCAATTATCAAATTGCCTTGGCTGCAAGGTGTAACCTGGCACCAGCCATTTAATAATGTCTCTAAAAATCCCCATCGGAGCGTCACGGTGACCTGAAGGGGTTTTATTTTAGCTGACATGTAAAAGATGACAAGTTTCTCAATGCTGAATGAAGGTGTCAAGATAAACACATCCAAGTAATTTGTAAAAAAGTGACTTCTCCTTCAGCAGCTCAGAAAGTGATTCGCTGATGTGTGACTCTGCTGTGAGCACATTCAGGCAAGGGCTGTTCAGGCAAGCTGACCCTTGTAATAATACAATTATTTGAGGTCAGGAGTTAATTGTTGTTGAGAGCATACGAGCTTAGAGGAGGGTTCAGTGGAGAAGAGAGCCTTTCTTAAGGCTGAAATCTTTAAAAAACATTGTCTGTATTGTGCAGCGTCTCAGCGGATCCATGACAGAACTTTGAAGCTGCTGTGAGGCCGAAATTACAAACACGGATTGGTAGGTGGGACAGGATTTTCCGAGTCTACAGCCAGAAAAGCTCAAATGAATAACTTGCTTCTTATAATGCTGATCTTGGGTTGGAAAAAGGTTTGTTAAATCTTTACTTCCAGAAATTAAAGGACCATGCTGGTGATTTTACAAGTTTGAGCGTAATGAATACTTCCTGCGTACATGTTACATTACTGCCAACCATTTTTCCAAAACATAAAATTGTACTTTAGATTTCGGGTTATTTTGTCAAATCCCTTAATCTTTCAAAATCAAATGTTGAGGTGATACACCCACCGTAAATTTCAGTGGTTTGCCTACTAACACTTAGGCAAAATTGCAGAGGGCACGCTTTTAATTTCTTGGTAAAAGTCTTCTTTCCTGGGACTATATTACCTGGTGGAGATATACATTTTTTTCCAAGTTGTACCGGTTAAATTAAGCAATTTGGCCAAAAAATGTAACAGAGGTTGTGTTTGCTGCATGTCTCACATTTTTACAAATTGATTTTTATATCGTACTGGAATGGCCTGAAACCAGTGGCAGTCTGGAAGATAGGAAAAACAATTCTAATATTTACTGCTTCAGTAGCATATTTGAAAATGGTTGGCAGTAATGTAATGTGTAAGGGGATTGCATTTATTGAGCTCAAACATGCAAAATTACTGGTATGCTCCTTGAAAATGTGCATGTAGCCATTAAGTAAAATAATACGACTTTAGTTGTGATATCTTAGTTTGTGTAAAGAAAATACTCTATTAATATATAGCTCATTATTGTAATATTTTGGTCCTGTCTCCATTTGGTCTGTTTACTATCTTAAAAACTTTAATATCCCAAAAACAGATTTAATATTACAAAATAGGTCATTTTTGAACATTTTCACTACTTTTTTTTTTTTTTTTNTTTTTTTTTTTTTTTTTTGTAATAAAGTACTGCACCTACTTGAATAAAAAAGCCTGGCACCTGTATCCCATGATCCAGATTCATGTTAAAAAACAATTAAATATTTAAACATGTTTAAACTACATTTACACTACATTTGTTACTAAAACAACAAATGTAAAGAATTATGTGTTCTTGGCCTAGTTTTGGATGAAACAGGTTAGGATACACGTGAACATATCTGAAATAGGATCTTTGTGGCAAAGGTCTTGAGAGGAGTTAAGAGGAGTCCAAGCCTTTGGGTCCTAAATAAACAGCCTGGTTTAATAATTGTTGTGATGTGATCTGATCCTTCAGTTGCCATTCTCAAGTAAAACCGGTTTCATTGGCTAAATTGCTATTTAGAAGCCAGGAAAACCGCAGAGGAAAACATTTCTGAGTTTCAGTAATTTTGAGTTTTCAAAGCTGTCCTCAGCCTGCCAGAAATTACAAAATAATTTCTTACATGGCATGACTAAATTATCTTTTGCTACAAACTATATTTTCTGCTTGCAATTAGCACTTGGCTTTAGCTTTATTTATATACAAAGCCCAGTTGTCTCGTGGTACTGAACCATTTTGACCAGCAGGCAGTGCTAAAGCCACAGCACTGAAACATGCTGAATCAGAGGGAAGAGAAGTGGGAGAAGGTGTGTATGTGTGTGTGTGTCTCTGTGTGTGTGCTGTGGGGGTAGTGGGGAGTGCTGCTCTGGGGGTTGAACTGTCTCCTGTGTGTATACATTGGAGCTCAGATTCCCAGCACAACCTCAAGGGTTTGCAGGGGGTCAGAGGGATCAATTGCTCTTGTAACTTAAGACCCTAAAGAGCAAGTAATTCCTCAACAATGAGGAAGGGGGTGGCCTTGTGCATGTGGCTCACACAAAAATGTGTGTATGTATGCATATGTGTATGTGCATACATGCAACCTGCATAGGTGTGTGTGAGGCAGAGCTTGCAGCAAAGGCAGGAGACAGTCTGCCGGGCTACATCTAATCTCGTCATCATCAAAGACCCCTACTTTACCTCCTCACTTTCTCCTTCTCTCCCTGCTCCCCTCCAGCCCCGACTGAGCCCAAACAAACCATCAGGGGGGATTATTATGAGGAAGAAAAGAGAAAAGGCTTAGCTAGCACATTTCTAAACAAGCTTGGATTGCTCTTTGTTTTTGTTAAATCCAGGTAACTGACAGAGTTTGTTGATGACTGCCCTGCTTTGGTTTAAGTCCTCTGTGCCCGGACTGATGATTGTACTGAAGCCGTGCCATTTTGCTTTTAGGGATGTGAGCCTGCTGCAGAGAGGATGCTTCAGTGGAGAAGACAGCACCACATGCTGATTTTATTATCATGTTTATGTCTGTGTCTCTAATGGCTTCACTTTTGTCTTCTCATGTGCACTTGGACTCAGGATGCTTGAATCATTCAGCTCTATAAACAAACAAATGGCACCATCAAAAAAAAAAGAAGAAAAAAAAGCTTTTAAGTATATTCATGAATTCAGACTTTGATCTGTTTTGATATGAATAAAATTGTATTTGGAGTTCTACTGGGTAACTTATTCAAATTGAAGCCAAGAGTTTTCTATCGTGCAGGTAAACGTGGATACAAAATCTCCTCATCTATAGTGTGCACCATCAACAGGTTGTATTCAAACCAACAAAATCATACTTTCTTTTCACATGTTGATTCTGAATAATTCCTTATAAAATATAAATTAATAACAGCCTTTAACCTTCACATATCAAACATTTAGTCACATTTACACACACCAGTGAAAAATGGGACGAGCTAATTATTTGCAGGGTCCCGACACTCTACAAACAATTGTATAACAATTATCCAACTGTGCTGCATGACTGGCACATCTCTGAAACTCAACCATGATGCAGCGTTACGTCAGATTGCTCCAGTACTGACATATGAATATATAAACTTCCATGTACACTAAATTAAAAGCATTTACAAGCAAGATCATATAGGCATCTTTGTCAATTTCAGTTTGTAAATGGCGTGCCAGCAGAGCTGGCTGAGCAGCGCTGTGGCAGTGACATCATCTGTGTGACAGGCCGTATAGTCTGTTTTGGAAAAACTTTCAATGAAAACAACATTGCAAAGCAACCAAGTCATTTTCAACAATCAGTTTCATATAAAACAGGTGTAATTCACTGGGGATGTCATGTTTAAATCACAAAAACCAGGACAGCATTGCTCAAAATAAATGAATAAACACACTGTTGGCTGCATGAAGGCAAACGCGACATCATGTGAAAGATCACAATCACACAGAGCTTAATTATAACCAATGTCCCAGTATTCTGTGAATTATATGAATATAATGGACACCTTCCATCCAGCAGAGAGCACCCAGACATTATAATGATTCTTAAAGTGCAGATCTACAATGTATTGTGATTCTTTAAGCATTATGATTATATAAAAGTGTGATTTGATGTTATCGCCATTTGTGATTTGTGTTATTATTTTAAAATACTGGACAATGAAGAACAGCTGATTGACATTTTCATTCATTTCTATGTAATAGCTAACATGTTAAGAAAGGGATGCATTATGTCTTCAAGCTTTTAGGTTTGCTATACACATATCTAAATAATCCATTAATCCAGTAATCCAGGTGTGCCAGTATGTCAGTGCTACTGACACAATACTTGATTGCTCGATTTGTATGAAGCAACAGTTTGTCTTTTATTTCAGATATTTAACATCAGTACAGCTTTAATTTAAAGGGGACAGATGCTTCTCAGAGATTAATCAATGTATCATGATTCATGTCATTTTACCTGCTTAGAATTTAGTCAAAACAATTACATGTTTAAAATCTGCCATCTAAAAATTTTGATACTGGAGTCACGATAGAGATACAAAATAGTTCAAATATATCTATTATTTTTAAAAAATGCATTTCATAATTGAATAGATTTGCCTCCCATCCATAACATTAAGATCCACATATCCTTCCAGGTCATGATATAATACAAAATTGATGATAAATATAAAGCATTAAAACAGATCAAATAAAAAAAATGGGGCATTTATTCAGTGAAATTACAAGATAATTTAAGAGAAAAACAGGATGAGTGAAATATAGGCCACAGAGACAACTTTTATGATATTACAGAACGTAAATTACTGAATGAATTTTAAAAATCTACTATAAAGAGTTTACTTCTGCACTCCCATTTTTGATCTTGTATGATCCTTTACAATGAACTTCAATGGAAATATTTTTCTAAAAGATGCAACAGAATAAATCACTGTTGCAAAGGTTCAAGTGTTGCTGCACAACATATCTTCTTATTATATATTATTTACATGTGATATAGTTTTTGTCCCAAATAAATAAGTTAAATGTGGAACTCTTTTATCTGATGTCCATAAAGAAGAGAGAGTGATGTGTAAAAACGAGGAGGTTAGGCAAAACAAAGAAATTATGGAAAGACAAAAACATTGCATCTTTCCAACCAGCAATCTATAAAGGCATGATTGAAGTTTGTTATTTTTTTTTAGAATAAACCCGTATCATGAGATACAGAAAGCAACAATACTCTGTATGTACACACAGAAAGCAGACTGTTCAGCTGTGAGGAAAAAAAACTCTATAGAATGACACGTGCTTATAATATTGTAATACTCAAGCCTCATTAAAAACAGGAGAAACAAGGGGAAGTTTGTACATCTGAGACAAGCAACCAGACGAACCACATGACCTTTGCCTGAAACACTGCAAATGCTGCCTTTCATCTACATGCTACAACCAAAAAGCCTAAATATTATCTTGATTATTGTTATTTAAACAAGACATGCTTTATTCTCACTATAGGCATACATCATAAAATAACTATATGCAATTATGACCACATGCCTTTTTAAAACCCCACTAACATTTATTTGCAATTTACAATGTAAGGAAAACTTGTGTCTTTTAGATGTGTGATCTTCTAAAAAACGATGAGCACAAACCTGTTACTGTTTCCCAACAGGTTCAGAATCCATGTATTTTGGAGCATCAAAGTCAAGTGAAATTTGTATTGATACTGTACTGATAAAGTGCATTCACAGTACTTCAGTCAGTACGTTTAACATGCATGTTCAAACTTCAATTATACTCGTATTAAGGCAATGAATCTTTCTTTTTCAACTGTTACGTATACATCTTAATTAGACTGAAATTAGTGTACATCGGATAAGCTTACGCTGAGTAACAGATGTAGATTATACGATTATAAAGCGATTAATTGCGGCATGTAAACGTCATAATGGGAGTAACGCACATCCACATGCATTTCCTCACCTGGCAGACCCTCTGCATACTCTGATTACACAACGTGTCATGTACTGTATATTCAGAAAACCGCAGAATCCTAATTCTGTCATATACACGTCTTAGTACCTTAATCTCCGTAGAGACAAACAATCTAAGTATAGCATGCATGTAAATGTATTAATGTAAAACTAATCAATTATTCCACAATAATTTAGATTTATCTAGGACTAAACCTGATTAAAAGACTTTAAAAAGTGCTCACAGCTTCTGCAGACATACAATATCTCTGTGACATGTTGGCTTTAAACTATGTGGCTATGAAGCATTATTTTTTGTTCCTGTTATTGCGATCAGTTTGAAGAGTATCTGGTGTCCATCTCATGATTTGCAGTTTGACATTCATCTGCAAATCTGTGTTTCACCAATTTTTTCCTCTTTTATTTCCAATTTTATGAAACATGCAACATTTTGTTGCATGCTGGAAAACAAAATCAAAACTGTGCCCAAGCCAAAGAGCAGATGCCTCCAAATTCAATTTGCCCACAGCTTTCATGAGAAAGTGCAGAGCTCGGGTCAACTGGTAAAAGCACGTCAGAGTGATGCAGCGAGTCACTTCAAACACAAAGCTGCAGCCTCAGCCAGACGGCTGCAGATCCTTCTCCTCATTCTTCTTTTACCTGAAAGCCACTGCAGTTTCTAACTCGAGTGGAGAAATGAAAAGAAAACATTCAGTGTCTGTGTGTAAATAAAGCTGCAAAAAATTACAGGTCACACACACACTCATATACAGTCTGCACTATAAGAAGGTCCTAATCAGAATCTACATTGTCTAATGAGGCAGTGCAGGTCTGGGTTTAACCTATAAGTTTTTAATCTCTTTCAAATAAATTGGACCTATGTTGGAGTATTTCTTCAATATTCAAATAGGCTAATTTTAGATACATAGACGATGCTTTGATCCACAAAAGAATTTAACTGGCAAGAATATATTTTAAGGACAGGACTGTCAAAACATTCTAGACTAAGACCAGATTCCCAGTTTTACATGAGTTCCTAAATGGCTGAACATGGCTGTCTGGATGTTCCTGCAGTGGCTGCACACCATCTGCCTAAAATAACGAGTTAAGCAGCTGCAATAAAAATGACAAGCCGCCAGAAAACAAACTAAAAAAGAACAAGTCTTTAGTCCTTAGCTGTCATTTCAAAGCTTGGTTTTGAAATCTCATTGATCCCCTTTAACACAACCCAATGTAATTCAATAAGAACACATTCAAATTCCATGATTTTGATATTACTTTATTATTAACATCATTTGGGTTATTGTCCATATTAATTTCCCAAAATGTAATTTAAATGAAGATTCAAGTGTTTTAGAACATGCTGGTTTTTGAAAGTTAATCATCACTAACACAAATATTACATAAGCTAAATTCTTAAGATGAAGCCTACGTACACATGCCTACAGATGCAGTATGGAACTCGCTATACAGAAAAGTCTCCTAACAGTGCAACATACTTTTAAGTGCTAGCTGATGGCTGCACTTTTCAGGCTTTCAAAGAAAACACTGTGAGAAGGAGCCAATTTCTGAATGCCGCCGCTAAAGGCACAGTGGGGAGCCAAGTGCTATTTTCTACACACAATTTAACAATTTTGGAGTGACCTCCTCCATTTAAACACGAGAAGGGCAGCATGCTGTGGAGAGATTGGAGGTGAGCAGTGAAATGGAGATCACAGTGCCCCAAACCGACCCCAATGAGGTAAAAGATTCCCCAGACCAAACCCCACCCTGCAAACACTGGCCCTCTTATTAGTCAATCGAGCCTTTTTGCGTTGCCTCCAAAGATGTTACATTTTGCTGAGCTACATTTTGAGTGGAAAAAAGCCTCATATGCCCACTTTATATTTGCACACTTTGATGTTTTCTTTCTATTTTTGTGGCGCTTCAGTGGGAACTTAGAGAGAGTTATGCATGTCTTGAAGGGCACCCACATCTGTTGTGCATTAGGTGCCAGCCGTCAACATTGTTACTGGGGACCTAATTTAATATTTTCTCTGTTTTGATCTTCCACCTTTAATCACTGGCTCTTGGGAGGATCGGCTTTCCCCAAGAAATTGTTCGAGAACCGAAAGAAAATGTTATTGCAGCATGTTTATGGAATCATACATGTGAAGAGAGCTCTTGTATTAAAAAAAAAAAAAAATGCTGCCTATCTCAAGTTGTAGAGAGAAAAGAATGGATAGTTGAGTTGGGAAAGAGGTGGCTGAAAACCACAACATAACTCTGAGCAGTCAAGATATTCCAAACTCGCAATGCAATTTCTACAAATGCTGGTTCACTGAGATGGTTGGAGATTATATCTGCAGTGAGGGAGACGGCGGTAGAGGGAAGAGAGCAGAGGGCAAGCACCGCAGGATAGGTTTGGGTTTCTTTGAATCAGCACCCCTGCTTTTATTAAACCAACTTTTATAATATCAATGTAACAGGGGTGCAGAGAGCATAACAAAAACCTGGTTGTATGGAGTTGCTCTGAATGGGCTGATGTTGGAAACAGACTGAGACATCAGGTACAACTTAAAACCCCAAGTCCCCAAGGGAAACATAAAGTGGGTCTTCAAGGTGACTTTGAAGCGGTTTGTGTTCATGATATTCATGTCGGGCTAAAGACCTCTGGCTGTTTAAGCAACACTGATGCCATGGAGCAAAGCCTTTCACCATCTCTTACTGCCAGCCATTACTGATATTGCCAGACTTTTTAGTGGCAACACACATTTCTTAGTATTGTTTTCTGAATGAATTAATGTTAAACTAAATTAATTGTTGTCTTTTTTTCCAAGCTTTTCAATGATAGGAGCAGCTTTCTTTCAAGTCTGTCTTAAGTCTTCTTTTAAGTCTGTCTAGATTTCAATTGTCATTGCTCATATGTATGTTGGCAGTGTTCCCAGTTTGCAGAAATCCTTCCTCCATTTCATGTGAGTCATACTGAGAAAGCTTACAGAGCATGACAAATGAGAAAAATGAGGGGGGAATATCCAATCCTCACCAAAACTGTCTTCCAATATTCAGCTGAAGCTAAAGTTATGGTTTAGCAATCAGAGTTTTCCAATTCAATGAGGTACTATCAATAGTCACAGTCTGTAAAGATAAAATCCTCCCATTGTTTTTACTGGGACTGTGTTTAATGCTGCAGGACACCCCGCTGGTAGTTGTGACAGAGGCAGAAAGACTACACCAGTTATAAACCAAAATTCAGGCATGTGAGTGTTGGGGGTGTAGCAGCATTCAGGACTAATATTTGGCATTAAGTATTCAGGGCTCAAGACCCTGAACAGTTAGTTCAATGTGTTTATGGTTTTGTTTAGTTCAGCCAAGTCTCGAGCGGAGCACTCATTTAGTCTGAACTGTCCATTCACGCGATCTGGATATTCCTGCAGACTGACTACTTTTTTTTTTTTTTTTTTTTTTTTTTAGGAGTGCCATGCCATTTCATTCTTCAGTGAGGTCATTGCTTAGGAAACTTTTCTTTCATTGTCAGGTTTTAACTAAACATTAGCTGTTGTAATGTCACTTTGCAGTTTTTCATCTAGAATGATTGATGTCTTTTTGAAAATCAAAACTATTTACTGTAATACTGATGCACCCTCTTCTATTAAGTCTTACATGGGTTTGTTTAAATTCCAGCAGTTGCAACGTGATCCATGTTCTTTCATAATGACATTAGCAATATCTATGTATCTGGTAGCCAAGTCTTTTGGCTATCTTTGCAGCATCTGTGTCGTTAGACTGCTGCTGTTCTATTTACTCCTGTGGCTCATGCTTAAAGCAGAGCCTCTAACCCCTTTCCATGAGCTTTCAGACATTTCATTTTCATTTCATTTCAGACATTATGGTAATTACTAGATGACAGCACAAAATTACTGTTTGTGCTGTGATCCAAAAAAAAAAAAAAAAAAAAAGAAAGTAGCCTACAGCAGGATATCATGCTTGGTTGATTTTGACACTAGATTAGCTAGGAAGATACAGAATTAATAAGATCTCAAACAAAGATTATTTTGTCTGTAATTGTCTCTCTTTCAATTAAGCATACAGAGCACCCATAATGTAGTTTGCATTATGTAGCAGCAGTAAAAGCAAATTCAACCCTTTTAAGGTGGATTACTATCCATTGGTTCAACAGTCCAATCCCAATATCTCAAATTACGTTGTATTCTCATTGAAACGCTGCTGGAACAGTTGTTATAAATAATCTAAACGGCTAAAAACTTTCACGTTTCAGCCAGCTTTAGCCCACGATTAACCTAGAACATCATACGTCTTTTCAGCTGTAAATCACAAAGACCATGCTCACTGGAAACGTTAAAGACACCAAAGTGTGGTCTTCCATTCAGACGACCTTTCAGTTTGTGCAGCTGCTGCAGCTATTATCAAGGGACTGATGAGGAACGGTGCTACAATCTGCCGAGAAATACAGCTGAAGCTTAAACCCAAAGCACTACTGATTCACATTTAAATTCATGCAGCAAAAAGATGGTTTATAATATAAACCATCTTTGGCGGCTGTACATATAAACTTTATATGTACAGTCGCCACAGGACATGCTAAGACTTCTGTGCACTTAAGCTAATGTGTTAGTTGCTAACTGTACTGTAGTCACGTTTTTCATTTCAATATGGCAACACCGCATACACGAAGCATTTATAAACACGCTGTACACATACCACATAATATAATTTTTTCTATAATACAGCATAAGCTCACACTTTTATGTAAAAGTATACTTTTGCTGTCGTTATCGGTAAAGTTATATGTATAGGTAAAGTTAGTATGCGTCGCTACTTGCTAGCAGAGTTAGCTAGCATTAGCTTTGCAAACACTCACCACTTCTTTCGCTTTGGGAGAAAAGCCATTCTTAGGTCTGCTCCTCTTGAATATTTCGTCTTTGGTAGAATCGAATCCCACTCCTATCGCCTTGTTTCGGGTTTTTACCGTTTTCACACTGGCTTTGAAAAGTAAAGTTATATCCACAGCCATTGCTATGCAGCTCAGGAACCGCTGTAAACAAACTGACACGTCACCGGTGCTGACGTCATTGGTCTGCGACTCGGTGGATTTTCCCTGAGACGAGGGAGAAAGCCTTACGTTTTACCTTAATGTTTTATCAGCATTTATTTTGTATAACGTGTATTTTCTCTCATAGTATTTATATTCTGCAAACGTCTGACCTGATATCCGGTTAACTTTCGCTTTGTTTCTTTTCCAGGTAGCTGAAACTTTAAAATTTAAAAAATCTCTTAAGTATAATGCCTTAAGAAATACTTAAGTGGAAGGATTCAGATAAATAGTCGCGTTAATTAGCATGTTAGACTTAATTGAATCTATTCATGTCTTCATTATGTATCCTGCAATACACTTGTGTAATAATGACCTGTTGTACATACAGGTAATCTCTCTCTCTCTCTCTCTCTCTCTGTCTCCCTCTCTGTCATCCCCTTTCCCCTCTCATCCCCTCTCTTTCTTTTTCTGTCATCTCTCAATCATCTCTTTCTTTCTATCTCTATCATCTCCCTGTCATCACTCTGTCCATCTCTCACTACCGCCCTTCTCTCTCTCTCTCTCTCTCTCTCACCCCATCTTTCTCTTTCTTTCTTCTCTCTTTATGCACCCCACCCCCACTCTCTTCCTCTCACTCTCTCTCTGTCCATCTCTCATCTACCCCCCAACTGCTCTCTTTCTTTCACCATCAGAAAAAAATGCCCTTGCCTCTTCTTGAAGGGATGTCCAGCAGGAAGCGAAGGCCTAATTGGACGGACCAGGAGTGTCTTCTTCTGGCTCAGTTAATGCAGGAGAGGAAAGACATCATCAGAGGGAAATGCAGCACTGGAGTTTCCATACAAGATAAAAGACAAGCTTGGGAAGAGATTGCTCAGGCCATCAACGTTGCCTTTCCACAGATTCAGCGCACAGTTTCTGACTGCAATAAAAAGTGGGAAAATTTGCTGGCAAAGTCAAGGGAAGAGATCAAACGGCAGAGAAGGCAAGTGGGTACAGGTAAGAAAGATCTGCAGTCTGAGCAATAATAAGTGTACATTTGACCCAATGTATTTTTTTGTATTTGACCCAATCCACAGTATATTGTGTATGTTGAATTTATTTCAACCCTTTCAGAAACTCATAAGACAGAAACTCTGATTTTCTTTCAGATGAAGGCCTGTCATTTCAGCAGCTCAGTACTGTGACTCAAATAGTGATTTCTGTGATGAACCTGTCAGACATGCTGCTACAGGACAGAGAAGACCTTTCAGTCTTACAGTTGGTGGAAACACACCAAAGGTAAAAACTGTTTTTGTATGTTTGAGTATGTGTGTGTGTGTGTGTGTGTGTGTGTGTGTGTATAACTGAATCTAGGCTATGCTTAAAGGACAATACCAGCAATTTTGTATGTTTAAGCCCAATAAATACTCCCTGCCTACATGTTACATTACTGACAACCAATTACTTAAACATAAAACCATATTTTAGTTTTCCTTTACTTTGCCAGATCGCCAAATCTTTCAAAATCAAATGTTCAGGTGACACACCCACCTTAAAATTCAATGTTTAGCCTGCTAACACTTATGTACAAATGTAAAAGGTCCGGGCGATCGTGTTTAATTTCTCAGTAAAAGCCATCTTCTTCCTGGGACTATATTCCCTGATGGTACTTACATTTTCTTGCATGCATCTCCATGTTGGACTGATTAAATAAAGTTCCTTCAACCAAAAATTTACTTTTCTGTGACAGATTATTTATCTAAAGCATGTTTCAAGTCTCTACAAATCAATTTTTTTTTTGTAGCGTACTGGAATGACCATATGAACTGAAAGCAACGGCAGTTTGGAAGGTAACAAAAAAGTCTAAAATTTACCAAAGTAATTTGGTAATACATTTCGGGAAATGGTTGTTAGCAACGTAATGTTCATGCAGGTAGCTTTTTATTAGGCTTAAAAGTACAAAATTTCCAGTATTGTCCTTTAAGATGCATTCTCAAATAATGTTGGAAATGCAAATAAATTAATGAAATTTTTTTTGCTCCCATTTCAGTTGCGAGAAAGATGAAAAGAAATACGCAAAAGGTGAAAGATTTACTGACCAGCATTCATTGCCAGAGCTTGAGCTTCCTGCATATGCTGCTGCCCAAACTATACCCTCAAAGCACTGTGCAGATCCATCCATCTCTCCAACATCACAAAAAATGACTCTGTTTGGTAACATCCCTAAATCAATCGCAGTGCACCTTAATAGACCTTGTGCTACCCCTGCAGAACAGCTGGATAGTTCCTGCTCTACTTCTCCACACTCAGTGCATTGCACACCTTTACAAGAACGACTGGATCTGGAAATGTCTGTCCTTAGAAGACAAGAGGCAGTCCTCAAGCTGCAAGAAGAATATTATACGCTGAAAATTAAGCTGATGAAAAAGCAAATGGAAGAGCCACTTTTAAAGGACTAAAGTAGTGACATGAGGAGCTTTTTGACCAATTTCATATGGTCATATGGTGGGGATGGTATACTCTGCTATTAGGAAATATTTATAAGGTTTGTTGAGTCACACTTTTCTGGTTGTTATCAGCATTGCCATCTGACTGCATCATGTCATTGAATACTTTTCACTGCAGGTGAACAGAGAGGTGAGACATGACAAACTCAACATTGTTATCTTTGCTGAATGAAGATGCTGGAAGTTACAGATTTCAGTTTTCATTGTATATTTCAGCCAAACTTACTGGTAATAGTTGTCAGTAGTGACAGGTTAATAGAGTTCATAGAGACATGTTTTTCCTAAGTCCTGTTCAGGATTTGTTCCTTTATAAAACAAATGAAATTTGATGTGGTTTACACAGCAACAGTGTGAACTAATGTGACCAAAAATGAATGCTGCATTTGACTGCAGCATGCACAGGCCGGCTGGCCAAACTTGAAATTTTCACATAGCCATGAAGATAAGATAGTTTTGGAAATTAGAAGTTTTTTGTCTAATGTAATTAAAAAAAAATAAAAAATCTTCATAAATTGGCACACTTTGGTGATATCAGTGTGTGCAGGTGAGTGTACAAGAGTCCATCCTGTGCTCACTATAAATTGTTAGAAATGCCCATAATTACATGTAATGACCATATGAATTTCCATGTTCTTCATCATTTAAGATGAAATGTAAAGGCAGCGATCAAAAAGATGCACAATTTTCGGTGTGTGATGGTAAAAGCTTAATAGAAGAAAGAAATGGAGGAGATTTGTTTGACAGCCTGAGCAGTGACACTTTAACAAAAAGTAAAACAAGAAGTGCTGCTGTGAGTCACTTAGTTCTGATCAATATATCCTCCGGAAAAAAAAAAAAAAAAAAAANAAAAAAAAAAAAAAAAAAAACATGTTGTGATTTTTAAAAGTATAAAATGTGCACAAAAGCAGAAACTGGAGAGTCATGAATTGTGAGACTCGAGGGAAACACAGATGTTGATGCATTTTGAAATGTGTAACTTTTGCATATCAGGGAGAGCATGCTACGAGCAACTAAATTAAGAGCATCATAATGTGGTTTTAACAAATATTTTTCTCAGTCGTTCTGGTGGCGTCTGATCATAGTTTTGGAGACTTTCTGACCCCAAAACCCAACATCTGCAGTTTTCCAGCTGTGATCCTTGGATATTCTTTGGCCACTCAAACCATCATCCTCATCGTGTGTGGAGTCAATATAGACATACTGTACATCCTCTTCCAGGCCGATTGAGAAAAACATTTGTTTCATGATAAATATTTCTTTTTACTTTCAATTATTTTATTTTAATTAAAGATTAGATTTTAATATTTTTAATGAAAGAGCATTGTGTGTGTGTATATATATAATTTTTTAATGTTCCCATTATTGGTGTGTCTAATTGTTTTTTAAATGTTATTATATTTATTGTTATTTCATGTACTTTGTAACCGCAGCAATGAGTTTAAGTCATTGTAGTATCTGTTGTAGTATCATTGACTCCCATTAAAATTCAGGGTAAATTTATTGTTTGTCAGATTTGTAAAATAATCCATCATGGTTTTTCAGTGAAGGCCATTGTGTCATCTTTATACTAATGCACATCAGAAATATTAATATCAGAAAATGCAGCTCCTTAGATTTTGTTTCTCTTTACCCACCATGCAGTCTGTGGCTAAAGTGCATGAGAGTGAAAATAAAGGAAATCAACCTGTCTGCTGCCTCATATTGCCACTCCAGAATCTCAAAATGAGACACTTGAAAAGACAAAATTCTGGAACTGTATCGAAGCATGTTGTATTTGTTTTACAATTTGTTGCAGCAACATGTTCACTACTGTGTCCAGAGTGACAAATGTCCTGTGTTATAAAGTGATCACTGCATTTAATAAATTTATAAACTAAAGCATTGACTATACTTTCTTTTCAGGATGTCATATTAATTTATGCATAACAATATAACTGAAAGATGTCTTACAGATATGTAAAGTGATTTAAAAGCTCACACATAAATCAAAGTTTATAAAACCTTGCAATCATGTCTGAACATGAATCCATTATGAGTCCATGGACCTGTAGAATTTTATCTGTTAAGATCTCACATTCATGAAATTGTCCATATTATTTTTAGGCCACAGAGTTTATGTTTAGCAAAAAATTTAACTGGAAAAAAGCTACTTAACTGCTGATTCATACCATTTATTCTTAAGTGTGAATTTGGAAAGTGTAAATGTTTGACATTCACTAATATACATATTTATGAAAATTGATCTTAGTCTTGCCAAAGTAAGTAAAGCTAAAATAATGTCCTGTCTAGACAAATGTAGCAATTTGTGCATAATATTTCTCATAAATCCATTTATTTTTAAGTGTCGGGGCTTGGAACCCTGATGTAAGCAGTGAGGCCTGGAGTGTTGAATAAAACACTGCTATTTGCTGTGTGGTTTGCTCATTTCCTTTGTTAGTGTTGTGCCAGACTGTGTTACAGCGGAGAGCTGTGACTGTCTCTCCTCTCCTGCTGCCTCAGCATTTACTCCTCACTTCTTTTCCCTTTTTTCATTCACTCTTTCCTTTGCCTGGGAAAAGAGAGGAACCTTTCATGAACCAAAGTTGTGTCAGTTAAACTCAGGCATGATTGTTGTTATGACACCTGATGTGTCAGTGTGTGAGCTGTGTATTCCAGTTTTAAGTTTCCTACTTTTATGCTGCCTGGGGATAAAACAACCCACATTTGTAGATCGGTTGGAACAGGTAACTGGATGACAGGCCACTGGTTCAACAAGTGATCTTATCTTGTTTCAAAAACTCCCACTATGTTCTTTTCTTCTTCTTTTTTTAAATAATGTCCCCAAATGCCCCTTTCAAGTTCAGGTTCTCAGAGGATCGACTCCTCTTCCTTCTGGGTCATCATCAGCAGAATGACTTCTTACCTCTAGTCAGAACAACAGAGTCACTCTGTCTTCCATCATATGCTGTAAACTTATACATTTTTAGGCCACTAAAATTGTTCTTAGCTCTCATTTTCTCTTGTTCCATGTCTGTTTCTTCGGTTACACTTAAGCTATAGGAATACTGTCTGTCTGGTCTTTGCACTCTAAATTCTGGTTGCTTGGAAATTAGTAATAAGCAGAATAAACATTTTATTCTGCATTTAATTCATTGCATGCAGACCATCAGCAAAATGCTTAAAACATAATATATAATACAATTATTCTGATGCAATATGCTACTAATGGCAACATAAAATCTCAGATATACATTCAACTAAATTACAATAGATGCAGCATACTTTATAGGCATTCCAAGACACTTCTTTCCTTGGATGAAATGTTAATGATGGCATCCTTTCCCCCCGACCCTGACAGATGAGCCATGTTTTGGAGTGTCCTCTGGGCCGTCCACTTAACTGCCTGAAAGGGAACCCCTTAATCTCCACTTTCTCTTTGTTTGGACTATTATCAGACCTGTCAGTCCTGGCTGCTTTATCTTCACAGGACTCATCTACTGGCTGTATGATGTTAGCTTAATTCTATCAAAGGCCCTTATCTCTGCTTTGCCTGAGGATGCATCCTTCCTCTGACTTATTAGAATTGTCCCAACCCTGATAAGAGGATCACTTATTCGGGGGGATAACAATGCTTTGGGTAATGGGTTTTTGATACAAGTCACTGGCGCATTTCCTGTACTTTGTGTGGTTGAATTCCTCAGGTTACCATAAATAATTAGTCATTATTGAAGTAATTAATATGTCGTAAACTTTTTTTTTTATTACCAGGGTGTAGTCTAAAAGATGCACTAATGACACACCAATATCCCATCAACCACCACTGATGCAGACTGGAGATAGTGCCGTGCCCTTTGATGACGGTTGACTCTCAGTCTTTTGGCAACAGTTACTTGAAACAGTCTCAAGGAATGTCATGCAGCTAGATCCGATGAAGAGCAATTATATGGGAGGGAACCATTGCCTTTGAGGTGGAAGCTTACCTGCCACACCCTGGAGGCTTACAAATAAGCCTCTGGACACCACCCAAATGTATGAGAATGGTCCCTTTTCTTCGTGTCCTGCTCCATATGACATATGGTCTGACAGCATCTGACAGGTGGGGCACAGAGAGAGGCGTTAGCCAAGACTTTGAATTAACTCATCTAGTTCACATGGGCTGGCATTCTGTCAGTGGGACAAATAGGGGAAGCTTTTTAAGAGCCCAGAAAAAAGATATTTGGAATTGATGTAAGGATAGCTGTCTGATTCAGGTTTTAATCATCTGCTGTGTTTATTTTCTCTGATGATGTCATGCTGATTTAATTATGTTTTAAGGATTTATAGCCAAACAGAAATTCAACAGATAGTACTGGGGAAAAAAACAGTTAATATATATTATACCCATTTGTTTTCAAATAGATAATGATTTAACAAATAATAATTGTTATTTTTGTGTAAGTTGGATTATAGCACACAAATACACACACACACACACATACACACACACACACACACACACACACACACACACACATACACACATAGTGAGAAGGAGGTTCTGTGCATATACATAAGCATCTTTAGGCTGTTTCTGAACTGTGTACAAAGGTTTGCATGTCTAAGAATATTTAGATGCTAATTCTTTATTCCACCAAAAAAAAAAAAAAACAAAAAAACCAGAACCCAGGTTTTGCATATGAATCATAAGCATTGCATGCAAGGTCATGTACATGTAAGTTCCCTGGAAAAATAATTATGGAAAAGACATGCAGCTTAGCTGCTTGGATCAACAAAGAGCTACCATAGGTTAAGGACAGATGTTGCAATCACAAATTGGATTTTCCATAATGCATTCGCTGTTACAAACGCTTAACTTTATTTAGATTAGAAAGGGCATTGCCCATTACCAACAGGCTTCAGGCACAATGTCTCCACTGCAGGGATTAACTACAATTTATGTTTTTATTTTGTTGGCGTGGTGACAGCCAAGAAAGGAAAACTTTCTAAAAAGACACAGTTACAAGGCAAATTACCCTTTACCTACTTATTTTATTTTGTCTTAACCATCACCACAAGTACAAACAAAATGGTTATTAAATGAAATTTCTTTTGGAGTGATGGGACATTGGCCATAAATGTTGCCACTGTGTTTTCATTTATCCTTTATACAAAAACTCTTTGGTTGTATTGTGCAATTGGTTTGGTGGTTTCTTAACAGATATGTGAGTTTTGAATATGCTATAATTGTGCTATGGCCACACTAGGACAGTCCAGATTTAAGCATTCTGGATATGCTTGACTTGATCATTTTCCACAATGGTCTTCAGAATGGACAGCAATTGCCCCACCAATGAAAGGGGATCCTCTTTGTAATTAAAGCCAGTAGAAAATTGGATCATTTTTTGCCTGGACAGCTTTCACATTCCAGCCTAATATGGCATTGGAAGCTTTTGAAGTTGCTGTCTTGGCAGTCCCAAATTATACCTTTCATCAGCCAATCATAAGAAAATGGCAACCTGACATTCCCAATCGCAACTTAGTCTTGAGCTGGAGTCCATGTAATCAAGGAGTGCATGAAAAATTGACTATGAATATGGAACATTTTATATTCAACATCAAAGTGACATTTTACTTGATCCACAAAAAGTCAAACATATGTAATTATCCATTTACTTCTTATTGATTCAAATTATTACCTTTTCGGTGACCCTTAAGTAAAGCTACTTGCTGTAATCTAGATGTCAAGTTTTATTTAATGAAAAGTGTCACTATCCCTGCAAGCTGGAATTTGAAGATGGTATTCTGAGTAATACTTTTCAGTTTTTCAATTACTTTTGTCATCATTGGAGCAAACTGGTGGCTGAGCAGTGTAAAGCCAGATTTGTACTTGACATTAAATTCACATGTTCGCCTACATGTGCTACGTGAGCAGTTTTGCACACACTTTATGTCAATCAGGAGGATTAAATAATATATCTACAATGCGGGGCCTGAGACATAAATCATCCCTCGTCTACACTGGAACACCTAAAAACTTACTTCCAGTGTTGGTCAGTAGTGTAAACAAAGATGGCGACAATCAAGGAGATCAGCATTTTATACTTATGTTATAAATACAAAAGAAACAGCTGCAGCTTTAACAATACACACTACATTTACATGCACTTTAAAACTTTGATTATACTCGGATTAAGGCAATAAATAGATTTTTTCAAAGGACATGTATACATCTTATTAATTAGATTTTAATTAGACTGAAATCTGCATAAATCAGAGTAAGCTGAGTAAGATGTATATGGGAATGTAAATTGATTTATTCAGTCATGTAAATGTCATAATCATAATAAGCCACCTCCGCATGCATTTTCTCACCTAGCAGACCCTGACATTACAAAAGTTGATATTACTGCNCCCCCCCCCCAAGATTTTTGTAGGAACTGCATCTTGAGAATGCATAGCGTTAATGCTATGTAGAGTTATGTAGAGTTAACATCAAGAATAAATCTGGCCTAAGAGCCAAACCATTTAACTGCCAACTAGTCAAACGAACCAAACCTGTGCTTCAAGTTTGACTTGGGACTTTTATTGCTTGCCATTCCATTCTGTTTTTCCATGATTCCTTGTGCTTTATATACATTTTACAAGAAAGGCAAAAATCTCCTTCCACTTCATTTTCAAATGTCAAAGAACATGTTAGTCTTTGCAACTCAACTGCAAAAACAAAGTTCTTTTTAAGTGCTTTTTTGCTTAGCACAAAATTTGGATATACAGTTTCAGACTCAAACTAGCAGAGACAAACTTCTCTACTAGGAACTGTACTGATGGACAAAGCAGTAAGACACATTATAAAAAAAAATATTCAGCCTCTGGTTTCCCTTTAATGACCTTAATATTAACCATGTGCAGTGCTGTAATCCTTTGCTGTAACAGTTGCTCATACGAACCAAAAAATGTATTTATTTCTCTATCAACCAAGGAAAAACTGTCTTGGTTGGCCTACAAAGTCACATTCTGTTACTGTTGAAATATGTAAGTCTTACCAAGATAAATATAAACAGACTTAAGGCAGCAAGTTGTTCAGGTCAGAGTTAATCATGTTGCTTCATCACCACTGTAATGGACAGTTATATTGCTGCACCCTCTGAGCTAAACGTGAACAGGTTTGCTAGGGATTCAAATTGTGGTCGTTGTGTCACTGAATAACTTCTTGCATCTTATGCTCAGTTTCCCAATCATGACCTGACAGAGCTGACACAGACGTGAACATTCAGATTGACACAATAGTCTATGAAGGGAAAAAAGCTCCATGGAAGCATTTACAGAGCAGGTCACTGTTGACCCATTGCCTCATCCTCACTGGATAGCTGTAATGTTGAAAACCGAGTTTGAAATGACTTGGGCAATTATGGGCGTTAGCACAAGTCAGTGGGTTCAGACAGTAAATCTGTAGTGAGAACCTCATGCTGTAGCAGCATAGGTAGCAAAAAGTATACTACAATTTTCTTCTCCGCTTACAAAGTATGACAATCTGTAATCTTTGTGTAATCTTTGTTGACCCAAAAGCACACAAAAGACAGATCTTCCAGGATGACAACTGACTGATTGAGGTCAATTAAACTTCTGCTCTTTCACTGATGGACTGTTGGCTGACCCATATAGCCCTAAAACAATGGCTACTATTATGATTCCTCAGGCATGTCTATTGTATAGGCCTGTACCGCTGCCCAAAAACAAACCAATCTCCTCAGGGACACTAAAATGAAACACAGACTAATTTGTGTCTTGGTGGTTTCTCCCATTCTTAACCTCAGGCTCTGGCCAAGGCCAAAAC
Source organism: Lucifuga dentata (assembly GCA_014773175.1). Lineage (NCBI taxonomy): Eukaryota > Metazoa > Chordata > Actinopteri > Ophidiiformes > Bythitidae > Lucifuga > Lucifuga dentata. Next base: position 457,070 of record VXCM01000193.1, read on the forward strand.
GTCACAACCCGCTTTATGTATTTATAAATAGGCAAAGAGAGAAAAGGAAAAGAGAGAAAGGAGCCCAATACATGACTGAAACCATATGGAACTAGTGCAGAGTAACTCATCTTGTGACAACATAGCATGCAGACCGAGTCCCACTCTGTCTCATGTCACAGCCCTTCACGAAAGACTGCAATCGGAGAAGGTCAATCGGTGGCTGGGGCCAAGAACAAAGTGATTGTGATTTTCAAAAAGTACATGCGGCATCTGAGGAGGAAATGGTTTTGCCGCCAAACACTCAATTACATGTAATTACAATAATTCAACCTTGGAGGATGGTTTATTCCATTTTATTATGAGGTTCACTCTTTCATGTCTTATAGGGGGGAGGAAGGGAGCATCCTGAACAGGGATGGAGACTATGTGAAACAGATACAGGGTCCCTCATCTGAATGCTTTCATTTTTTCTTTTTATCTACTGATGAGTTGAGCCCATGGCCATTGTGTTATCTCAAAGTTTGATAGGTCAGTCTTCCCACACGATAAATGCTGTTTGCCTTTCATGACCTCTATGCTACCCAGAGATATGCTGAATATTTTAGATATATGTTAATGCACATATTCAGTGCAAGGAGGTGAAGGAAAATTTAAAATCATTTTGTGTACTAATTATGGTAATGTGCATGAGGGCTTTCTGAAGGCCTTACCATGACACAATATACAAGACTTTTTGTCCTACTGTAGTTTCAAAGTAGAGTCATATCAATTTCTAGTTTACTTTCAGATTTAATTTGAAAAGCCTTCATTGCAAAAGCTGTAACTCACATCATATTCATTTAATCTGGGTGTTTTTCAGTCGACAGAGAGTGTATGTGCATTTCCACTGAAGCATCTTCACAGAGGACAAAGGCCTACTCAATGTTGAAGCAACAGAGTTTCATGGATCATTGCTTTAAGGGTTTATAGAATTTCCCAGTTTCACTGCAGCTATATACAGTAAATTTAACCTTCTATTACAAAAACACACTCAGCAAATATCAGCCCACTCAGTGTCGGAGGGTTAAACCGTCAAATGGCAAGGTCCAGGCCACACCCCAATGGAAGACTGAGAACTCTGTGTGATTGATAGTCACTTTTAATTTTGTTTAAGGTTTTCTGTGTTTCTTCGCTGAAATATAGGCCTCTTAACAAGACCAAATCACAGACATGGAGAGAGAGAAGGCTTTGAAATGCGGCAACCCCTGAACCAGAAAATAATCAAGGGGACTTAGGCATGGCACTGTGGCCGGAAATTCACTGTGAATACTGGTTTCAACCATGACCGTTTGAGAGCCCAACTTTTTGGCTTTCACATTGATTTTGAGTCCCCCCCTCCTTCTCCCATCTCTCTCTCCGCTGTATGTCACACAGTCAATTTAGGCTCCCTCTGACCTAAAAGTTGATGAGTAGCTTCTCTGTTTTCTGGGCAGTTCTTGTCAGCAAAAAATGAACTGATGCATGCCTTTGCTCCATTTGTGACACACAAACGTGCACACACACACACACACACACACACACACACACACACATATACATAAACAGTACATCTCTTTTAGACCTGCGGCTTGCTTCGCTCCTCACAACACATCACAGGGATGGCTACTTTTCTGCTCGTCCAGCAAAAAAAGCTCTCTCACCATTTCCCCCTGTTATTCCTCCTCGTCTTCTTCCATTGCGGAGAAAGAAATTGCGGTTGAGACTTTAGGCTAAGTCTCCCCACAGCTTGTCCTGATTACTAAGTAGACAAGTACCCATGGTTAGATGGAACCAGGTCTCTCTGGTCCTTGTTTACCCTCCTTCATATTTTGGAGTGATGGTCTCTGAGGTTTCTGTGAAGGACAAGGGACCCCAGGGATGGTGAAGTGTTCTAAAATAAACCTGCTTTTAATCATTCAGCACAGTGGTGGTTAATATGTGTTATACAGACACTGTAATTGTTCACAAACTGTATAAAGTCATTGATAAAGTAGGTCACGACCTCATTCCTCATGCAGGATTGCATCCAGTATAATTTAGCTTTGAATAAACAAGACTTGACCACATGTCACTGTCTGGCATGTCCTTATAATCTTAATGTTCTCATCAACCCTTAAAATACCAACCAACCATGTATTTTTTTAATCTACAGTTTCCACTCCTCCTTTCCTTTTTTCCTCTCCCTCTGATCACTGTTTTCCCTCTGAAATGTATCAGCAGCTCATTGCCTTCCAGCTAATTAGTAAAGGCAAACAGAGCAACAATCAGTCACTCAACTTAATGCACTCCACCTCTTCAGCAGTAAATACCAACTGATTCCTGAGAGTATCGTCATTCAAAAGGCCCTGCTGGCTCTGGTCTTTGTCGAGAAGAGAGGGTTTCCTTTGAAATGGCAGGCTTTACCAAAAACACAACTTATTTAAGGCCAAAGGGAGTATCACAATGGCTGACGGAGCCTGATAAAGGCAGATTACAGTTAACTGGCTGTTTCATCAGCCGAGCGGGTTGTGTTTTATTGTGTAATGAGGAAGGGTCGTGACTCAGGCCTCTGGAATTGTCTGGTGTCACTGCTCAGAGTTTAAAAAGAGGGGAAAATTACTGTGACCTTTTAATTTCAAAGCTGTGAAATTGAAATTGCTCTAATTTATACCGGTTTATGTTAAATTGGATGAAACTTGAATGTCCATGGGGAAAGTGGGTTGCTGTCAAGGCAAATAATAACATCTAAATCAGAATCAGAGTAATATGAATGGAGCTAGTGATAGTTGTCATACCAGAAACACATAAGACAGTGTGTGATTTAGGCAAATAATAAAAAATACTCATAGTTAATATTTTTAATTTCATAAAAATTGGGTGTTATGAAACATTCCAAGCATATACGTATTTTTTAAAACAGTTCCATACTACCTTGTACTACCAACTGGGTTGGGCTTTTTGGCACAGTCTTAGATTGGTTCAGATCCTATAGACATTACTTTGTGTATATTGGTAACTACACATCTGAGCCAACAGAGATGACATGTGGGGTTCCTCAAGGGTCAATTCTTGGGCCCCTGCTATTCGACCTTTAAATGCTACCTTTAGCACAAATTATGAAAAACAAGAGTTTCCTATATAACTGAGGTGACACCCAAATGCTGTTTTGTTTTCTGCAATTTTCATTTGTATGTGTGTGTGTGTGTGTGTTTTTTTAACATATTGATGATATCTGATTTACTCCACTTAGAGACTCTGTGGGTCTATAAAATAAACTGACTTTATAACCTGCTTACAAAGTCAGTGGTATGTAAATCATCTGCTGCAGAGTCTCCTTGGCATCATGTGAAAGTATGCAGGACAGTGCAAAGAATCCCGAGCATGTCTCTGGTATGGGGAAAAGGCCCTGACACCAGACCAAGTGTCGGTTCTATTGTCAGTTTTTTTCCATACAAGCCACATTCTTCGAAACATATAGAAAGAGAGGGAGGGACGGGAACAAAGGGAGGGATGGGCAGACAGAGGGAGGGTGAAGAAGGATGAAAGCAAAGAGCGCATGATCTAAGGGAGACCTGGGAAAAAATGGAGAGAGGTGCTGCTAACATCCATTGGGGGAGACAGGTGCCTGGAGGTTATGGTGGAGACAGAGTGGTGAGGAGATGTGAGAAGGCGAGGCAGGAAGATGGATGAAGCAGACCCCTGCTGAGTGTCCGTCTCAGACTCCCGTCTCCGACTCCTCTGTGCTCCCCTGAGCACAGTGGGAGAGAGGAGGACAGCAGCCACATAACACATCCTTTCAGCCATTACTCTCCTTCTTCTCCATGTCTTTTCTCATTGCATCTCCTTTCTCCTTTTCAGGGTGACATCCAATCCTCAAACCCACACTTTTGATATCCTCCTATACTCCCAACTCTCTCTCTCTCTCTCTCTCTCTCTCTCTCTCTCTCTCTCTCTCTCTCATTAGGGGCCATTTTCACTTCAAAGGCCCTCTATTATCTGCCATCTCTGAGGGCAATTAGGAATGGGGTGACTTTGAGCGGCAGGCACGGCCACAGAATTATAACTACTCATCCCCTGTCATGGGAGCCTTTGTGGGGTTTGCCGACATTGATGGAGAGGATGCTGGGGCCCCGTATCCCAGCCCCCCATACCCCCAGCCGGCCTCTCCTTTTGACTGGTAAACTGTGGAGTAAAACGGTGTGTAATTAAGTGGCAGTCAAAGCAGGTCCTGTTTGGGTTTGTGACAGACTTGGCAGGGTGAGCTGGGGTTGGTAAAGGAGGGGAGGTGTCCATTTGGGGAGGGGGGCACAGAGTCACAAGTGTTGTGGGGATATTTTGGAATGAATGAGAATGGTGAGCACACAATGGCGAGGCTACGAAGGCAGTGAAGGGTAAAGCCAACTTTGGATGAAATAAAGTCAATGTTTACTCACTTACAGTATCAGTGGTATTTGTGTGTGTGTGTATGGGGGGGTGTAAGTGACCCACTATTGGCTATAAGAATATAAAGTTTCTAAACCATAGAATGCTCCGTTGTTAAAGTTATTGCTGCCAAAATGAAAGGTTTGTCCATGTTCACAATGTCCATTTTGTCATTTATGGCATCTCTTTATGTGAGTGTGAAACAGTGACACAATGACTCAAGCTGTCACCAGATAAATGTCTCATTATATTCCCTTTCTGCAACAACTTTTACCATTCCACACTGGTGAAATGCACACACACAGGACCCCTCGGTGTGTGTTGAGTGGTATATGAGAGCTTTTAGGATGGCGGTTACTGTGTTACTGCTGTAATGAAAAGACCTAATAGTAAAGTACAAAGTGAAGACAGCTGTAGTGTAGTGTTACAGAAAGAATAGTTACTGTATGAAAGTGCAAAAGTAACGAGGTTTGTATTGTGAGATGTTCATGGAGCATGGGATAAATTATTATGTGAAATTTGGGAATAACTCGGAAAAAATGTAGGACAGTTTTAAGACACATTCAACAACTGCCTTATCTTAGTTTCTGCCATATTTTCACTGTCAAGTCTACAAAGTACATACTCCCTTTCATATCTGCGCCTTGGAGGAATGCAGTGAGTGTGCTGTGGTGGTAGGGAGCTGATTTACTCCGTCTTTGATGCTCCCTCTAGTTAGCCGTCTCCCACTGAGCACTGACATCCTGTCAGCGTGGAACCTCTTCTCATCGCCGGGGTTAGTCACTACATGACCACAAGATCTGTGAGAGTGTCTGTGTGTATGCGTGTGTGGGTGTGTGAGAGAGAGAAGTAAAGACAGAATAGTTATACAGGAGGAAGCAGGAACAAAGGGGCAGAGAAAACACACACACAAAAGGTTAAGGCATTTAGTATACAATCAACTTTGTGCCGTATTTACTGCACAAAGTAGTTCATAAAACTACAATAAGCATTTAATGCTTATTGTAGTTTTATTAAGCAGAAGCTCTGGTGGAAGAAGTACTCAAATAGGTAAAAGTAGCAATGTCATAGTTTTTTCACAAGTAAAATCCTGAATTCAGGTGGCTTGTTTACTTCGGTAGGAGTAAATGTTTTCAAAGTAAAAGTACTCTTTTGGACAAAAATTACAGTTTAGTTTTGCTGTCAAGGTGAAGAAACTTGTATCTCTAGATTTCAAGTTTTTAGATCAGTTTAAGATAGGAATCAAGGAAAGGAAAGGGAAAATTTAAGGAATCAAGAAAACAAGGAAATAGGGAAAGAAACCAGGGATGAAGGAAGGAGAGAATGGAAAAAAGGTCAGAAAAGTGGGATGACACTAGTGATATTTCATGAATTTGTTTGCATTTTAAAACCTCAATAAGCAAAGTAACTAGCAATTACAGCCTTCAGATACATGTAGTCAAGTAAAAAGTACAATATTTCCCTTTGAAATCTAGTAAAGTTATAGTAGAAAGTCTTCCTAATGGGAATATTAAAGCAAAGTACTGACACTTCAAGTTTGTATTTTTTTTATATTCAAAAATCTTCTTCTTCTACTATCACTCCTGCTATTTACTCACTGTCTACTTTTTCACTTCTGACAAGAAGTCACATACAAATAACTTCTTGTTTGTCATTATTGTGGATTGTGACTCATGAGATCCTTTATTCCAACATTCCCGCATTCACCATTTATTACAGGCAGTTACCGAACACCTTAGCTTGCAGCTATAAATGTAACTTATAATATCCAGAGGGGTGGGAGGAATTAGTTGTAATTACTTTTTGGGTTAATTATAAATCCTCAGCTATCCAATAAAGCCATTCACTCACTACCCCCAAGGGCCTTGGCAATGTCATTTAAATACAGTGAGGAATTAGACTGAAGCAAACTCAGGTCTCACGCCACTTTAATTGTACGGTTCAGGCAGCCTGTGGGTGGTTGAGGTTTCAAATAACTTTAATTGATGTTGAGTTAACAAACAGGTAACAGAATCATTGGGAGAGGACTGCCAGCAGGTAAACCTTGAAAAATGGTGATAGAGTGTCAGTGTCAGAAGTTTATCTGCCAAACGAGGCCAAGGAAACAGAAAGAGAGCCTCATTTCACTCATATCGCTGCATTTTTTCAGAGTTCAGCTTTTAGCATTTATATGAGCAAATTATCATCTTTTAATCCTCTTTCTTCCCATTTTTCTTCTCTCACTCTGCACTCCCCAACTGTGTTTTTAATGGGGGGCACATGCCTGGAGACCCCCACCCAGCTCCCCCCTCCACCCCCACATCTCCAAACACCTAACTGTGAAGTCCTAATGAGTAATAATCCCTGTTCTCGCCCCTGCTAAAAAGGGAGAGTCAAGCGGCGTCATTGACCCTGGTTTTTGACAGCACGTTCCAAAGATTAACCAAACACTGGTAATTGCCCCCGAGATCAGGTTCTGTTTTGACTGTTTGTCATTCTCTGACCGCCTGATGTGTATTTGATCTGCAGCAGGACGGCAGCAGTGCTCCTCATTCACTCCTCACATCTTAACTGCATGCAGAGAGACAAGACTGAGAGGAAAAAAGGAAAAGACTGGGCTCAGATGCTGGTACTATGTGAATTAGTAGACACTTACAGAATGATGGGGTGATATGTGCATGCTGTGTACTGTGGTTATCCTCTGAGCGAGTCGAGACGGTAACGTTAGAATTCCCATGGACAGACTCACAAACGCTTGCATGCAATGTACCCATAAACACACTTCAAAGTGCAGTGTTCTACACTGTAATGACAAATTATATTTCTAATAATGTGCAATTCAGTTTAATTATCTTAGAGATAAAGAAGGTGGAGGATTTTAAGTACTTAGGGTCCACAGTCCAGAGCAATGGAGAGTGTGGAAAAGAGGTGAAGAAACGTGTGCAAGCAGGTTGGAATGGGTGGAGAAAAGTGTCAGGTGTGATGTGTGACAAAAGAGTCTCGGCAAGAATGAAAGGAAAGGTGTACAAAACGGTGGTGAGACCAGCGATGTTGTATGGCTTAGAGACAGTGGCACTGAGGAAAAGACAGGAGGCAGAGCTAGAGGTAGCAGAGACTAAAATGCTGAGGTTCTCTTTGGGAGTGACGAGGATGGATAGGATCAGGAACGAGTACATCAGAGGGACAGCGCATGTTAGATGTTTTGGAGATAAAGTCAGAGAGGCCAGACTGAGATGGTTTGGACATGTACAGAGGAGGGATAGTGAACATATCGGTAGAAGGATGCTGAGGTTGGAACTGCCAGGCAGGAAGCCTAGAGGAACACCAAAGAGGAGATTTATGGATGCAGTGAAAGAGGACATGAAGTTAGTTGGTGTGAGAGAAGAGGAGGCAGAGGATAGGGTTAGATGGAGGCAGATGATTCGCTGTGGTGACCCCTGAAGGGAAAGCCGAAAGGAAAAGAAGAGTCAGTTTAATTATCTCCTCCTGAGGTGATTTTGGAGTTCTTAGTGGAAAAAAGACATAAAATTTCATGCTTCCACGGTGGATAACATGGTCATTAAAAACAAACAATTCCTGTGTGCTTTTATTGATGCAAACTAATCATGTCCAGACAACCACAATAAGGACCACTAACTAGTCATATTTTAGTGCTGACCAAGTCACATGGTGCTGGTTAGAAGACAAAACTCTAACAAAAAAAAAGCAAAAAAAAAAACAAAAANAAAAAAAAAAAAAACCCACCAAAACAAAAAAGGGCACTTTCAGTATTGGTGAATTTCTCTAAACAAAAGTTTTATAAACTCTCCTTTTAACCAAAACTGATTATATAAAATCTTTCTTAAAACATTAATATAAAAATGGAACCACGTTTGTCTATAATTATAAAGCAATTTGTTACAAAGTGAAGGATATTATAAAAGCACTCAATTAGTTTTCCAACAAATGATTATGACATTTTAAAAGCAGAATGTGTCCTGGACTGCTTTCAGCTCAGATATGAGCAGAATGACATGCTGACAAATGATTGTACAGATGAATCAGGAGCGGCTGCATTCATTCATGACAACCTCTCAGCCAGTTACAGCTGACCTTGTCAACAGGTTTGGATCAAACTGGGAGCGGGACTGTTTCAGTAGCCGAGCCTGACCTGCAGATCAAGCCATAGGTGGGGTTAATGTCAATCTGCTTCTCATTTCAACTGCTGAATCATCTCAACCTGTTTAAAGGTCTCTGTCAAGAAAAAAAGATTATTTTTTTGCAAGTAATTGTGAGACATCAATTACTGTGGATTTACTGTTATTAGGATGATTGCCCCAATGAATCTACCTACTGAGCTGTGTGGATTAAAGCAGCAGCTGACATTTCTTCTTGGATGTCTGACAGGGAAACCTGCAAACATTTTTGTCACTCCATTTGTGCATGAAAACATATTAGGTTTAGTTTATTTCTTTATAATGCATCATTTGTAATTTGTGGTAATTGTTTTTGTAAAGCAAAAGGTAGAGACAGAGAGATGGCTTTAAATTCTTTCCCATTCAGGGAAGTTAGAACAAAAAATTTGATGTTTCCCGACAAAACGCATGATTGAAAATAGGTTTTACTATAATATATACTCTGATTATACAGTGATATTAAACTTTCTTTATTGATTTGATGTATAAAAGTTATGATGGCTAACTGTATTGTTGAATACTTATAAACTGACAGCCATTGGAAAGGTTACTATGCTCTAAATGAGCCATAATGGCACCCTGTGAGCCAGGCTAATACTAATAAAACTGCCTGACAACACTACAGGAATGTTGCCACAATTAATGGAACGTACCGGCCTCTCTTCTGTCTGGTGCCAAGGCACATGTGGAACCTCTAAAAGCCTATGTTTCTGGTGGAGCGAATTACCCCCTCGAACCAGTCACACCAGGATATCAGGATGCAGCTCTGACTGAAGTTAAAAGGCCCATTGCAGGACGCAATCCCCTAAAAGCATTATTGTACACACGCAAGCTCACAGGGCTGGATTGTGTATGCTTAAACACAAATACACAGACAGGAACTCAGTTTACTGGCACATCCATGATAGCGTAAACACTGAATGAAGGCAGAGATGAAAAAAAAAAGTGAAGGCTGATGGACTTGGGGTTAAGAGTTCTCATTCAAATTTTCTTGAAAAGTGGGAGAAAGCATTGTTTGGAGGCTTAGTAAATGAGATTTTGCAAATTATTATCAACTAATTTGCACATATTGTGTTCAGTCTCAATGTTTTTACTCTTTAGCAATTGATAGGATAAAATGTGATGGAGAGACAAAAACAAAGTGGAAGTAGAGGAATGTGTGAGAGGCTTAGACACAACAAAGAGGGAGACACGAGCTGGATCAGGAAACCAGGAAGACAAGCAGAGGGAGGAAAAAGGAAGGAGGGGATCCTCAGTAATTGCTGGAGCGACATGGGGGCCAATTCAAGGCCCTGGGCTGATATTAAAATGACCTGAGAGACTCCAGACAGGACAGGCCTCTAAACAGTCCTGGCTCCACTGTGGAATGAGCCTCCCACACTGGCTACCCACTTTCAAAACATGAGCCTCCTGTCTGCTTGGTGCCCAGGTTGGTGAACCAAAGTCTTGATGTTCCTATTAGCATCCCCGAGTGGATTAAATTAGAGTAAATATGACAGAAATATTACTTGTAATTTGGTTGAATACATTAAAAAAAACTTTGTAAATTCTTTCTACCTTTACACAGCACAGGTGGTCTGACCATGCTGCCATTAAAACATCAGGCTCTTGATTAAAACGCCATGTAATGATAAATGAATCATCATGACTGCATGGTGATTGTGATGAGCAAACAGTAATTACAATACACCATAATGAATTACAATATGCCTTAATGACTGTCATTAAGCTGAATTTGAAGCACACATAATTGGCAGTTTTTATATAAACAGGCAAGATTGCACCTGAGTTAGAATTAATGAGAAGCCAGGCAGTGTTGTTTATGCATAAATTGTGGCTGTAAGCTGAAAGTCAAATGAGGTTTCAATCCACTCAAAATGTCAGCAAACATAACTTGATGTTAATGTATTAACATTATAACAGCTTGCTGAGCAACAGGATGTAGAGATTTCTCTGAAGACTTTTTAGCCAAGCAGAAATGTGCGAGGGGAATGAAGATACTGCGACTTCATAAACTGTCCACATTCTGTAGATGTGCCAAACATGAGACATTCAGATATAAATATTTTGATATTTTTGAGTCTATAGGCTCCTAGAGTGTGTGATTCCAGACAGTCTCAGGTGAAATGTATACACAGGATGAGACATGTTTGCCAGTGACAACATTCTGACAGATAATATGTTTACACGATATACTCAGAGTTTTGTCTGTTCTGCAATTAAGGCAAAAATGCTGTGTACGATATATACATGAAAGAAATTCATAGGATTCCATTGTTCTTCAAATATACATGACTCAATCAACTTATGAAGAAGCATGTCAGTTGAGGAAATGTATGTGCAGAATGATTTAGCTGATTATATGCTATTGGAGCATCTGTATGCTTGAGTAAAATGACCTAAAATTGTATTATCTACATCTGCTCTGGAAATGGTGGTTGATGACAAGTTGACGACACCGATCTGCCTTCATAGTTTCTTTCTAGTTGTTGTATAGCACTCGATACACCAGATATTCATCACAGAGTCTCTCATGCATCGAACAGTACTATACAGAGACACCGATTAGGACTAAGATTTTATAATAACCATCTTGCACAGTGTGACATACAATGAATTAAGATTGCTGTTATTGCAGTTTGCAGGAAACATTAGACATGTCCTACTGTAGGTTATGCCATGTGTAGAGCTCCTACACACACACAAAGATCATATAAAAGACTGCTAGCCAACAAAATGAGGTAAAATAGAGTAATGGTGCAGACTTAAATAACAGTCCACATTGGCATCATTCTTCTACAGACATGTGGGTCATCAGTTTTTTTCCCGAGTTCTGATAACAAGTTTGTTGTTCATAATGTGAACAATTAAACTTCTTAAACTGCTCCTTTGATGGTCTCTGTTCTCCAGATGAATCCCTTGTGCATGGATATAGACATACATATGTGAGGTAGAAAGTGAGGAGTGGAGGCCATCTTTTTCTAATCATTGTCTGCGGTCACTTGCTCATGAGTTTAAGCATGAAGCAGCCTGTGTGTGTCTGAATGTGTGTGTTTACTGTTTTAAGGTCCAGCGGTGGCTGACTGATGTCTACCTTGGTCTAACACCATAGTTAACACAGTTGCTCTGGCTCCACAGTGGGTGGAGTTGCCAGACAACATAACTGGGCCCTGCAGCCCACTATAATTAGCCTTATTGAAACTGTCAGTCACTGGTCCAGTCCCAGAGCGGCCCATTGCTAACATCAAGGAGAAGGTGCGAGGGGCGAGGCGCTGGAGCCGCCGGCCGTCCCATGCTAAGAGCAGCTATCTGTTACTGCTTTAATAATACTCCTGACAGTCCCTTCTGTTTTCAGCCATTCTTCCCCTCACGAGCTTCTCATCCCTTTTCTCCGAGCCCGGAGATGTGTTTTGACAAACTGATTGTTCGTTGGCATGACGTAATATAACGAAGGACATATGTTGCCGGGGAGGAGGAAGAATATGAACGTAACATCAAAGGGGGGAAAATCAGATCTCAGGCAGAACCCAAATGTAGAGCGAAATAAGACTTTCAGATCTGTTTATGTATCTCAATGAAGATGTTTTCAATTGAGGGAAATGTAGAACTCAAATATAAGAACGTACATGAGTGTGGATTTGATAGAATAACAAAGTTCACAGAAACTAACGATATGCTGCATTTTTCAGGCTCCATACTTTACAGCTTACTGTTGTTTCTCTTGAGTTTGCAGTAGGCTCTGACATTTCCTTATTAATATCCTATGTGAGAGAAATATAAAATGATCTGTAAACTATACAAACAAGCAGATTAAGACCATATTAACAAAAGACTAACGAGCCAACTCAAGCTTTCCATTAATTTCTGGTGATTTTACACACAAAGTGAAACTGTGTCCAAATAACCATAAGGCTGCTGTGGATGGTACGGGAGTACCGTGCTGTATTTTTACTCATATTCGCCAGCCATAACAAAGAGTGTGTGTTATTTACTCAGTCTGCACAAACACACACTACTGATACTGCAACGAGTCTTAAGGAAGATTATTAAGAGTCATTGTGGTATAAAGAGTTCAATGTAATGTAACTTATAATAATCTTAAGGAAGATTATTATAAGTTACATTAAGGCTGCCAGAAAGTGAAATGTCAGCTGCAAGCTGGCATTATTTCATCTGTGTGTCATCAAGCAGATATCTTATTATTTTATTATAATTTGAGGATTTATGGAGAACAATTTAAATACATGCTATTTTCTGTCATTTTTAATTTGTATTATTTAATCTTGTGAATACATCAATCAATTTGCCCAGTGCTGAAATCATTTCCTAATTCTTTACTTAACAAGATGTAATAACACTACAGTGGAAAAATACATGACAAGTAAATGTCCTGCATTCACAATTTTACTTATGTAAAAATAAATAAACCTTAGCATATTAGCTTGTGTCTTCACTTTTAAAGATTTGGGAAGTAACTGAACATTTTGGTTGAAATAATAAAAAATGCAAGTAAAATGTAAAAAAAAAAATTCCAATGTGAGGTTATCCACCTAAAAATTGAAATTCAAAGGGTTTTCCCCTAAAACAAAACCCAAAAAACCCCCAAAAACCCTTATATCCAATTTAGACAACAGTCTAAAAAAAATCTTGAACTGATTTGGCTGTCTTTTTTAATCTAGATATCTCCTGTTGTTACTGGTTTTGTTTTAAAGCATTAAAAAAGGTGAAAATTTTCTTCTGAATAATGTAGTACTTTATATTCAGTGTGTCCACTTTTAACAGAATTTTATGTCTTTTTTCTATTGTAGAGACAAAGAGAGAGAGAGAGAGAGAGAGAGAGAGAATAAGTAATTACTTTAATGGCCAAAGGATTCTTATAGTGTGACATAACACTGCTGTGTAATGGAACAGACATACAAATTGTTTGTTTATGGCAGGCAACTTAAATTCATGAAGGTCTCCATATCATATTTAAATTAAAGATATATCAGGACTGGTAAACAAACATGTAACCAGACCGTAAGTCAAGTTGTTGTTCAGTGCATGAATGATTTTAGAGTCATTCCAAGCCAAAGCTCCTGCATTGTATTGACTTAATGCTAAGCATGGTACTTCATGCTGCTAAAGGCAGTAAAACAGCTTTCTTACAAAAGCCGGAGGTATTTGTGGGTTTAATTACATTCATTTTACTGTTGGCATTTCCATGGTAAAACACTTAGCTGAGGAATTTTCATTCCCTTTGTGCACCATTGTAATAAACACAAACCCATAATTGTTGCTCACCCATGGGCACTAACTGGGCTTTTTAATTTTCCATCACTTGCTCAGTAGCTGTGCCAAGTTTTCTTCAGGTATCGTTGGAACTGTGACTCACAGGGTGCAGGCTATGAGAGCCAGGCCAGCCCTGAATGGAGCTAAATATATGTATTCATACCTGTTTCCTGGGATTTGTCATACAAGGTGACTCTACCCAATGAACCTTTTCAACAAAGGGCCACAGAATCACATGTATGTTTGTTTCAGAATTGGTATTTAATTATGCCCTCAACAGCATCGCTTTGTACTCCAAAATCAATCACTCAACGGTAATTAAAGCTTAGCTCGAATTCTTTAACAGCAACATCCATCACAGCTGCACCACTTTAATGATGCAAAGTACCATGTTGGTCCCGTAATTATTACTTTATTACTGTCACAATACCAACACTGAACAATATCTAACTGAGGGAAAATTCAGCCTTGCTGGCGGAGGACAACAAAGGTTTAGAAAAAAATGCATCATGGGAAGAAAAGGTGGCTTGTTGGCATGAAAGGAACATTAATTTAATACCTTGTTGCTTGATGCTGACTCATTTCCTGACATCCACATTCATGTACCGCTCAAGTATCATCAGTGTAATTAGCTTTGTGTTATTGCTCTGTAGTCAGTAATTACAAACAAATGTGTCATATTTTTAGCTTTGACTACGCAAAGTCAGATCCTTATCTCATATTTCTTATTTTATTTATTATTTATTTGTCAGGGAAAGTACATTTACACATGGCAAATGTGGTACATATGACAAGACCTCCATTTAAGCTAATTTGCGGTCCTTGTCTCTGGTCAGAGTTTTAAATATAACACAAAACAGTTCATAAAAGATAAAATTTACAAATATAAAAATGTTAGGATGTGTCAGTGTGTGAACATATGAATCCTTAAGGGATCTGATTAATGCTCACATTGCTGTTGTTGTTTGAACCAGAGTTTCACCTTTGCATTAAAAACCTTGAGTTCTGTTTGGGATTTTTTTTTCTGGTAGTAGAGAGTTCCATGTGTCTTTACTTTTACATGAATATTTCTGAGTTATGGGAAATAACAAATTAAAATACTGAGAAATTCTAAAACATATTTTAGAATACCATCCTGCTTACTGTTACATTCAGCTCAGTTGAAATGGTGAAACTGGATCACAGCAGTAGGGACAAAAGCCTCTGGGTGTCCACGCCAAAAGTACTTATAACAAGCAGAATACCAGGCAAACAAAATGATTTATCTTGTCTTTACTGCGCAGATAAGACAAGACCTGCACAGCTTACCTGCACATAAAAACTAGCCAAAAAACCAAAAGCAAAGTCCAAGCCAAAGACAACGGGAAATCATAGCTGTGTACTTTTTATGAGGCATGCCTCAGAATTTTAAGCAACATTTTCTGCAAGGTATTATTATATTGGCCAACTTTCAAATGTTTCATATAAACGGACATTATGTTGGTGTGGTTGTTATCAACCAGCATTTTAAAGAGCTAAAAAAAACAAAAACAAAAACTCAGTCTGGCATCTAAAGTCTGCAATGTGTTTAAATGATTTTCAACAAGTATGGCTGTTTTGCTGATGCTAAGCACAAACGTGTGTGTGGATGTATGTGACGGCGGGTGAAGGTGTTGGCGTTGTGTTGCATTGCTCAGAGTGAACACTGGGGAGAGCTCGTCTCTCCTCTTGGCTCCTCTCTGCTCCCTCCCCTCTAGGTGCTCCAGCAATCACTTTGCTCCACATTGTGGTTTCATTTGTTTGTTTTGACAAGAGTATTACGTTACGAACGGCTCCTTTAAAAGTGTGGGATTATTTGAGCACAAATGCAGCGGCGTGATGAGAAATTAATGTAGCAGCACAGATCAGTAGCTGAGGCTGACAGATTTTCAAATCTATTCCCCCTTAATAAACTCTTGTATGAAAAGATAAATCAATTTGCTGACATGTCTGGGCTGAGTTATGAATGTAATGCAGGAAGTTAACGCAGTAATTCCTCATAAAACTTTCATCATTCATATTTTTAGCCTTTGACTACTCAAAGTCAGATCCGTATCTCATATTTCTTATTTTATTTATTACTTAGCGATTCAATCTCTGGATTTCTGTTTGACATAAAGTGAGAGTAGCATGCATGCACGTTCAGAACATCAAAATAAAACTATGCAAAGACAGAGCGTCAAGCTGTCTGCCACATAATGAGCATCCCTTTCCTTATTTTACATGTGTGATTGCTCTATTTGGGTGGTCCTGCCATCGTACTCTCTTATTTAGGTGTACAAACATGGGAAACATTGGAAAATCTAATCAAGACGCAAAGATAATGACGTGCTATGTACATAAACACATGCTTTATACAGTAGATGTTCTCCAAACAAATTTCAAGTCTACTTACATCACGTTTGGTTTCTGTGGCCCTATGGGAGAATCAAAATCAGGCTCGTAAGCTGGATTCACACTGTTTATCATGATGGATTCAGATTTTGTCTTTTTTTGACAAATGGAGATGGATTACATGTTAAGAACATACTAAACACACAACAGATGCAAAGACAGAAGCACTCAATCACGAGCAAACAGAGGCACACAGACAAGAGCTAACACACACACACACTGTACTGTATGTAAATCTGCATTAATTCAGGCATGTGCGCACAAGACCGTGCAAACACACACATACATATACACACACACTTATTCAAATCCGTAACAACAGTTTAGTGTTTCTGAGCCATCATGTGAACAGTGTGACAGATTGCTGAGAGACAGGGTGGTGCAAATAAAACACTAATGACAATATAATGGCTCATTAGCTTGTGATGTGGGTTGCATTGTGTGTGTGTGTGTGTGTGTGTGTAGAGTTGAAGAAATGCTTGAGTGTGTTCCCAGGCTAACCTGGCTAGGTGAGACTCTCTGGCACCAGCAACTCAATGCAGCCCTGAGGGGTAGTACAGTGCTGCAGTCTACGAACTGAGGTATGCACATACACACACACACACACACACACACACTTGAAAAGGTAAATGCTGTTCAGGTTGACGTTTCTACCTTTTGTATCTTGCCTCTCTTCTTGGCTCCATTCAAAACTGATGTCACTTATTGTACGTTGTAATATAATTGTTAACATATATAATACGATCTTTAAATCTGAAAAAAAAAGAAAAACTATGCTCTTATGCTGTTTATGTTCCCATTAGCACAGTGTGTTAGACTTAATACACAGGTGAAAAGGTAAGCAACTGCTCTCTGTGGTGATTGGTGAGTTTAAGGGTCAGGTCTCTTCATGTGTTTGACATTATTAGCAGAGCTACCATGTAATCCAGACTCAATCCTCAGGCCAATGAGGCTTTATTGGGGGTAAAGGGTGATGGTTATGGAAGCTATTAGACAATAATGGAATATTAACTCCCCTTAACTTATTTGGTCCCTGGAGGATTGTCCTTTTCACTGAAGTTCCTTATCGCACAGCCTGAATATTTAGATGGAACTGATGAGATTCTTTAAAAGGTTTGCAGAGGTCTCATTTAAAAGCTGATCTCTGAGTCCTTTGAGCCCCTTTTATGAATTATTATTTAAAGTATGGTGATCTTACAGAGTGAGTTCCCAGGGTTAGAGCAAAGGGAGGATCTTTGACATGAACTGTTTTTTAGCTTTCTGAACTTTATTTAGGCTTACATGTTGGTATGTTTGTCTTGAAAACCTTTATAGGATAATCAGAAATGCAGTGGAACTATAAGACTTTCATAAACAGCGATTTTGCACGCTTAAGCCCAATAAATACTACCTGCATTCTGTATATTACGTTACTGACAACCAATTTCCAAAACATAAAACTGTACGTTGGTATTCCTGTTATTTTCCCAAATACCCTAATCTTTCAAAATCAAATATTCAGGTGATACACCCATATTAAAATTCAGTGTTTCACTTGCTAACACGTACGTCCAAATGCAGAAGGTGTGGTCATTTTAATTTATCTGTAAAAGCCATCTTCTCCTGGGATTATATTCCTTGGCGGAGACATACATTTTCTTCTGTGCAGCTCCATGTTGGACTTGTTAAATAAAGTTACTTCAACATAAAATTTAAAGGACCATACCATCCAGTTTGCACGTTTGAGCCTAATATACTCAATTTTTATACATGTTAAGTTACTGACAATAATTTCCGAAAGGATAAACCCGTATTTCAGCTTTCCTAATATTTTGCAGAATCTCTTAATCTTTCAAAATCAAATATTCAAGTGATATATCCACCTTAAAAATCGATGTTTCATCTGGTATATAAAATTATGAAGTCACAGCTGTTAAAATTTTTTGATAACGCAGGTCTTCTTTTGGGACTATATTCCCCGGTGGAGACATACATTCAGTCTTTTTATTGCGCTTAAATGCTAAAATTGCATAACTTAAAAAAAAAAACAAACAAACAAAACAAACAAAAAAACCCCCCTGAATATACGTGTTGTTCATGATGAAGAATTTTTCAAGTATCAATAAGTTGATTTTAATAGCGTACCAGAATGAACTGAAACCAATGGTGATCTGAAAGGTAGGAACTTTTTTTAACTCGTTCCAGTAGTCTGGTCTGCTTCGGGAATTGATTGTCTGTAACGTTACGTGTATGAAAATTACGCAAAATGGGTGGTATGGTCCTTTAACAGACATAGTGTTAACTGTGATGGATTACCTATCTCAAGCAAAGTCTCTACAAGTTGATTTTTAATAGCATACTGGAATAATCTGAAATCAATGGCAGTTGAGAAGGTAAGAAAAACAATTCTAATATTTATCACTCCAGTCGTGCTTTGGAAAATGGTTGTCAGTAACATACCATATATAATGGGCTCAAACATTCGAAAGTCACAGGTATTGTCCTTTAAATATAACACAGTTACTCCGAGTGTAAAGTTACATCAGAAGTCTTTAAAAGACCCGATTATGAAGAGTCCAGGATTCTTTTCTTTCTACCAGTGTTATTATCTGCCATTAGCATCTATTACACACCAGGTTGTTGCATCGTTTGCCGTCTTTGAAGACGCCATAATTACAGGGGAGGCTGCCAAAGAAAAGGTTTGAAATGTCTCCGACAATATGTTTTGACGAAGACAAATCCACTACAGGTTAGCTCCACTCCCTGCTGCCTGTCACTGAGTTTTGTGAAGAGAATTCTTCTGAGAAGTGCTCCTGACAGGCTGACCAACTGGCTTCACCAGCTCAGACTGGATCTATTCTGCTGCCTTGTTATTATGTTCTCAAAGAAATGATACACTTATGACATGTTTACATGCACCTTAAAGCAGTAAATCAATAAATTAACAAAATTTTGTTTAATGGCCCGGATGGTAAAGATACCGTGTATGTTGGCCTGGTAATATTTTGATCATTACGATTGTAATTTTCTGTAAGTTATAGATTGAAATAAGGGGATTTCCCCTTCCAAATCTCCCCAGCGTTTTGGAGATACCTGAAGATAAGTCCTGAAAACAGGAACATATGAAAACGTACAGGAATTATTACATTTCCAATCATTTTAGAGTACATGATAACAGTCTGTCGCCTTCCCACTCATTCACCAAATGAACAGAGATAAGTGGGAGTCCTCAGTCTAACCTGTGTGGGACCCTGGGAACCTGCGGTGGGCCGTTTGGCTCTGTGAGAACGTGGCGAGGAGGCTAAGCTCCCCTTTCCAGTGGAACGTGTTTTCCTTTCTCCATGTTTGGACACACAGCAGACAAGTGGAGGTTAGGACAACACTCCACTAGGAGCCAAAAGACTTATCCGACAAGTAATTAGGAGCGGGGTCAAGTTGAGAGAACTAAGCCCTGTAATTCTCCCTCCAGTGCCACGGGTGAGGTAAGGCCCAAATGGAGATCCTTTACTCCTGAGAGAGAGAGTGAGGGTGAGGGTGAGGAAGAAAATTATGCAGACAAGATGAAGATGGTTGGAAATTTTTGTCATAATATTAACTTTTAGATTTTGCAGAACATAAATCTGTCTGGAAACTGAATTCCATGTTAGCACATAGGGATCTTTAGTCATGTATATTAATATGTTCTCACTTACTGTTAGCTTCTTTTTAACCTCTGCCAAGGAGGTTAAGTTTTCCCCCACGTCTGTTCGTTGGTTTGTTTTTAGCAGGATTTGGTGCAGATCCAAACACAGAGGAAATTCCTGTTTTTTTGTTTTGTTTTTTTTTTAAACGATTTTGTAGCATTCTGAGATGGGGCATTTTTCAATATTTTTGTCAGTATCTTCAAAAGTATTATACCAATCTCAATGAAAAAAATCTGGTATATTTATCCCATGATAAACTATCAATAATAATAATAATAATAATAATAATAATAATGATATGGTCTGGATCCTGATAGATTCTAAAACATAAAAATAAAAAATACTGTTTCTTATTGTAAGTCATTATTATGGTTATTTCTTACTATTTAAGAGTAAGTTTACATATGTTTTTTGAAAAATGTAAATGTACTTGGCATCTAAATTATGGCATCTCCACTAAAATTTAAAATAAAGCTCTCTGGGTTTGAACTATATTTGGCTGCAAAATATGAGTTTGTAAAAATTGAGCCACTTTACTGGTTACATAATTTTAGCATTTAAGTGAAATAAAAGCATGGAGTGAATGTATGTCTCCACTGGGGAATATAGTCCCAAAAGAAGACCTGCATTTATCAAAAAATTTAAACAACCATGACTTCATAAGGCTGCGTAACTATTAGCAGGCGAAACATCGATTTTTAAGGTGGGTGTATCACTTGAATATTTGATTTTGAAAGATTAAGAGATTTTGCAAAATATCAGGAAAGCTGAAATACGGTTTTATCCTTTGGGAAATGATTGTCAGTAATGTAACATCTATGAAAATTGAATATATTAGGCTCAAACATGCAAAATGGTGGGTATGGTCCTTTAACTTTGACATGATGAACATCTATGTGTGATAAGTTCAGGTTACACCTCTTTCTATACTCTAATATTATAAGAGTCTTCAAATATTGTTATGATTCATTTCCTGTTAATTAAATGATGACAATATTAAAGATGAGTCTTGTTAGCACGGACACTGTGAAAGACAGACAGTCCTCTGGTTGAATGAACTTCAGCATAAGTGTATGAGAAATTGCCTGGTGATGAAAAAATCTCATTTGTTTTCGGGTGAGCCCTGCGTTTGATGAAAATATGTAGTCTGTCCATGAGCCCAACATGTTTGTGTGAGCCCTGGCAAGAAAACATACATGATATTTTCATAGCCACAGTAGGCTTGTGCTATTGACCTTCACCTCAGTTTTCATGTGGCCAAATCCTAAAGCAAACCTCGCAACCCACAACATGTTCATAAATCAGTAGCTCAAGACAGATGCAGGAGTAATCAATCTATTTTCAAGCCACATAAAGAACAAAATATAGTAAAAAATAAAAAGAAAGACATTCCTAAGGTTACTTTGCAATTTAAATGAGTTGCTCCATGAACCCTATATGTCTCCTCTGTTATTTTCTTTCTCTGCTGTCAGACTGCAGATTCCTTCCTGTAAATATTGTTTTTATAATACTTCACTGAAATATAATTTCTGAGGTCTTTCATCTCCCATGTTATCTGTTCAGCTCTGCTGGCTCTGTTACCAAAGTCCTCATATGGCTTTCAGACAAACACAGCAAATATCTACAAAGCAGCTTCATGACAGCAGATGTGGCTGTAATTTGGGCTTTTCTTTATATCAGACATTAATACTAAAAGACTGTTGCAGTCAATATGTCAACACATACACAAACTCTATACTTTGCATTTTTTTCTTAATCGCAGAACGGAGGAAAATTCAGAGTAAGACATATAAATAGATGGAATTAATGTAATTCAGTTATTCACTGAAGCTACATGACTTGTTGCTTAAAGGGACAATACCAGCGACTTTGCATGTTTGAGCCCAATATATGCAAACCCACAGACAAATTGTGTTACTAACAACCATTTCTCAAAATATAATACTGGAGCAATAAATATTAGAATTGATTTTCCTACTTTCCAGACCACCATTGGTTTCATTTCATTCCAGTACGCTGTAAAACTCAACTTGTAGAGACTTGAAACATGCTTGAGATATTCAGTCCATCACAGTGAACACTAGGTCTTTTTATTTAATCGTTCCATAATGGAGCTACAAAAAAGACCATGTATGTCTCTTCCAGGGCATATAGTCCCACAACTATATTCCTGGGACAGGTGGAATTTTTTTATGGGGTACTGGAATGAACTGAAACAAATGGGAATCTTGAAGGCAGGAAAACAAAATTAAAAATGCATTACACCAGTAGTGTTTTTTGGAAAGTGGCAGTGGTGTAAAGTGTGTGCAGGTAGTATTTATCGGCCTCAAACATGTAAAACTATGGGTATGGTCCTTTAAAGAGAAATTTGAAAAGCTCCTATTCGTTGCTATTTCTATGCATACTATTGTGAAATAGGAACAATGGGTTCATGTTAGAGAGCCATTCTCTGTATTTGGACATGCCTGCCTGTTATTTGTTGTCTTCACTTAGTGGTCGAGGCTGAGAATGCCATGGAAGGACGGATCAGCCATCTCAGCGATGGATTAGAGTGGACTTGGAGGCTCTGCAGGGAAATAGGGCCTTCATTAGAAAAATGGGAAATAGACCTCTGTTTCATAAAGAGCCATTAGCGTTTATTGATGAGACTAATGTGTGTGTTTAAAGGAAATTAGAAGGGGAGAGGCCGTGCTTTAGGGGAGCTGGTGATGAAAGACCTGCATTAATGTACATGGTGGAGGGACTGCTGGTTTCCATTTGAACTAACCGCTTCCCCCCTGCTCAACACACACACACACACACACACACACACACACACACACACACACACACACACACACACACACACACANCTGAGAAATACTGACTCTTGCTCTCTCTCTCTCTCTCTGTCTCTCTCTCTCTCTCACACACACACACACACACACGCGCGCCATTTCTCCCTCTCACTGTTCTACACATGTAAGTCATATACTAACCAGAGCAGGCCTGGCGCCCGGGGAGAGCAGCCTGGAATTGCCCCTAAGAAACCAAATCCACTTTATCAAACTGCCAGACGTCACTCCCAATCCACTTCCACCGGACGCTGGTTTCAGAAGGCAGCGGCACAGAAACAGCCCACTGCCACTGCTGGAACCAGCATGGAGCCATGGACACAGGAGCAAAAGTAGTGATTCAGAGAGAGAAATATGTATTTTACATTCTATGAGGTTACGGTTACTACCTGAAATCTGTGTCATTTCAGAATATAAGCCCTCAGATGATAAAAATGCAGCATTGTATGCATATAATAACCTTTTACCTGACATGTATTACCTGACAATATTCTGCCTGCACAGTTATAATTTATTTTGTATATAAATACAGAAACATTAGAGGTGATTTTTTTCTTGGTCTGGCCACAAAGAAACACAGATTTCTTTAGCTGCTATTTTACTTTGTGTATTTGCATTTCTGGAGCAGTTCCATGCTCCTTTAGGATGTTGCTGTTGTAAATAAGGCATGTGCAAGAGTGAGAGCGGCAAAATGGCAAATTATTCTTCATTATAACAGGGTCACAGTTACTGGAAATGCCAAGCTAAGCAAACACTTTTCAAAGTCCAACAGCTCCCTTGACGGCTGGAGTGCCCGCTCAGATTGAACAGGAAGTGAGTGGTAATTTGCCGTGAGCTCTGTCCAGTCTCAGAACTCCCAGACTCTGTGTCGTCCAATTAGAGCGGAGCCGGTTCAGGGGGCCCCGCTTCAGACTGATACAGAGCCACTGATACAGGTCACAAAGTTGAAATGGATTCCTGCCGTCCCCAGACAGTTGTTGATTGAGTTCCTCGTAATATGAATGGTGAATTCAGTCTCCGTTTTCATGTATAAGTCATCAGTGTGCAGGTATTCCTTTTCTTTCCAGTCTCATGTGTTTTAAATGAGCAAGCTATCATGAATTTGAAAAAAAAAAAAAAAAAACNAAAAAAAAAAAAAAAAAAATCAACTGCAAATGGGATAGCTGGAGAGATCAGTAAATATATTTTTGAAAACAAAATACTGTATGATGGGCGCTTTGAGGAATGGCAGCGGGAAATGGGGACAAGCAATGTGAACAATATGGTTTGAATCAAGTCAACCTTATTTTGTCATGATTATATAACTAATTACATTTCAGGCTTTTCCATTCTGAAAGTGGATGTTGTTTTCAGTGGGAGACATTTTAACGCATTTCCATGGCTTAATTAATTAGTTCCAGTTAATAAGTTGGAAAAGGCCCCTGATTGTACTAACAACATGCTATCATTTCCCGATCAAATCCAGAAACAATCAGTTATTGATTGTTCCTTTTAGAGGAATCAATTGGTCAACTGTAGGGCAAAATGTACTTGAAAGTTACATTTTAATTTCAAATGAGTGAAATTGTAACATAATAATGACAAAGATGAATGGTTTTATTTTAAAATGTCTATTTTAATTTGAACTGATACCAGAATTGAAATGTTTCATGTGAGCTTTGTTCTGTTTTGATGCTGAGTTTCCTGACTGGACGTTTTGAGCGATGAAATGGAGTTCAGTAATTTCTTCCAGTGTGCTTCAGTACAACAGAATAAAATGTTTCAAAACAAATTTCAGAGCAGGGGTCCATCATGTAGGCCTCTGATCCTCAGAACAAAGCAGTTTAGTACAATTCAGAATTATGAAGAAAATTTTAGACTCTATTTCTGCTTCAGAACACATTAAGACAAACTCTTCTGCATGCACATGGAGCAGCCCCGGGGTTGACTCATACACACATACAAACACACACACACACATACACACACATACACACATGCACACAAACACACATACGTGCACACAGTCTATCCAGACACTAACAGTGAACCTATGCAATTTTCCCATCATACACAGGAAGTGGTTTCTCAACCATCACCATTCCCAAGTTGCCATGGGTAACATGGTGTTTCCTTACCACCTCTTCACCATCTTCATCTTTCTCCCGTTCTCTCCCTTGTTTGTTTGTTTCCCTGATGTTTTTATTTAAAGCATCAAAAGACGCCCCCCACCCACTTCTTCCCTCGCGACATCCCCCAGCCCCAGAGCAGTCAGGATGATTTGTAAACTTCAAACAACTAAGAGCCCCAGCCTGGTCTCCTCTGCTCATTTAGGTAATTCAATAAGCCAGGGGGGACAAGCACAGCGGCGCACTGCTTCCCCCTCCTGCCCTCTGCGCCCTCACTCTTCCGACTGAAGCCTCTGTGGACTATCTGCAACATATGTCAGGCCCTACTGGACAGAGCCTCTGCTAAATAAGGACAATTTGATAATGTTTCTTCCTGTTTGAGCTTTAAAATACAGTTCATGGGTGATACATTTCTCTCCATACTACCATAAATCCTCTGTACCATGACATTCCAATTTGCTTTTAAATTTGTAATACTTTTGTTCATGATAACACATTGAAATTATTGGACATGCGTCCAGGATGGAGAATAGAACAGCCTACATATTCTACAAAATTACATTTTGAAGCAGGTCTATGATTATTCTATGAGTTTCTGCAAAATCTGAGGTAGCACTGCTTTCTTTTTTTAACACACCAGTTTGAATGAATTTGAATGAGGCCTTTGTGGTTAACCCTGCCTGACATTAGTTTCTGAAGTTTGTCTGCTAACTTTAAAAAAAGACAGGCCTCTCCATTCAGTACCTTTACATTCACTCTTACTCCAATTTTATGTCTGTACTCCAATTAAGGCAATAATGTGACTTAGATGTATACATGGACAGAATTAATAGGATTTCGTAGTTCTTCAAATATACATGCATAATCAGAAAATGAGGAGAGTCCACAGGCAAGGAAATACATGCAGAGCTCTTACTTCGATTACAACATTTACATGCCTGAACAAATTGATTTCCAACCTCATAATAAGGTCTGTTACTCAGAGTAAGCATACTACTTACATGTTAGAAAAAATTGATTTATTGCCTTAAACTGAGTATAATAGAAGTTTTATCATGCATGTAAACATACTGATTGTAAATGTGTTATCAACGAGGAAGCAGCTCCAAGCAACCGGCCCATCGTTGCTGATCCCCAGTTGGCATGATGGGGTAATAGAGTGGAAGAGGCGGGGTCGGAAAGGGAGCTGTTAACGATATCTGCCTCCCTCCTAGCTCGTCCAGACAGAGGTGGCGGCAGGTCTAAGTAGGCATCGCTGCAATGGCCCAGACCCATAAATGCTGAAAGAGCATAAATCTGTGTCGTTATCAAAACCACACAGAGACATCAGTGGCCACTCCCTGCTGTGGCTGCGTTTACCCACCAAATCTGCATCTGATAAAGTCACCGTCCTTCCCCATGAGCCACATCAGACACAGCTAATGCTGGACAAAACCTGGTTGAAGAGCAAAAGGCTGCTTATGCTGCACCACAGTCCACAGAAAGTGAGATTGAATGACTTTCTGCAACTGATAAATTGTGACTGACTCCCCTGAAATCATTTGAATGCAAACAGAAATTAAATGAAAACCATCAAGAGGTACTACAGGGGTTCCAACATGTCATTTAATAAAATTTTTTATTATTATCTACTTGTTTCATCTCTGACAAGCATATTTTATTCAGCGTAGTCAAAAATTTAAGAGAAACTTTTCAGGAAACAGCCTGAAAAGTTATATTTATAAGACACAGCAAAGAAAAAGGGAAGCAGAGCATCCCATTTCCCCATGCCTCCAGCTTCCCCCTCCTTCTGCCTTAGCCCACCCCCAAAGGAGGCAGTAAATGGTCCATTTTATCTCTTTTCTGTCAACCATGACTGCAAGAGTACCAGATAGTAATCTGGAAAAAAAGAGTAAAAACAATTTAATTGCTCCACAATTTTTTTTTAAAGTCGTCTCAAAACCTTTCAAAGCAAACTATGATTGGGATGAAATTGCAGACTCTCTTCCGCAGGAAGGAAAAACTGACTAATCACCTTGTCATTAATGTTGAGGCTCATCAGGCTCCTGCACATTGGCACAGCCCTGACGGACATGCTGAGGGCTGGTGGATGATTTGTGTTGAAGCAAAAACAGCTCACAGAGAAGAACCGTATTTGAATTCTGCTGTTTAAATATTTGGAGTGGCCTAACACGGCTGCCGCCATCCACTGTTGGCAATGCAGAGACTGCCTCTAATTGATTTAATTATCAGGAATTATACAACTGTTTTTATGTATGCCCTGTAGTCCCAGGCTGGGGGATGTAAGCTAATGATGTGTTTCTATTTTAATTAAAGCTGTGGTTCAATCTGGTTAAAGCACATAAAGACATCAGTAGATTTGGTAATTTGGTAGACACAGATGGATGCTGAGGGTGGCAGTCTAAAAAAAAAGTGAGGAGTCAAAGGTAATTTAACTGGCTGAGGTAAAGAGAAGTGGAATAAAATGATATTGCAGAATACACCTTGACAATTCAAGAGACCCAATATGTCTGTGTATGTGTGTATGTATGTATGTGGGCACGCACGTGTTTGCATACTCATTCATGTGTGCCATTTGTATGCATGTGAGTTAATGTATGTCTGAGAGAGAGAGAGAGAGAGAGAGGGAGGGGGAGCTGTTAAAAGTCTTGAGTTCTAGCCTGTAAATGTCATGTTTGGTCGAAGATTTCCGTTTTTGCCTTCTAATTGGTGTCGGGGGATTTTGGTTTTTAGAGGGGAGGGTGAAAAAAAATAAGAGTGAAGAAAGCCAGGGGAAAAATAAGCCCACAGAACTGCAGAGTTGCACTGAACCCAAACTGGATTTTAATGGTTCCTACTCCAGGAGAGCATAGCGCAGGTCATTAAGAAGGGAAAATGGGGTCGTGCTAGAGTAATAATCCCTCGCTTTTATTTGACAGCACAAGAAAAATATTGTGACAACATATAAAAAAGGTTACTGGTGTTCATAAACTGCATTCACTGCTGAAAAACTTGAAGCTGTAGGTGTTGCGGCTTTGACAGCTTCAATTTAGGAATATAAAGTGTTGGAATTGTGGTAGGTTTTGCAGTGGGGACACGGTATGATCTTAAAATATCTTCACTGGAGTTTGAAGGAGAGAATAATTGATTTAACTGAGGTATGTCTTCTGGAGAAGCTTTTAAAAAAAAAGAAGACAAGCTGAGTTAAATTTGCACCCTGCTGGGCAGCGCTGTCTTTTCTACAGAGCTGAGCAGAACCTCTCAACCTGGCAGCGGATTCTCCACTTTGGCATTGTACTCAAAATTTAAGCAAATTCAACTTTGACCTGTCTGCCACTGTCCTTTCCAATGTGCAGCCAATGAGGGAGCGGCATAAGTAGAAGCAGAAGTGACAAATGATGGAAGAGAAGCTTATAAGCAGCACTGAGTTTTAACACAAATGTAAAAGTGAATGATGACCTGGGCCATATGGTGAAATGTCAGCTGCAGAACAGATCTACCACAGCTTGTAAAGTGGTATCAATTCTATGCTCATCTTAAAATGTTGAGTTACCAACTAAGGCAGCATTTGGTGCTAACGGTTAGCTATATCTAAAGCTAACAGTGTGCCTCGATGACTTGGTTGTCATCAGCATGTAGGCAGTTACACGCAAATCGCTTACTGGTGCGCAATTGTAGCGTTGCTCATGTGAAAGCAGCCTAAATCTGAAAGCATTTCTCTTTCATACGTCTATGTTTCATCTGCAACCACACCAGCCCTCTAACACTCTCCACATCTTTTCTCCCCCTGGTTCTCGGTCTCGACAGTGAGTGGGTTACTCTACTGTTTACAATATTTCAAATTCCCTCTCAAGTGTTTGGCTTGGCAGATTGTCCGGCCTTTTCCCTAGCAATTACAGGCTTGCAGGGTTTCTCAAATGGGGCTTTTGAAGAAATAACACTTTTCTCCCCAAGCTCAAGGGAAAAAAATGGAGACATTTGGCCAACAGCTCATAGAGTCAATCATATAGACCAAGCTCAAGCTCTGTCTGACGCACTTGGTTACTAAAATATCCTCATAACTTGTGTGGAGGGTTACACACATACACACACTTTTCGGTACTGAATTCACTGTCAGTCAGAACCTTACTGTGACTAACGTGCTGTAATAGAATATGAACATTATGATGCAAAAACTGCAAATTGTTCTTTTTTTTTTGGTGAGCNGCTGTAATAGAATATGAACATTATGATGCAAAAACTGCAAATTGTTCTTTTTTTTTTGGTGAGCAAGATGGAAAGCTTACAAATGAAAGAACAGAGATGATTTATTGTATTCCTTTGATTTCTTCGCTTTCTCTCTCTTTTGCCATTTTGTGCTATTCCTTATATTACATGGGTTTTATATTTACATGGTTTTATATCCTCCTTTAATGTTTCATTGTTTAAATATCTTTGTAATTTGTCTTCATCTCATCCACGGCTCCTATTGCACACCTGGCCATTTGAGGAGAGGGAATCTCTGTTTGAATTACCTCTCCCAAGGTTTATTTCCCATTTTTTTTCCTTATATGATTTATATCATCGTATATTTTTTCTTGTTGAGCACCAAGCACCAGAGCAAATTCCTCATAAATGAAAACCTACTTGGCAATAAATCTGATTTTGATTCTGATCAAGATTCCAATCTTGATGTAAATGCCTATATTCCCTTTTACTGACTCAAAGTAAGCTGATGATTCATGTTTTTAAATTCAATGTGACATGAGAGTGCCTTTCACACAAAAGATTTTTTTTCATAACTCAAGAACTTTTTTCGAGAACTCAGACTCTCTGCTCATACAATCTGAACTTTGACCTCGATTTAAAGGACCTCATCGTCATCATCATCCTCACCTTTCCCCAACCGACCTCTCCTCTCTATCCAAATGTACTATTTGTTTCACACTTTTGGTGCCAGACCTATAGTTCCCGAACCATTTTTAGACCCCTGGAGAGGGTTTCAGACACTACTTTTAAATAGTAATTTTTCACTTTGTTTTGTAAACAGCAAAATGGCAACAGCAAAATTTCAAGACTTGTGAAGAAGATATAAAACTAGACAAAGATGTGAACTGAAGAGGTGCCACTCATAACGCAAAGGAGTGCCAAAAAAATTTTAAAAATGAAACAAGACTATAAACAAATATAAGATCTTATTAATCTAAACATGTCCAGAGACAGAGATGTCACTTGCTTTAATTTTCATAATCTTCATGAAGTGTGGTGGAAATCCAAGTAAGGAACTCGCTGAACTATAAATAGTTATGCAGTTCCAAATTTAATTCAAACTTTAGGTTCTAAAGTACCTTAAATGAGTAAAAAAGAGAGGGAAGCAGGAAGAGAGCTGAGTGAGGAGGAGAAGGAGATGAGAGTTCACAGATTACTGTTGATTGTCTCTGTCATTATTTATTTATCCAAACTTGGTGTGGTTATTTTACTCTGGTTCTACTTAATTTCTCAGTACAGAATGAAAGATTGGGAGCTTAAAACCACTGTGAACGAGCAACATAACTTTGCTTGTTGTGGAAAAATGACAGAATGCAGCAAATGTTGTTTAAATTATGAAAAATCTGAGATTAAAAAAAGAGTCTGTGAATAAGAAAGAGAGTGGAAAAGACTGGCGGACAGAGAATTTGTGTGTCTTAGTGTGTGTGCTATTGCAGCTGAGAACCCGACAGAGAACACTTTAAACACTCTGTCACAGAAACAAGTCATTGCCGCGTCCCATTCTGCTAATTGCACTAATCATAATTGCACAATTGCTCTGCTAAACTTTCTCTGTGAAGATTATGATGCCGAGTTCAGATGAAAGGCCCAATAACATCAACACAGTTGGCCTTGCATTGTCAGCGGGTGGAGGGAAGGGTTGGGGGAGGTTATAGGAGGAGCAGGAGGAAGGTGGGGGGGNCACCCCTCCCTCGCCTTCCACCCACACAAGGGAGTTAAAAATCCCATTTACTCTGACTGGAGCCAGGAGTTGGCTTGAAAAGGCTGAGGACAAAAAGCGATTTTCCACGGAACAAAACCATTACAATGGCCCTGCTTTGATCTGGCCCCCCCCCTCCACTTCTACCAGTGCCAATTGAACTTTGTCACCATGCAACTGTCATCCACGAAGGGAAAGCCCTAACGTACTGAATGAAGCGGTCCACAGCAATTTACTCCAGACAGCGCTTTGAAGTGTCAGTGAGAAGTCCAGCTTAGCCTGCACTTTTTGGACTGCTCAACCTTTCTCTTCTGCTTTCCCTCTTTCTCTTTCGCTCTTCCTCTCTCTTTCTCTCTCTCTCTCTGTCTCTTTCTCTTGCCAATTCCTAATAGCCAGTAGGCCAGCGTGGAGAGTCCAGCAGGGCAGTGAATGAAGGGAGAGAACATTTTAAATATGCAGTATCTCTCTCTCTCTCTCTCTCTCTCTCTCTCTCTCTCTCTCATCTAAGTAACAGAGGCATGCAGCGCTGGCATGTGGATAATCAGCCATGGGGCCTCGCAACATCAAAAGCTTGGAGAGCCCCTAAGAATACAAATGTGAGGCCTAATGGTACACTTCATTAATGTCCTCCCCATCAAAGGCCACTTTACTGACTTGGGAGATTGACTAATTTACACATTGTGGGAAATTGCTCCCAGCCATGCGTAAAACTGCCAAGCATTTATATGGAGAGAGTCAGAGAGAGAGAGAGAGAGAGAGAGAGAGAGGAGTGGGGGTAAATGGAAGGGACAGCCTCTGTTCTTTTCTTGAGTGCTTTCTTCAACTGTTGGAAATGGCTGAAGGCCAAGCCACATTATCACACATACTAACAACGGGGAATGCTCGCCTTTGTGTCTCATAAGGATTATTACTCTGAGCATTTTGATGTGATCTGTCACTTTTCCACTCTTGCCATTCTCTGAGATTTATGAGCAGTTCACCGTCCTCTCTTCTTCCTTTTGTGCTGCTTCCACATTGTGTTTCTCAGCTTTACTTCTCTGATAGCTTGCTGGCAAGCAAGCCGCTAAGCAGAGTGTTAAATTTTCACATCAGCCATTTACAATACCATCAGAATGTGTTTGAGTGAAGAGAAATATACTTTTTTAAAAGGGTTTTTAAGTGAGGCAATCCCAATTAAAGGCAAGCTAGTGAGTTTAAGGACCATTCTGGTGATTTTGCATGTTTAAACCCAATAAATATCCCATTTCTGTTTCTTTTTAAAGCAAATAAAAACATACTGATCTCCTGCAAACCAGGCCTACATCTCTCACATCTCATGCCTACTCTTTGCAGCCACACATTCATATATGTGAGTATATATATATATGAATGTGTGGATATATATATGTATATATATACAGTATATAGATGTATGAATATATATATGCATACACACACACACACACACACACACACACACACACACACAAACTCATATTCTTGTCATCAACACTTATTACAAGCTTGAGCTGTGTGCAGGTCTGCATGTCTTACAACAATGTTAACCATACAATGGGGACTTGAGATATTTTCTGTAGCTGTCTCATATATGTTAGCGTGTGTGTGTGTGTGTGTTGGGGTGGGAAGGTGAGAGTTAACGCTTTGGACCTTGACACCTGCAATACAGAGAAAGCCTTTCAGCAGGGAAATTATATGGCTTTAATTTGTCTTCTTGAAACAGTGTAGCAGGCCACAGTCACCATTGCCAAGTGCCGGTGGACTGTAGCACGGGGAGAATGTTAAAGTGTGTTGAGTGTCTGTATATGTAAGCACAGCCTTGACATAAGTAAATACACTGGTTTGGGTGGAACACCTGTTTATGTTGGAGACTGTGGGAGCTGACAGATACTATAAAGGGGTTTTCAATGTTTTTCATGTAGCCAGAAAGTAGCAATGAAACTTTTTCAGGGAGCTGCACTGGCAAAAGTTTGGTGCCACTGGACTTGGGTTTGCTGGCAGGAAAGGAAAGCCTAATGCATCTCGTTTGCAATCTGGATGGAGTCTTGTGGTTGGCTCCGCCGGCAGAGGTACACACTTCAGTCATTGGCTAGTCAATAGAGGCAATTTGAATATCGTGACTAATTCAGCCAATTAAACTGTCACAGGCCTTTTTTCAATGGGCCTTTTTCACAGGTTGCTCATCCATAATGCTCTCCTCTGTTACTCCAGGCTTTGACTTAACTCTCTCCATTCACGGTGAAGTGGTGCAATGAGCTAGATCACAGAGTATGTAAAACATAGCCAGAGGCACTACTGGGCCAAACCACAGATGAGGGGGGATCTATACAAATTGAACAATGAGGTCAGTATAAACAGTTTGAGACACTGTTTTCAAATCAGAAGTGGTTAGGATGGTCGAAACAAAATTTAGTAGAATTATATGGGAGTAATGAATTCAAATTTATCACTCATGGAAACAATGAGAAACTCAGTATATGTACCTGCAGAAGTACCCAGATAAACAGTGTGTATGTTGTCCTGTGTGTGTGAGAGAGTTTGTGTGATTTATTTCACTATGATGACATTGATGCTGTTAGGCCTTTTACTCAGTGGCCATGATCCACATCCCTACTCTAATGCTGTAGCTGACTTATAAAATCTTCACAAAGTACACTGATTTTCACCAGAAATGCCCAGGTTTTTTTTTTTTTNGGTTTTTTTTTTTTGTTTTGTTTTTTTTTTTTAAGGAACCATTCCATTTAAGTTGATTTCCAGCAGGATTTTATTTCCTCATGCTTGTTGTCTTTCCTGCTCCAAAATCCATTTTACTGGATTTTAGCATAAATCAGGTTATCCAGCAGTGAGGAGATATGAAGAGTTCATCTGCAAAAACAGATAACTCCATTTTCATAAAATTGTAAAATTCCTATTTTTTTTTTTTTTTTCTATTCCTGGTAAAGCAATCAATCAAATTGATGTTTGGTTAAAATTAAAACATTTAAATAAATTGTATTATCATAATTATATTATATACTTACATTTATTATATATTACCTGGAATGAACAATTAAAATACAACTTTTTTATTTTATTTAGAAAAGAACCTTATCTATAGAATATTAAAAACCTCAACCCAAAAATAAAAACTTTTTAACAAGACAGAAGAAAAATATTTTGTTATCGTTGCACCCGAAAAGCAATGCGACAAATTCATTATACCTTTTACTTGTTCATTTAACCCACAATCCTGTCACAATCTTCAACTTTTGTTGAATGACACAGTTGAAACTTTTCAGCAATGCCTGAACTTCTTCATCTGTCCAGCCGTCTTCTCTGCTGCTCATTTCCTAATTAATTTTTCCTTTAAAGAAAAATAAACTGTCGTGCTCATGTCTCGTTGCTGCTGCAGGTTTGTTTTTGATCAGTTGTTGTAGTTTACGAAAATGTACTAGAAAGGGGTAAAATTCAGAATTCCAATGTTGTAAATTCCCTCTGGTAGTTCTGGGCCAACGGAAAGTATTACCCCAGGAGCAGGGAGGTTTTTGGGGTCAGGAAGTTTGGCACAGGAACTAAAATTAGGCCTTCTCTATGCCAAATTGCAAAGAGAAGTGCAGACCTTTGACTTACTTACAGCAGATTCACTCAGTATGTTTATACTCTATTTGTCTGGTCTCCAGTTAAGGCAAAAATGTGTGTAAGACGTTTATATGGACAAAATTAATAGGATTCTGTGGTTCATCAAATATACATGACATGTTGCGGAATCAGAGTATGTATAGTGTGTGAGGAGAATGTGCCAGGTGAGGATTAATGGCCGAGGTGGATTATTCTGATTATTACATTTACATGCACGAATAAATGGATTTACAATTGCATAATCTGTCTGTTACACAGAATATGCTCATTCTGATTTATGCCTATTTCAATCTAATTGTAGTATTGATGTTTGAAACACCGTGAGTATCTTATTATAATTACAGTTTAGAGTTACAGTTTCTCTGTCTGTCTGTCTGTGGCACCAATATCTCTAGAACCCGGCACTGTATGAAATTGAAATTCGGCAGNGTCTGTCTGTCTGTGGCACCAATATCTCTAGAACCCGGCACTGTATGAAATTGAAATTCGGCAGGTATAATGCTCAGGACCCAAGGACGTGCAGTGTCACGTGCAAAGTTGTTTGGATGAGTAGTTCTCAAATTCAACTGTGCTGGTAAAAAGTAGTGGCGACAGGATATGCTTCTAGTATCTATGCACTCCAAAAGTCACAGTGTCTCTTTCATTTTACCAGTTATTTCCTGATGCTTGAAGACATGCAGCGAGAACAGGCCGTTTGTGCTGCTGCAGCTAGAAGTGGTTCTGCAGCTGCAGCAGACATTTATCTTTTCTGCTCAGGTTAATGTGTTCACGCTGGGTGAACGCACTCGGGTCCAAGAAACACTTCACGGTGAATTCAATTCAGCTGGCCGACCAGCTTCGACTGCAGGTTAATGAAATGAATTGAATGAAATGAATGGGCGAGACAAAAATGAGGAAAGAAAGATATGGACTGTGCAGGACACCCCTCTCTCTTTCTCTCTGCTGCAGTTGCGTGGTATGCTAAAAAGTTTAGTGGAGAACCAACTGAATAATTTTATCTTTACATTTACATATACTTTTTTTTTTTTAATTTTACAATAAAGGGTTGTTGTTGGTCATTCAATACTAACGGTCTTTGTCCCTTATTGTTTTGTTTTTTTTCTTACAATTAAAAACCTTAATTATCTACAGATGAATTCCCTCATGTTAATCCAGTTTTTGTAGTCAGGGGCTTTTTACCTCATTTAAGAGGCACCAATTAGTAAAATATTAAAAATTTGCCTTCGTATGTTTTGGAGAAAGGCTAAGCTCTAAGGAGTACATGCTTCATGGATACATCTTATCTATAATCTTAACTCTAAAGCCAGAAATCTCTGTCCGTCTGTCTGTCTGTGGCAACCAATAGATCTCTAAATCTATAAATCTCTAGAACCGGGTACTGTATGAAGTTGAAATTCAGCAGGCTCATTGCTCAGGACCCAAGGACAGTGTCGTGTGCAAAGATGTTTTCATGAGAGGTTTTCGAATTGAGCTGTGCAGGTAAAAAGTAGTCCAATGCGGCAGGATACGCTCTGGATGCGGCAGCATAATTATGCTCAACTCCACAGGTACTTATGGTAGGCTGCGGCGCACCATAAAGTCTGGCTCTGTCCGAACACGCACATTTCCAGCGGGCACTGCACTAGTAATCCAAATTTTAATTTGCATGTAGACATACTATGTTTTGCGCAGCAGTGCAGCCTGGCAGTCTAACAGAACATCTTGCCACTGTGGTTCATTTCCATAAAATTGAAATGCCATAAGCAAGAAGATGATTCACTGTACAATATTTCACTCTGGGAGAAGAGAGTGTCAGCAAGATTGCCATTATTATTATTATTATCCACTTTACAAAGTTTTGAGTTTGTTATTCATTAGTTTTACATTTAGCTGAAAGGGAAAGATGATGAACAAACATACAGTAGTTACAGGTTCACTATAGTTCAGAAACACATGAAATCAATATATTTATATACTTTACTGCAAATCTAACAATCTGTGATATAGGTAATCCATCACAGCAAACACGACATCTGTTACATCTTTAACTAATCCAACACATAGAAGAAAATGCACGTGTCTGCTCAAGAATATAGTCCCAGGAGAAGATGGATTTTACCGAGAAATTAAAACGGCCGTGCCTTCTACAAGTGTTTGCAGGTGAAACATTGAATTTCAAGGTGGGTATCACCTGACCATTTGATTTTGAAAGATTAGCATTTGGCAAAATAATACGAAAACTAAAATATGGTTTTATGTTTTGGAAAATGGTTGGCAGTAATGTAACATGTGCAGATACTTTTAGGATTTAATGCAGGACTGTACTGGATTGAGTTGCATTGTACAGTAAAACATTACCTGAATTCATTTTCAAAAGATAAGCATTACCAATTGGCAAAATCATTGGGCAAGTAGCATGGTCTTGCTAAACCTGTTTTATCATTGACTCCAAATTCCTCTAATTAATGTGTTGTTCTTCCAAAACAAATAAAACCTGTGTACATGCTGAAGAGCACAGAGCAGAAGGCTTGATAAATGTTAATAAGGGAAAGGTTTGCACATGTTCAGCCAGTGAAACAAGACACTAGTTTGTACACTTTAATTCGAGTCATTCTATTGTATATGACTTATCAATAGCTTCTATTACTTACCATTATTATTACTTTTTCTTTGTACTTTATTACAATCAAACTGTAATAGGGTTTGTTCAAAGACACAATGGTGATGGCTGACCAATGGAGACATGGGGGAGACAGAGGGGAGACTTGACATCAATAGACTAGAGTCAGGTCTCGTGAACCTCAAAGGGAGCGCTTGAATTCACCTTTTGTCCGTCCCTAAATGAGACACTGGGGAGACCGCACTAATCTAGTCCGCAGATCTCAAAGAGAAGGAGAGCCACGTTTGGATTTAAGTAATGCGGTATTGCTTGTTGAACAAATTCACCATTGTGACTCGTTAGCCTGATACTATCCACATACCTGCTTTTGGGGAATGCTTGTGAAAAGGCGGTCTGGAGTCTCTGCCAAGAGGAGGGATGGAGTGGTGAGGAAAAAGGAGGGGTTTCACTTAATGGGTCACAAATTCACATTGAGAGGAGCCACATCTGCATTTTATCAGCAAGGCCCAGATAGTGTTACAGGGGACGATTGTCTGCAGATTGGCCATTGGGCCTTTTAAAGTGGTAAATTGTTGAGCAAAAGCAGAGCTACATACAGGATGACGTATCATGGTGCCGCCTGCCACTCATGGAAGCTGTCAGGACACCACCACGATGTTTGTTTACACACTATACTCCAATATTGTCTGTACTGCGATTTAGGCAAAAATGTGCAACAAGCTGTATACATGGCTGGAATTAATTGATTCCGTTGTTTGCTGAATATATACATATGTCTTGTTTGGTTGATTTGTTTGGGAGAGGAAGTGTGTCAGGTGAGGAAATGCATGTGCAGAATGCTTTAGGCTGACTATAAGCCAATGGATACACACTTGAGAAAATCAACTTCCAATCACATGATCTAGGTCTGTTACTCAAGAATACACCAATGTTGATTTATGCAGATTTTGAATTCATTGTAGTGTTGGATTTATTGCCTTAATCAGACTAGAAATGAAGTTTTAACGTGCACATGAACATTGGTTCTGACTGAGATCTACTGTATAATGATGAGTTTAAGGTGGATAAACTTTTATTATCTATGTCCATTGCGAGATATTGTTCATACAGCCAATCAGTCCTTCACTTGCTGCATTAATGCAAAGGCCATATTTGCATGTGTACATGTTCTCTACATTTATCTACATGCATAGAGGAAATTAAGAAAGTCAAGTCAGATTCAGATGATTTAAATGTGCAGTCCCAAGTCTTGAGTTCAGCTAATTCTCCTTACATCAAAGATATCAGTGGTAATTTGGCAGAAAGCTGTTATCTGTTCAGACATGGTTTCTTCCCATGGCTGACCCAGAACATCCTCTGACACATCTTCTCCACGGGGAACTGTGGACGTAGGGGCCAGCATGATTTGACAGTGAAACAAGTCCCATGAGGCGTCAAAGTCCCCCCAGGGACCTCTTGTCTCTTTCCTCTGCTTCATTACCATCTTCCCCTCTTTTCCCCTTTCATCTGCAGTCTATCGCTGGCTCCAAGCCGCTTGCATCCGGGAATATGGTGAATAGGGGTGGGAGGCTAGACGGAGTAGGAACGGATATGGGAAAAGACAGAATAAACATTACAAAGAAAGGGGATTTTCATTGAGTTTTTAAACCCCTTTTAAGAACGAAAATGGACACAAAAATAGAAAAGAGGCAAATGTTGGCCAGGGCATAAAAGATTTTCTTTTTTTTTGTGGCCGAGGTGGATTTAAACAACAAAGTGATGCATTTTTCTCTTCCAATCTCTGCCAATTGCAAGGTCAAGTAGAAACTGGACTTCATTATATACAGAATACATAATTAAATATGACAGGCCTATAGTATTTTAGTGGGATAAATACAGTGTACAAAGAGAACATGCACTATAAGCTTGGATAAAAATACGAAGGGTAAAACGTTATACTGGTTGATTTTTTTTTCATGAGTACTTATTTTTGATTATAAAATATACCCTTGAACTGAAAATTAGTAACCAAATAAATAAATGGGCATTATTGTACAGTTTAACAGAATCAACTGCACAGAAAAGAGAAAGGTCTTTTATTAATCTTCAAAGCAGTAAAGACCAATAAAGATGCTCTGCAGGCCTCTGATTGAATCTCTTCATCTTATCTTAATTTTGTGCTGATGGGTGGGAGAGCCATTCCCCTTTATGAGCACCTATTCGCCCTCTAATGATGTTTAGGAAAAGGATAAGAATAAACAGTTTAGGATAGATGGAGAGGATAAGATACAGACAAATACATGCACATAACTTTTCCTCTCAGATTTAGAGGTTTTGCCTGAATGGAAAACACTGAATTGGTAGAACTCTCAAAGGATTTTGGGAGATCTTAGTTTCCTCCAGGTTTTAGTTTCCTCCACCAAAGACGTTATGTTTTCACCTGCAACTGGTGGTTAGTTGTATTGTTTGTTAGCAGGATTACTTCAAAAAAAAAAAAAAAATNAAAAAAAAAAAAAAAAGTTCTGAACCAATTTTGATGAAACTTGGTGAAAAATTGAGGCATGGCCCAGAGAAGAACCCATTAAATTATGGTGCCAATCTGGATTTTTAAAAAATATTTTCTTAACATTGTGACATTCTACTGTATATTTTTAATAAATCAATCACAATGAAAAAAATAGGCGTATGTATGTTATGATCGACAACCAATGGATGTAATTTGGGCTGCATCTGCTGGACAGGAGCATTGCTGGACAGTAAATATTCAAGCAGAAACATGTAATAATCTGTAGGTGAGATGATGCTGATTCAGTAGCATGCAACCAGTTTTTATGTATTTGTAATAGTAAAGGAGACAGATCCAGAAAAATATTAATTAGTATAGACATCTCTATCTCTATAGTTGTATAATATTAGGAGAATGAGTGCAGAAGATATTTTTGTTGATTAAGTATTATGTTATACTATAAAAATTTGTCTTGTATGTATATTTTAAACTAAACACTATATCACAGCCTTTTACCTGGATATATCTTGACTTTGTTGTGGGACAGTAAAAAAAAACAAAAACAGCATTTCTAAAAAAAAAGAAAATACACAGATATGAAACCATTTCAGTACAGAAGCATTAAGTAACATAAAATTTAACAGCAAATTTATTGCTTTCTCATTTACTGGGGGCAGCTTGGAAATACATTTTCCCATGACTCTGCTCTTTGATTTGTCTGACCTCTGACAGACACACACCTTCCCTAAATGCACCATAAATCTATGCATATCTCTTTCCCTCTCACTGTTTCTCTCACTCACTCACTCACTCACACACACACACACACACACACACACACACACACACAC
>VXCM01000193.1:497432-563402 GCA_014773175.1 Lucifuga dentata
CCCCCCCCCCCATCCTCCCTCGTTCCCTCCCACTTGGCCCTCTGTGGCCGTTGGGCCGCTCAGGGTCCCACTATAATTGGTTTAGACATAATTTACTGCCCACTTGGTAATGTAGCATTTCAGCATCTGATAAAAATCATATCAAGTCACAGCAATGGGCGCAACGGTTTGAAAGGGCTTCATTGTAATCAGTTAGGTACCAGTGGAGGTTCCAGCTCTCTTTCTCTCACTTAGACACTCTCTCTCTCTCTCTCTCTCTCTCTCTCTCTCTCTCTCTCCAACCTATCATTCTCAACACACAGAAACCAAATAACAAACTATACAATTAAACTGATAAATATTCTTATGCACATAAGCATGTAAAATTTCCAAGTAGCATTCTGTTTGTCCTTCTTCTGCTTTTACCCTAGGTCAAAACATAGCAGTGAAATCATTAGGATATTGTTATTCGTTTGACTACTTATAATTTACATGTTTCCCCTGCCTATTATGCAACCAGAGAGAGAGAGGGAGAATGAGAGTGAGAGAGAGAGAGAGAGAGAGAGAGAGAGAGAGAGAGAGGAGAAAATCTGTCTGAAAAAAAAATGCAGAGAAAGAGAGAAAGGTAGTCCAGATGCTGACAGTGAATTGATGAAAGTTGTAATTATCATAATTCATATGGAATAGCATGAAGCTTGGCTGTTTTGTCTCCATGCTTGCAGTGAGCCATAAATTGAGCCTCAGGCTGATTCTCCTGCTACATTTTGGTTTCCACACCAAGCTACTGTTAAGCTACTGTTACTCTTTGGCTAAGGAATGATGTATTAATCTAATATATGCACACGCGTGTATGTCAACATTCCATTTATGTCATATGTGCATACTGATATGCGTTTATCTCATTTTTTGAGAATACCATATGTGAATATATTTGTAACTTTAGCATTTTCATATGTTGTTACACATTAAAACAAAGTATATAAACCCTCATATATTTTTATAGATCTGGAGTATATGTTACTCATCAATGCAATATATTGTACATGGTCTTCATATATTTTAATGTACAGACCAAAGACTTAAGACCAATATACATGTATTGTCATTTATGCAGATATACTGTATGATATACATTTTTATTATATATGGATCAACATATATCCAGAGGGCTTATAGTTTTATATATGACCATACACAGTATGGTACATAAGTGTGATTATCTGTCTCCGCTATTGTGGCACATGTTTATATTTTAGATTTTCATACTGGATTTGGCATTAGGACAATTGAGAAATATACTATTTAGGGAAAATATAATATATAATTTTTTGTAATTAAAGTATTTTTGGATTATTTAAGGATGTGAATTAATGTTACACTTGTAAACCAGACTATTTGATCCAACTACAGCCACATGTTGTTAATCTGACAGCAGGAAAATTAACATAAGCAGACAATATAAACAATTTGAATCTTCATTAAAATTGTCACGTCTTCAGTTATACTCCAAACTGAAAACTGTAATGATGTGTAACATTTTAAGGCTCAGAAATAGGCAAACTACCAGAAGCATTACATTTACACTGCACATACATGGAAGTAATTCCTCTTTAGTGAGTTTGGTTTCAGGGTTAGCCACACTTCTCAAGTTTAAAAGCTTGATATAACCGGATATTGAGATAATTAGTGTGATGTGTAAGGATATGAACTTTGGGTTCAATTGCGTGTGAAAGCACTTTTCTTCCAGGCCTATGAGAGCGGAAAGGAGGCTTATGAACCAGCTAATCCAATGATAACACTTATTACCCCTTAGCTTGCAGATTTTGGTCTTGAAGTGTGTATGAATATATTAAAGTCTGTCTATATATGTAATACAAATAGTGTGGAACTAGATATTGTCAAAATATTCTTATCAGCATTTTAGATTATAAATATATAGATGGAAATTGATGGATATTTTGTTCGTTATACAAATGTATTTTGGAAATAAAAACTTTGACCATTTCAAATTTTTTCTGTATGAATAT
Source organism: Lucifuga dentata (assembly GCA_014773175.1). Taxonomy (NCBI): domain Eukaryota; kingdom Metazoa; phylum Chordata; class Actinopteri; order Ophidiiformes; family Bythitidae; genus Lucifuga; species Lucifuga dentata. Next base: position 499,439 of record VXCM01000193.1, read on the forward strand.
CTGTGAAAATATACACATAGCGACAGATGTAAAAGGGCAGAAAAATCTTAGCTGATATTTTAAATGGAAATTTAGTTGACTCTGCAGGTCCTGAAAAAGATACATGAACAATTTGCTTTATGTTTTATGAGCTGCAATAAATCTGGGTTTTATCAGTGTTTGGGTGTACACTGAGTGTACACGTTAGGTTTCAGTGACATTCGGTGGATTCACCACAGAAGTCCAGCAACTCATCTGCTCCACACTTGACCACACAAGGGAAGAACCTACACAACAAAGACATTATCTAAACACTAAACAGAGGCCTCGTGTGTATAACAGCCCGGATAAGTAGACAGGTGATCAGGCTGTGATCAAAGACTGATAATACTTCCAAGGAGATTCTTTCCTTTAAAACAACAAAACTGACTTGTGCTAATTATCAACTGCCAAATCCCATTCCACAAGATAAGCAGTTATTGCTCCATCTGTACGTAATATCTTCAAGAAGAGCTGCAGCTTCGTCAGAATTTTTACTATATCCACTGGATTGCAGTTAACCCAACAACCATCAGGACATTTAATCTGATGTCCTCATATCGTGTCTCTAACATGCAAACTAAACATATTCCAGATTCACTTTTTCATCTGAATGAGATACAGTGTTGATGTAATACAGCAACGTGACACTGTCAGAATAGAGATTAAAAAAAAAAAAAAAAAAAAATTGGACAAGCACCTATAACACTATATGCTGATGTATAGTCACTTAATATACCCTTTGCAAATATATATGTATAAATAATTAAAGAAATATTAATAAATGTATCTATACATAAATAATGCTACTCTGAAAATAATCCAAATTATGAATTATTTATTCTATTACAGAATCACAAATTAAACAGAAACTGAAGACTCTGGATTTTAGATGTAGTTTTGAATTGTGCCACAATCAGTGTTTACATGCAGGTTAAAACTTTGATTCTGATCTCATTAAGGCAATAAATAATTTTTTTTAAACACAATATTCATATTGAAATCTGCATAAATCAACATTTGTATACTTTGAGTACCAAGATTATGTGATTGTAAATTGGTTTGCTCAAGTGTGAAAATGATCCACTGGCTCACAATCGCATAAGCATTCTGTTCATGCTTTTCCTCATGAGCACACTTATTAAGCAGTGAGTTATGTATATTCAGCAAATGATTCCATATGTATGTGTTACTCCACTTTTTTCCCCCTTAATTACAGTACAAAAATCTAGTTTAATCTAGTTTAGTGTGCATGTAAATGGGCATGAGGACAAGTAACAAATACACTAAAATGTTAATCTGAAAGTTGGTTTATATGATTAATATATACTGATTTGACACCAGCTTTGTTGTTAAATATTGGTGGGTACTTTTTTTGTACTTAACTGAATGGTAGATATTTGTTCAAAGAACTGTCATCACTTTGCTTTGCCTGTAAAAAAAAACAACAAAAAAAAAAACAACTCAAAATGTCAGTCCACTTTTTGGGNGCTTTGCCTGTAAAAAAAAACAACAAAAAAAAAAACAACTCAAAATGTCAGTCCACTTTTTGGGTGCTGACATGGTTTGTCCACTTTCTCCCACTTTAACCATTAAAACCATTTGGAGGTTTCTTTTGAGACACTAATTAGATAGTTCCATGTCTTTGCACACGGCAGACTTTAGCCAAGATCTGTGTCAGAAGTGACCACAAACTACCACTTGGTCCCCCTGGCCTTCCTGGGGGGGTCAAGCCCTGTTTGGAGCTACCATCCACTATCCAGCTACTATCCAGCTACCATCTATGGTGTCTAAACAGCAGGGTGATATGAATGAACGCCTTCGTGCAACAGCCTACTCAGTGTCATCTGAGGTTAACTAACTTGTCTGTGTGTTGTTTGCTTGCAGTTAGAGGCCATCGCAATGCAATGAATCTCGGAGGATGTGAGGCTACCATCCAAAGAGGAACCATTAGTACTCATTCTGAAAAGTGAGCTGTTGAATTGCTCACTAAATTAAAGGCAGACCTGTATCTTGCAAAGAAGAAGGCCTTGGAAGTAAATAGGTGGTTTTCCTGTTCGTTCCAAAGTAAATAAGTTAGAAAACTGTTTCCATCCACTTTGAAGCTCAATCGTCTGGGTCCTATTTACACCGTGGGCTATTTAGCCATCTTTGCTAGGACATGACCATACACACAGCTGAAAGGTATTGTACACTTAGAAGAAAAACCTTGAGAGAGGCCAAATCTCGTCGAGTTGAAATAACAGAGAAAGGATTAACAATGCGTGTGGCTATGCGGTTAAACGGCCAACCTCTAACTTGATAGTTTTAACAACTTAATAATATCGTACAAAAGGGCAAAAGTGAGGCTACAATTATGGTGGGACTGCAGAAAAATACAGTCTGTTCACAGGATTGCTTCAGGACTGGAAACCATTTCAGAAACCAAATAGCAAATTAAGTGTTTTATATCGCTTTGGTTCATTTAACATAGCTGTTAGAAATCAGATCATGTGGCATGTAGATGGACAGAGCAATCGCATATTAATCCCATCTAATATGTCTCAAAACTGTGCAATGAAACAATTAACTCACAAACCAGCTCACCTCCGTATGTCTCGCTGGAACACTGTCAAGCTTTGATAATCCCCTCACCTCAAATGAAACTGCACAAGAATCTGAAACCCTATATTACACTGCACTGTGGGCCTGACGTCATCAATTCACGGGGTGCTCTCTTCCCACAAGAGTGTGCACTTGATAAGACTTACAGGCCACTTTAAAATGTTTCTAGTGGTTTTCAGTTCCTGACAGGAGTCAAGTGCAGCCCCTTGGCTTTGTTACCACCAAACTCTTTGCAACTCTTCTCAATGAGCTGATCCTGAGCTGCTCCAGAACCAAGAAGCACGCCTCACACACCCACCAAAACTCACTCTGCTGTCAAGCCACGGGGGATTAACTTCAGGAAAATAACACGCAATTAGATTTATTTTCCCCTCTTAAGCCTATTAGGCTACAACTGAGCAGTCAGTGGTCCTGCTTTAGCTGAATTTAATTGTATTTCTTATGCCCAATGAGCTGTGTGCTGCAGGGGGTGGAGGAGTGGAAAAGGCCCTCATGTCATCCTCAAATAGCCTGATGAAAGGACATGGCTGAAGAGTTTCTGTGGGGTGATTCTGTCCTCAGGGCAGAATTCCACTGAGCTTCCTGGCCTGGCAGGGAAAACGGGAACTCATCAAACTGTGAAGTGAAACTGACACCATCCATAATCGTGTAACTTTGCGTGCTGTCCCTTTCATGAGCGCACTAATCCCGTTACACAGAAATAAAGACATGACCACAACACTCACCCAGCTCTTCCGCTGTTCATTTACAGGTCTTTTTTTTTTTTTTTTTTTNTTTTTTTTTTTTTTTTTTGCCTTTGTGTATATCTAGGTTTAACCACCATTGTTGGTTGAGTGGATTCCCTGCTGAATTTCACAAGAAAACAAAGACAGAAAGGAGAAGGCACAATCTCATTTCAATACATTCAAGGGTTGATTGATAAGTTCCGACTTACTCACTCGGAGGACTCATTTTTCAACATAATCTCTTTAGTGTGAAACACTTCTGCCAATAATACTGGAGGTTTCATAGAAATCCTTTTCTCAGGTTTACAAATCCTCCACAGCTGATATGATGTCATCCAGCTAAAACCTTTTTCATGTTTGGGAAAGTTGAAAATCTGAGAGGACAAAATCGGGATTAAGTAGGGTGGGTGCTTAAACTAGTTGAAAGTCAAAATAATGGATAACAATATGTATATTGTATAATCACTGCTGATTCGCTTATTTGTCCATCTTACTGTATATAACTCACAGACTCTTGAGTTGCTGTAGAACTTGCAAGCTCTATATGCTTTAGTTGACTATCTCAAATTAATGCTGTTGATGTACAAAAACACCTCAGGAATTATGTTGTTTCACAAAATGATACAGTCCTTACTTACCTCCTTATTTATCAGGCTCAGAACTTATCAATCAAACCTTGTATGCTTAACGGAAATTGGCATTGTGCTGTTGAAGGTCTTTATATAACAAAACAGCACCTATATAAAATTAGCTTTTTTTTTTTTTTTTTTNTTTTTTTTTTTTTTTTTGAGTGTAACTACCTTACAAATGCAGGGCTAATGGTTTAAAGGACCACATCACTGATTTTTTATATTTGAGCCCAATAATCCAAAACATAAATCCATGTTTTAGCTCTTGTGTTATTTTGCCAAATCCCCTAATCTTTCACCATCGCATGTTCAGGTGATACATCCAATTTAAACTCTAGGTTTTACTAACACTTCTAACACTTACATGCACTTGTAGAAGGCATGATCATTTTAATTTCTCAGTAAAAGCCGTCTTCTCCTGGGACTATATTCTCCTGGCGGACACATACATTTTCTTCCATGTAGATCTGTGTTGGAAAGTTAAATTAAGTAACTTCAACAAAAAAATTTAATAAAAGTTTTGTTCACTGTGATGGATGACCTATCTCAAGTCTCTACAGATTGATTTTAAGTGTACTGGAATAAACTGAAACCAATGGCGGTAAGGAAGGTAGAAAAATCAACTCTAACATTTACCACACCAGTAGTACGTTTTGGAAAATGTATGCAGATTGTATTTATTGGGCTCAAACGTGCAAAATCACTGGTATGGCTCTTTAAATAATTAGGACTGAATTCTGCAGGTCTGGGTGACAGAGAGAAGGATTTTATTCTGCAGACAATAAGCCTATTCTTCTGATCATATTCACATTCAGAACAGAAGCTAAATCATCTTCAGAGCCGCCCTCTGTACCTGCTGAGTTGGAAGCCTTCCCTCCATTCTCTTCTATTCCCCTGGTCCGTGCTCTCTGTTCAGGTACACATGTGATGTCTAACTCCACAATTACACAATCTGACAAATGGAGAAGCCATCCCTCCTTGTCAGGTGAATGCAGTACCTTTTCCAGCAAACTGAAGAGATCCGTAGGAAAAGTACTTAATCACGTCCTCATTCATGTGGAAAGACGCAGAAGGAGGAGGAGACAATCAGAGGAGGAGAGAGGAGGAAGTTATCAGCAGAGCCACGCAGAGCCATAAGGTGCAAGAAGAAGTTTTTGAAGTGGGGAAACATGATTACTGTATTGAATTACACAGAACTAGAACTAAGTATCCTGTATACAGTATGAGACACCAATCCTAGTATAGCCAACAAATTGCTGCTATTAAAAGTAGATTGCTGCAGCCATAATGAGAGCAGTGTGAGACACATCAAACCTCACGCAATCCAATCAGAGCAAAAACAAACATCTGAAGCAGCAAACTCTCATTACACCATCATCCCTCCAGACCCCCACTTCAGTTTGAAACACTTCTTGATGACTGAAGAAACAAATCCCAACATTTTTAGTGTTTGGCTTGGGGGGGGGNGGGAATTCTGCAGATTAGTAATCATATCTCTGTCCTGTTATTCTATGTCTGCTTCGGCAGGAGGAGGAGGTGTGGGATGGGGTGCACATAAAGGAGAGAGAAGGGTTGGAGGGCTGTTGCTGAAAACATAATTGTCATGGCCCCTGTGACACTGTCCATCAGATTGAGCTGTGCCTCTCTGTGTGCATTTGCAGGGCCCCTGCAATGTTTCATTAAACAAGAAGCGGGGCCTCTGAGGAGATGTTTGTGCAGCCTCTGTGGCTCCACCACACAGCGAGGAGCGCTCCTTGCCATCTCAGCCCAGCGCAACTATAATTAGCTATGCACCCCCGACTCATAATGAGTCTCCACATATACATTTGCTTTGTGTGTGTGTGTGTGTGTGTGTGTGTGTGTGTGTGTATGTGTGTTCTGGAATGGGGGATTATGGAGGCGCTAAAATGGAAACTGTTCACTGTTTCTCACTGAGGAAAAATACAGTTGATTTATGATTTGATTTGCAGCCAGGCAAAAAGGAAATTGCCCTGGAAATTTTCTGGGTCATTTCTACTTGTTTCTTGCTGCTTTGCCTCCAACTTCTGCATGAAGGATTTCAGTGCAAGTCAGCCGCATGACATGACGTTGGACTAAATTAAGAGTTAGTTATGTGCTGCAAAATGTCCTCACCTGGTCAGCACAAACATACAGTAACTGTGAAAGCATGCCTTCCTGTTAAACATCTGAACTTGTCGAAATAAATACAATAAATTATAACTTTATTTCTCTAAACAGTCATTCTAGAATTTGCAACAGTTCTGTATTCACAGTTACGGTGAACCACCATCTGTTCAAAACAAAACCAATTACACAACTGTTACACTATGACACTGGAAACATAAACCAAGATCCAGTTGTGCATAAAAGGACTGAGGCTCCTGGTTGTGGCCATCAACTTTAGCAAAGATAATCATCAGAGATATTGAATAAGGGGAAGATAATATGAAGCATGTGAGCCAGAGGAATCTATGCTGCCTTATAAGGTCTTAAATGTGTAGAGAAGGAAGGGATGGGGGCATAAAATGGTGGCCAGTACCAGCTCATCCATGGGAAAGTATGTATTTTTATCTAAAGCAATGAATCTGGTAAAAGGTTTGGAAAAGGTTTCATAAATAATGTCACATTGTACTTTTGATCCCGATCAGAGGACTTTGATCCAAACAATTCAAGCCAACTTTTCACATTGAAAAGAGTTGATATCCTTTCCTAAATTACCTTTAATTCCACCATTCAGTGACTCTTAGTATTTTCCACTAAGCTATCCAGTCTTGTTCTTCCAAGCTGCAGTCGCTAGCCAGAGCCATCACCTAATAGCACACTTGTACTTCTAACTATGCTCATCTGTCCATCATGTGAAATTAAATAATCATAATTGTGTAACTCAACCTCGGAATTATGTTACACTCAACAGAAGCTAAATATAAACCACTTCACCTGGCTCCACACGTCTAGTGTCTGCTAGCAATTAGTGTATAGGTTTGTGCGACCCCATTGTTTGGACTGCTGGCCTCTCAAAAAGATAATGAGCCATAATCATTGAGTGACACCATAATTGCCAAGGTGTATGGTGACACGACAACCAATGCAATTACTCTACTTTTGACATCAATGCTCTCATTAAATGATGTCATTGAAACATGACTCATACACACCCATCCATACACACACATACACACATACAACCGTAAGCTCAAAAAAGAAAAAAAAAAAGTTTACGGATATCTTTTAACAAATTAAGCCTAAAATTGATAGGGGAAAAAAAAACTCATGAAAATAATTCATCTTTATTACTAGAGCTACATTAAATAATGTTTATCAGTGTTTTCTAAAGATTATTTAGTAATCAAGGAGTTTGTTTTTTATATTATTTATTTCCAAGTGTTCAAGATACACATAATGATCCCCTCCTCCAAAATATGACTGTTTTATAAGCAAAGAAAGTCAATAATTTATTGGGTTTTTTTTTTTTATTTTTATGTTAGAATAACGTCTTAAGTGTCACATTTTTTAAATCAGATCAGAAAACTTGTTTTGCAGCGATCACAAATGACTGGATTAAATGCACACACCCACACAGTGAGTGACGGCAATATTCATATCTGTTTTCACTTACATCTTGCTCTGCATTTACAAGGTGCCTGTTCAAAGCGTACAAAAGTACAAAAATCCTTTATTAAGTGTTAAAAGCTACTGGAGTTTTAGTCACCACTTAAATATATGTTGTAAAAATGTGTCAAGCAAATAAGTTATTACAGTTTTATTGAATGGGACTGTATGACGTAGACTCACACCTAAAACTATTGATTAAAATCACCTTTCTATTGTGAACTTTGAATAAACAACATGCATACACAAAAAATTCTCATCAGTTCTTATATATATGCTGTATATATCACTCTAATACTTACATATTTACACACACAAACATACACACTCATAACTCTCTTAGAACTTCTCTTTTTCCCTCTCGTGTACTTATGCCCCTTAATGAAACATTTTACTCTCTATCACACACACACACACACACACACACACACACACACACACATACACACACACACACACACACTGACAAGGGGGCACAAACAGAACACAAGCAAAAGGCCATAGCCATAAATAAACACAAGAATTTGTAAGGTTGACTTTTGCAATTAGGATTGCAAGGGAAAATATATCTCAGAGAAACATTTTAATGAGCTTCTGCTAAGCGTCCATGCTTTCTCAAAAGAGCAGTCCAATAACAGTTCATCACTCAAAAAGTGATGTAGAGAAAATTCTTGAGGGTGAGAGATATTTCACTGTGTGCGGTGACGGCTCAGTAAAGAGCCTGGGGTGTCATAAAACCTAAAGGCAATTAAAACTGGTTATTTTTCACCGCCGTTTCTGGATTCTGTAGTAATTAATCTGCCCAATTTGATTACGAACTGCACAAATTAAACAATAAAGACCTGTCTAATGAGGGATTAATTATGAGGAGCAGGAGGGGAGTGGAACTGAGGCAACAGCCATACGTCAGTGTCTACTGCAGACAGCTCAGGGCCATAAGGAAGACAAAGAGGCTCCTCATCCATGTGGTCCTGCACTGATAGGGCCCCTCATCACAGATCAGTAGATCCACAGCCTATGGAGCCCATAAACGGCAGGGCCATAATTGAAAGTGCCAAAATCAATAGTGTTGACAGGCCTTAATTAAATTAAATATGTCTCCCATAGGAGAGAGGAGGGGTTGTGGAAGGAGGTGGGGTACCAGAATATGGGTGCCTGTGCCTGAGTGAGCTCACTGTTTGGAGGAGAGGAGCTGTGGCTGCAGGGGCATCTTTGGTGTGTTTGCATTATGGGAAAATGACAACATCCTGAAAAAGCTGTTAGTTATGTTATTAGTTAGGTGGTGCCATATGAATTAAAAGTAGTGGTAGCAGATAAACTTTTTAATCCAATTAAAAGTCTGATAAAACACTTTTCTCTACAGCTTTTCTGAATTTTAACACAGCATACATATACTACTCACAGGTCATGTCATATTCATTGTCATGGCACATGTGAGGGTGCACACACATGAATTGAGTAGCTTCCTCTCTGTGGTCACTTTAGAGCCAGATTGGCTGACTTTTACTTTGTAACCACTTCATAATATGTGGCCATAATGGAATGGACCCAATTCTACCACACAGACTACAGAACACACCACAAAACACCATATTCCCAGGATATGTGCAAAGAGACTAGAATCACTTCTGCAGACTTAAAGTGAGAAAGGCATGACCCTTTAAAATGGCACTTTTCTACCCCGTCAACCTTAATGGTTCTTTTAATTTATTTATCATTAATAAAGCCATGATAAAATTATATACACCTTCAAGTAATTATTTTTAGAAAGTAGCAATATCAGTCTTTTACCTCTGTGTGTGACAAATAAAATAAATGTCACTTTTTATTATAAGATGGTTGTTTGAATTGCTGATTGCTGAATTGTTTGTTTTTTGGTTTTTTTTTTTATAATCGTATTTGTCAAAATTTTTGGTGCTTATCATTACAGATGTGAATAGCAGAGGAAGTGGAATTTAGGGGAAAGGGATAGTTGTGTCTGATGGGGATGAATTTTGCGCAGACACCCCCACCCACCCACNCACCCCTGCATTCTTGCTGCTGACTGCTCGATGTGAGGTTTGTTGACTGCCCCATTACAAGCAGAGGATCTCCACTGTCTTTAAGCTGACCTGCAGGCCAGAGGATAACATGGAAAGGCAAGGGACATCTCCTGTATAAAAACCTGCCTCCTCATCATTTCAGACTTTGCCCACATTTAAAGGATTAGGCAGCTAGAGTCAGCAAAGGGTCACTGACAGAGTGTTCCTCTGGGTAGAGGCGGGCGGAGGACAGGGGTGGGCAGGAGATGGTGATGGGGGCTACAAGAGGCTCAACCCCCTCTGGATAAACTTGAGTTGCAGACTGTTGAGTCTTGTGAGATTAGAATGGAGCCAAGACTGCTACGCTGTGATCTGGGGGACAGGGCACAAAGCGGCTCACCATCCACAGTACAACTTCCCACACAAACCCCCTGATTTGCCCCTTTGTTATTTTGGTTTGCTTTTCCTTGCCCAGATCTAAAGAGGGAGGGAACAACCCAAAATGATGGACTTAAGGTTTTTTGTAAAGGATGGTTTATGTACATGGTGTCACTGGAAGGGCAAAGCAAAGATTTTGCGGTGACATTTTAAATCAAGTAAACCATAGAATCCTTATGATTGCATTTTGAAAACTATTTGTCAGTTGCCGCAGAATTAATTGCCAAAACAGTTATCAACATGTTATTACTTGGCCATCTTGATGGAAATGGAGAATGGTTTTGGTTTCCCATGGGGAAATGGATTTATTAGAGATGGGAAATCTAGATAATACCCATAGAGAAATCTATGAAAAAATAACAACTTGAAATGATTTGTTATTTTGTTCTTGTTATCTTTTATGCTGTGATAGCATAGCCAATAAAAGCAGTAAAAACTAATTTCACACATGAGGATCCTGAATCTTCATGATCCTTTAAAACATTTGGACTTTGAATAACTGTAGTGTTTAAAATTCTAGAAAGAATATTAACTATATAACTGTAAAAAAAAAACCAAAAACCCAACATATATATAACAAAATTAACAACTTCAAGGGTGTTAGTATTAAAATTATTATTATTATTATTATTATTATTATTATTATTATTATTATTATTATTATTATTACATTTGTCCGTATGTTTTAACTTCTTGTGCTCTTTGTTTTCAGGGCTGGAAAATACGGATGACAGCATTTTGTTGCTCCTCTTAATTTTCTTGATCATTAAGCATCTTTTAATCCCTGTTACCCGATTATAGGAAAATGACTGCTGCTAAAATTATTGCTTGTTATGCGCTTATTAAGCATTTAATTCAAGAATCTATTTAGTTTCTAATCAACAAGCCCACTTGGCGTTTGAAAAGCTTGAATGATCGACTTATCAAACCTAATCCCATGATTTGTCATTAGTTAATCAAACCATTTAGATGGTTTATATCATATTACCCAGGCCAGTGATTTGCAAATGATTTTAGTGTGCTTCTTGTTTAATGATGTGAAAGAAATAAAGGGGCGATAATTCAATTTCACACCAATACCTCCGGTAATTGAGATGTCTGTGATTGAAGGATAGAATGCTGTAAATCAAACAGCCGCAATTTTATCAAAGGTTTACAGAGGAATGGACGGAGGGCAATATAAGTGATACAGCCGCTCATATGATGAAATTATATTTGATTTTAAAGTCATGCAGAAGTCACAATTTGAGTATAGCGATTATATCAAGTGTGTGTGTGTGTGTGTGTGTGTGTGTGTGTGGGTGTGTGTGTGGGTGTGGGTGTGTGTGTGTGTGAAAAATACTTGAACAGACTTTCAAACACAAAACAAAACACTTCTATCAATTCTGTAATGACTTTTTAAAATTACTTTGTATTGCCTCCTATTTCAGAATGATTTTTAAAAATGAGAGAAACAAACTTTTATTACTTTCACTAATTAATCAATAAAGCAAGCTAAAAGAAGCTGCAGCCAAACAACAATGTAATAATAATAATAATAATAATAATAATAATAATAATAATAATAATAATAATAATAATAATTCTTTGTGTGGTATTTTTTCATTGATCGGAAAAATAAAACGTAATTAGGCTAATAGTTTGGCAATATAACTATTGCGCATGGAGCAGAAATAACGCGTAAAACTATTATAATTAAATATAAATAAATTATTTAAATTCCTATTAATTAATGACCTCGAATTATTCACTCCGACAAGTTGTTAAATAATATAAAAGCTACTATTGTAGCAATGTTAGTGTGCTTTTTAAATTAGCGCATTAATATTTAAATAATAGTGATGCGGTCACAGGTGTGTGTTTACCAAATATGTTACTCCGCAGAGGTTTCCAACGCGATTCAGCCAATCAGAAGCGAGGATCGGAACTATCTGATGAACAAATCGTATTCTAGACTTTTTCTTATAACGTTTATTTCAACCAAAAAGATTGTTTTATGAATAAACAACAGCAGGAAGAGAGGAAGAGAGCAGACTACTTTTCCTATTTACGACAGTCGTCTGCGTTATACAGCACAGCCAGAAGTAGGGGCCGTATCGCTTATATTGTCCAGCTGGGAAGTCCAAATTAAAAGCGTTTCCAAGTGTTTTTTGTGACGGTTCCAAGCAAATTTTTTTCTTTTACAGTCTGTCCGCTAACAATGTGTCCCCCGCTGGGTTGGAGACACCCGAGCTGAACGCTTTTTTCTCAACCGTAAACGGGTTTTTATCGTCACCGTGGGACGCATCCATCCATCCCCGCTGTCAGACGAGCAGAGGTNTAAACGGGTTTTTATCGTCACCGTGGGACGCATCCATCCATCCCCGCTGTCAGACGAGCAGAGGTGAGGGAGATGAATGAGAGTTCACACTAAGCGTTGAATATGATTAACGTTTAAGATAATAATTCCAAAAACACTGATTTTGTTTTTCTTTACATGAATCCATAATTTACTGAAGCTTTACATGTATTTATCATCATGTCCCTTTACATTAAAAAGCTTTTCTACTGTTTTTCTTTTGACATGACCTGTTTCTGATTTTGTGTAAAACATCCAAACTTATAAATATCACTGTTATTTAATAGCTGCGGGCCATTAATCTAAGGCTGCCCCTTTTGTTTTGTTGACTTTGTTCAAATGAATGCAAGATGAATAAAATAATCTAATAATATCAATTCTATAAAATCCTCTACTGGTTTAAAAATATTTATCATATGATAATTTTTGAAATATTGCAGGTTTTAGCTTATTTAATATATTTTATCTTCAATATAAAAACAGTTACACTCTTTTATTTCTGCACATTTGGGATTTAGTCACCAGATGGTTTTAGGATAAGGCCTGCATCTCATTTTTTATGCCTTATTGCCTACTCCTCTGCATTTACCTTCCTTATTTAGGATTACTATAAGCTTATTTTTGTATTTATTCATTTATACTGTGATAATATTGCATTGTTAATTTTTCTGGGCTTGATTAACATTTACTCCCTGAAGCTTCGCTGAAGGAGGCAATGACTTTATCACTTTGAACACATACACCTGTTAAGCTGACTGAAGCAATAGATTGCGGGCAGACCTGTGAGTCTTAGAGTGTGAATGACATCTTGAAGCTTAAATGACCGTGAGGCATTGTTACTTTCTGGCAGCAAAGTGGCTCGATCCGCCTGATTGAGCTAATTGCTTTGAAATAGGATACATTAAGTATAATTATGGAGACCGATTGACTGCTTTTCTCTTATCTCTCTGAAGTGCATCACAGCTTAAAACCACTAAAATGTTGCTCAGCGAGTCCATCTTGACATCGATCCCTCACAATTTTTTACTAGATAGCCTAAAATAAATTAACCATCAATATCAACTCATAATATTTCTCACAGATAATGCAAAAGTCCATTTCAGGTTGAGGAGTTACTCACATGTGCGTTGTCATTGTCCCCAGATGAAAGTCATTTAGTTGCACCAAGTGCAAATATTTTGCCTGAAATGCCTTTTGACATCAACAGTGCCTTTTATGTCTTTACAGTCCAAATTGACAGACCTTGCATGAAAAGGGTTAAGACAACTTTGAGAGGAGCCAACAATGGGCCTTTGTATGGAAACCCTGCCTCCTGACTGGGAATCAAAGGTAGTTTATAAAGTTAAATAAAGTAACGATGAGCCTTACAGTTGTTTTGTATCTTAGCTCAGCCCTTATTTGTTGCCTCGGGATTTAAATAAAACGGTATGGTAATCGTCTTCTCCATGGCACATCACTCTTCTCAAAGGCCACTGTTTGGGATGCTAATTGCCACCAACATTGTTTTCCAGCACGGTTATACCTCCGTTCACAAGGCAAATAAATTGAGGTACCACAGGATAAATACATATTCATCAAACTTTCCTTTTTGCTTCCACGGTGAGGACGTGAAAAGTGAGAAAATGATGGAATGCGGCTGCACAGACCTGCTGTGTTTGCCATTGTTAATTTGGGGTCATTATTCTTCATTTCAAGTGTGATTTTTCATGGCTGTCTTCCATTCAGCCTCTAAACTTACACTTCTAAAGACAATCATAATCAAGTCTCTCCTGGAGGATTTTGGAAATAAAATGTAGCATACGTGTTAAATGAGGAAAAAAATCAGTGAGAACAAGCCTGTAACACGTTCCTATCAGGAAAATGAGTTTTTAATTTTGATAACAAAATTAACTATGCCTTTCTGAAATGCGTGCACAGACACGTGACCACATCACAGCGCGCGCTAATGCTTCTCAGGTGTGCGTATTTGTGTTTACACAGACTCGTTTAACGAGTTGCTGTTGGAGGACAGGTTAAGTGTCTGAGCCCCAAGCAGAGTTCACTTCAGACGGACTTGGGATCTCAGAGTCTCCGCTGACTTCAAAGCCCCAGATCGGTGAACATTCAGTCCAGGTTCGAGGCTTTAAGTGTTTCCAAACACACGCAGCCGCAGCCTGCTGCGTGCTGCCGGATGTGCATCTCAGGAAACGCTAATTTCAAAGTTGTGGGGACGTTTGTAGATTCCGGTTGGACCTGTCTGAACGTTGCAGAATCTGCGAGTAGCTGTGATTTGAATATTGATGCATTAACTGGAATTTACTTTGTTAATGTTATTCAAGGAAAAAAAAAAATGAAGATCAGTTCATGCTTCCATCAAAAAATACAAAAATTATCATTATTTTGTAAATAATGGTGGGTAATTAAAAACGATAAGTAATAATACGTCCTACTTTTAACTTTACTCCTCTTGCACTAAAACTCCTATTTTGGCCTCTCATGGATTAATACAACTTCAAAGCGCCACGTTCTTATCTTGTCATCTTGCTAACACATGCAAAACAGACCCAACACCAATCTGCATCCAAGTTAAATCACTGTTCATTATTAATGTTAATTACGCAGATCAGATCCGTCAACCAGACTAAATCAACACAAATCTGCATGAAAACTGTATGATTCACAGAACAAAAAGAGCCCTGATTGATTTTTATTTTGATTTATTCAGCAGGTTTGAGATCTGACTCTACATTAAACACCACATCCTCCTGAGTCATGACAACAAACATATCTTCATATAGGGAAGTTGTGGGAGTCGCTGTGATAGCAAAGCTTGGGAAACACTTGCATCCAGCTGAATCCTTTCACTAAGAGACTCTCTGAAAGTAGTAGGCGCTGACCTTTTCTTCTCCGCAGGCCTATTACACCAACCATAGCGCTCATTTGAATAGATGGAAATGGCGTGCGATCGGCTGAGAAAAAGCTAATTTTTCAGGCTGAATGGCCCAATGTCCTTGGGCTAGGGCGGGTGGAGGTAGAGGCGGTGCTGCGCTCTCGGTGCGGGTTAAAGTTCCTCAATAGTCTCCCTAAAGTCGGGCGCTTTGATCGGGCCGCTGCTGGCGCCTAAAAACAACATAACTTGTCTGCCCATTAGAGAGACTGACAAATCGTGACAGATTGTTTATGCGTGGCAATTAGCGACGCAGCGCTTTCCTGAGAACCCACTACACTGCAAAAAAGCAATGTTTTCAGGAGTGCTTTTGTTTAAATGTAAAAAATCAAAAGTAACGTCATTTTAGAAGAGAATAAACTTAAAGGACCATACCAGTGTTTTTTTTTTTTGGGTGCATGTTTGAGCCAATAAATATAGCCTGCATACACCTTATATTACTACAAATCATTTTCCAAAACATACTACTTAAGCAGTGCATTTTAGATTTGTTTTTCCTACCTTACAGACTGTCACTGGTTTCAGTTCATTCCATTAAGCTATTAAAATCAACTTGTAGAGACTTGAAACATGGTTGAGACAGATAATGCATCACAGCGAAAAAGACGTCTATTAAATTTTTTGTCAAAGTAAATTTGTTTTAATCAGTCCAATATGGAGCAACACATAAGGAAATGTCTCCATCAGGGAATATAGTCCCAGAAGAAAGCTACTTACCAGAGAAAATAAAACCGCGTGCCTTCAAAATCATGCACAACTTTTAGCAGGCAAAACACTGAATTTTAAGGTGTTTCACCTGACCATTTGAGTTTTGAAAGATTGGGGGATTTGTCAAATAACACAAAATATAAAATGTAGTTTTAACGTAACGTAAGGTATTTATTGGACTCAAACATGAAAAATCACTGGTATGGTCCTCTAATGAGCGCAAGAAACTGAGTAAGATTTCAATTCTGTGTGAGTTCTAGAATAGACTCAATATTTTCTAATAATTATCTCTTCGTGGGGATTGGTGATATAAGAAAGTACTTGAGGTAGCAGTAAATCAGTGACAGTTCTGCGCTAAATCTTATGTTGGCTTCACGCTGCCTCCTCCTCCTCCTCCTCTTCTCCCTCTCCCACTCCACATAATTTTTGACTTTAATGGATGTAGTCAAAGAAGAAAAAATCCTAGTGATCCTTCCCCCAAGCCCGATAATTACCCCTAAATGTCTGCAAAGGCCTGTGTGTTTCAATCTGATTAGAGCCCCGCAGCCATCACTAAACAGCGTCCTGCAAGAGGCTCAGCACATAAAGGAAGGCTGGAAACTGTTGCGCAATGTTTCAGCAGTTTAAGCACATGTCCAGAGTCATAATATGGACCCATTTGCATAAAGCACCAAATATCCAAATATTTGGAATAGTAAAAGTTAATTTGCCATAATCGCATGCTATAAAGAGAAATAACAGAAATGGCGCACATTCAATGAACTATCAATAACTTAATGTCAGGCTAATTATTTTTTGGGAAAGCATCATTCTGGGAATTTAGTCTTGATTAATCCAGTATCATTGGGAGTTCGTGTTTATCTGGAAAAAAAACCCCTCCAAGTATAGTTAACTTTCCCACTCATCTTTTTTTTTTCCNGGGGTCTCACTGGGGCCAGCCCATCTCAGCGCTGATTGGCCGCCTCTCTCTCCACGCCTGCCTTATTATAGCCGTGCACTCCAATTTGGTCACATAAACATGAGGATACTGTCACCTTAGGGCGCAACACAGCAACTTTGCGTGTTTCCTTTCGACGATACCCACTACAGCCAAGTCACCTCACGAGTACAATCCGGACCTGTATGGCCCCATCGATCGCCATGTCAGCTTTGACCGCAGGTTTGAAAACTGAAGAGCTCCCTTCCCGCTCGGTTCTCGTCAGCAGAGGCGACATGCAGACCAGTTTAAGTCCCGCAGAGGAGCCTGGGAAGCCCAAAGTTGCCATTCTGCCCTTCAGCGTCGAGGCACTGATGGCTGATAGGAAACCAACCAGAGACCTGCCATCCCCAGACGTTGCTGGGACGTCTCAGGCGATGGGAAAAGGCGCACGGATGAGTTCTTTCGGTAGCCTGGATACTTCAGTTCCTGCTTTATCCATGAGCTCCTCGTTTTCAGTGGGCGACATCATGAACATGCCAGAAGACGTGTTGATTAAACCAGAGAGCCCCGAAAGTAAAGACAGGACTTCATGGATACAGAATCCTCGTTTTTCTCCCACACCTCCACGTAAGTTTAAATTGCGTTTTGTAGAAACAGAAATGAGAAATTGTAGGTTCTTAGTCTTGGATGTGATATGGCATACTTAAGAGTAATCTCTTGTCCATCTGAACTTTTTTTACTCGGTTTATTCATCTCAGATTTCACATTATGCTCCCCCTGTCCCAAAGTTTAACATTTTGTCCTCTTACAGGAAGGTTGAGTCCTCCTGCCTGTCCGCTGAGAAAACACAAGACGAACAGAAAGCCTCGGACCCCCTTCACCACGTCCCAGCTGTTGGCGCTGGAGAGGAAATTCCGTCAGAAACAGTACCTTTCCATCGCCGAGCGCGCAGAGTTCTCCAGTTCCCTCAACTTGACGGAGACTCAGGTTAAAATCTGGTTTCAGAACAGGAGGGCCAAAGCCAAACGACTGCAGGAGGCAGAACTGGAAAAATTGAAAATGGCAGCTAAGCCCATGCTGCCTCCAGCTTTCGGGATTTCCTTTCCTCTCGGCGCACACGTCCCCGCATCCTACGCAGGATCGCACCCGTTCCAGAGGCACTCGCTGCCAGTTTCCCCCGTGGGACTGTACGCCGCTCACGTCGGATACAGTATGTACCACCTTGCTTGACAGGGACGGAAGACATAAGATGAAATGAGGGACAAGGGGGGGCAGATTACTTTCACCACCCCCAGCAACAGGGGCGCACAGGTGAGGTGACGCTGCGGTGAAGTTAAGCATCCTGGCCGTGAGCTTCGTGTTTCTTACACCTTATCAGGGAGCCAAGACTTCCCCACAGACCCACTCTGAGGACCCAGAAGTTTCTCTTGACCTCGCCAGTAAGTTCACACACTGCAAAAATAATCCACTTTTAGTCATTTGATCTTGAGTCTTAACCTCTTTTCTTCATGGGTAAAATTTGCCAAACAAGAACTATTGAGTAATACAATATATTTGTGTAGGATTTTCACCAAGCAAAAGACTAAATGACTTTAAGATGGACATTTTTGCGGTGCAGAGGTGGAAAACAAGTCAGTTCCTGTAGCCATGAAATATAACGACTGGACAGTCAAGTATGGACAAATGTGTCAAATATCTGCCCACTCCTCTGCTTCTATTCACGGCTCTTTGCAGTTCAGGAAAAGGGGCTTTAAATGAACTTTATCCGACTATTGCGCACAACTTGATGTTTTGCACCAACAACCTTAAGAACTTAAAGAGGTTTGGCTCTCATCACTTCTGTGTGCTGCTGTCACACTGCAAAAACTCCATACTTTTTTATTTTTTGCATTCATATCAATGCGTAACTTAGTGATTTACTGAATCTCAATGAATGCTCTTTGTTAAGCGAGAACCACAGCATTTTTTTTAACAGCACTGTCTGTTGTTGGAATGATTCCCTTCGGAAGGGATTATGTGTACTGTAAAATAATGTATATTTTAAGAATATCCTCATTTATATTATGAATATATTTGTGACATAAATTAACAATAAATTGTTTATTCTTTTTCATTAAGCATTTGTTCGTTTTGACTTACGTTTGTCACAGTTGTGTCCCAAAAATAACACCGAAGACACTGAAAAATATGATAATTAGGTTTTATTAAAAATTTAGATAATCTCTACTTCCTCTACAATTTATTTTTAGAGTGGAGTTTGGGCCTATTATTGCAAGCTTTTTAAGAGCATCTTGGGACAAAAAAAAAGACTACTTAAAGCTTATTTAAACTTTGATTCCATTTATAAGCACTCATTTATATTGAAATAAAAGAAGTCACAGGTTCTACTAAATTATCAGGCCTGTTAAAAGTTTTTTGATATAGCTAAAAATAAAAAATAAAAATGCAGCTATTAGTCAATGGCCACAGTATAAATTAGACATCATAAACTTTAGAAGGTATCAGTGAGTTTTGTGTGATTCCAAACCAAAGCAGTTTCATCAGAACATTTACACGATATTGTTCAATGTTTTGCTCAGCGAGACTTTTTGCATTAAATATTTCTGTGCTCATAGCCGTTTCTGCGTTGCATGGCTGGACAGCACCATGCATTCAGAACTTGTCATGTGTCATTTCAGGGAGTAAAACGTGGAATGTATTTCTACAGCTGTTGCCTATTGCTTTGAAATAACTAACCTAGATTTTGATGGCGCCAGAGGAGCTCAGGGGGTGGAGATGTGGAGATGGGGGGGGGATGTATCGACAGTTGTGCGGACTTCAAAACACACAGATAAATATTGGAGATTAGTCCTCTGGGCTAAATTGCTTGTAAACAATCCACCGCAGTGTCATTATGAGGCATTTAGGGTGTAAAATGAGCCGTGTGACACCACATAATGGAGAAACCACGGTGTTTTAGGAGCCATGTGCCACGCCACTTTTAAACAGTCTTCTTGACATTCTCGAAGCAGGAGAGAAAATGTTTTAAACTTATAAACGCTCGAGTCAATTGCTGCCATCAAGAAGACTTAAATGACAAAATAGGGATCAAATAAGGGGAAATTACAGGGCCACTCTGCAGCAGTTTTAAAGGCTTTCTCTTGGCTTCCCTGCCATTCAGCCAGGGGTTAAATTGGAGTAAAATAATTGCTGTAATGAGCAAAGGCAATCTGCCGCAGACGGAGGCCGGCTCCAGTCAGGCTGTAGCTGCAGGCAAGGCGGAACTTTTATCATTCCCAAAATGTCAACGGGGGACTGGGACGGGCAACACTTCTCTCTGTGCGCTGAGATTTCCTCCTCTGAGCCCTGACAGACTGCTGTCCACACACACACACACACTGGGTGAAACAGAAGATCAAAAATGGGATGTTGTGCCGGATTTATCCAGAGAGAGAGAGAGAATAAATTATTCGTATTTTACCTTGTAGCATTACGTTTCTGTATCAAACATATTAAAATGTATTTGCTGTATTTGTTTTTGCTTCTGAAAGCCACCGTTCTGTTTCGTCCACAAATGAATACATGAGCAATGACATTAAGCTGAAATCACACGGACGAGCGCTCCAGCTGAAAAGGAAAGAAACTCCACACAAAAGAGCCGAAGGGGATCCGTCGATTCTTTCACCTCTGACTTTCTTTCACTCTTTTCGGCCCCTCACTCTCTGTCCCGCCAGGGGCCAAACAGAAAACCAAACGCACTTGTCTATATGATTCAAAGATCACAGGAGGTGGGTTGACTCTGCAGAGAAACCCATTGATACCCAAAAAAGGAAAACCTGCTGGAACAGAGAATGCTTTCAGGATGCAGGCGATCACTGCGCGTTTTATTCAAGACCTACTACCCTTATTCTGTTTGCAGGTTGGAATATGGTGCGTTTTTTACATATAGAGTTTAATGTAATACATTGCACCTGTAAGCGATAAACTTCTTTTTTTTCCTTTAAGAAAATGATTTAAATGTCAGCAAAATGCACCATTTAAAATCACAATCTGACCCGGTCTCTGCATGCTGAGACTAATACTCAAGATAACGCCGATGGATGAAAACAATAAAAATTGAATATTTATATTTATTCGGAGCTAAATTATTGCTCGAAGGCAAAAATAGGCAATTTTCTACAACTGCTGGTTATTTCCCATGTGATTATCACTGAGATCACTGTCTACACACCTTTAAAGGCCTATTAAGCTATAAATTATGCATGTAGGATATCTGATCATTACTTAAGCTTCTTTCTAAATCAAGTTGTCATTGATTCACCATAAATCCAATTTTCCTGCTGAATTTTACCAAGCAGATACATGATCAGGGAGTTGTCATATAAACATTATGTAGTCTGTCACTGATGCTTTGACTTTATAGGCCTCTGCAATAGACCTTAAATGTTTGCACGTTATTTGACTTTTATTAGGTTATAAGACAGAGCATATTATGCTGGTCTAAAGGCAACTATATATAGGCATATAACTGAAATGCAAAGGCTGATCAAATGATGTAACTTTATCTAAACTATAAGGTGAAGTATTGTCAAAGTAAATTCACTTTCATTGAAAAAGTAAAAACTTAAAAGGGATACTTTTAGGCCTTCTATACAGGACTATTCAGAAAGTAAAGAAAACACTAAAAACATCCATTATGTGCCGTGAACTTTATCTTTTGAAATGACTGTATGGAAAATTTGGACCTGAAATACAATCATGCTAAAATCTATAAACCCTAAGCACCAGTTACTTTACCTGTTGTTTCAGATACCACACTACCACCTTCTGTTGAGAATACGAGTAACATTACACAGGTCTAAAAAATAAAATAAAAATCATTTTTAAACTTCTATTTGCAGTTTAACTAATGACCTTTAGGACACAAAGGGTAAGCCTGCGTGAGAGGGGGACCAGCAGAATCTGATGAAGAATTATTGGCTTAAAAATTAGTTTAATGTGTGAAGTGATCCAATAAAACACATAATTATCTTTTTCCGAATATGTCTGGACAATAAACAAAGTTAAAATGATGATGGGGAAAAATCTTCCAAAATAAAAAAAAAAAAAAAAAATNAAAAAAAAAAAAAAAAAATTCAAAAATTGGACATGCTCTATTTTTACCTGATTTTATAATCCATTATAATATTATATTGTCTTCTTCAAGGCATTTGGCAGCAGGAAAATAGTTAGTATTTCCATTTCCATTAACTATTATTAACAGCCTATTTTAACAATGACATTATGTCGGTGCTGAACTTCTCTGCCTTTAGCCAATCAGCTGCCTTTGTGAAATAAAAGCACATGGTTTGACCACATGGTTAAATGGTTGTATTACTCAGAATAAGCAAAGCAGTGCCAGAGGATCAGTGTGTTAATCACAGCTGTGTTTCAAAGACGCTATTAACCAAAACATGCAGCCATTTATCTTTTATTATGGGAGCTTCTTTTTCAATAAATGCAGCATACACATTATGAAATCAATTTTCAACCACCAGTATTGAGATAACCATCACCAATTATTTTTGCATAGGTTCCCAATAACTACAACAGCCAGAGTCTATTGTAAAATACAGACACCCTCATAGGAAATTACAAAAATATTTCAACAAATATGGAGTATTTCAAAATTCCTTTAACCCAAAGGAAAGAAATGATTGAGGTGGCTTCTGTCATGAACCCAACAGACCTGCTCAAACTGTATGGTCGAACCAATGAATATATCATGCCAATATGGAAATATAAAGAACAACACATATTCACTATTTATAATGAATAAAGTTGATTTGTTTACACATTTGTTCCATCAAGCCTACATTCATTTCTGTAGTATTTATTGAGTTAATGTGGAATAATGACTTTAAAAGCCTTCAATTTGCTCTTAGAGGGCCTTCTCCTGTAGTGTCCAGTAGAGGGCAGTGAAAACTTGCTGCTGTAAGTCTGAAATGTATTGACTGTATTTTGTTTCCAGACAACAGCATTGTTACAAACACGGGTAAAAATCATCTGCATATACAAATTTCTTATAAATGGCCATTTCATAATTAAGTTTGAAAGTTGAACAGTCCTTCATGTTGTATGTCCTCGCGTGACCCTCCACTAAATAATTAGTCCAAAATGTAAATCAATGGAACATTGTTTGCTTATTTATAAGGTGCATTTACTGTTGACAGGGGGGAAAGTTTGTCTAATACTGAAACTCATAGTGTGCCAATGACCTAAATGGGGGGGTGGAGGGGTGTCTTAGACTCATTTTCTTATACTAATGAGGCAACTTTTCTTTTAAGACACAATAAAAAATTCTAAATGTGATGGAAAATTGCCTGAAAGCCCTATAAACAAAATTTAATCACAAAATACATCACTCGTCCTTTAATGCAAATAGATTTTTGATCTATCCTTTACAAGGCATTTTATTTCAACAAAATAATAGAATGATTACCTTAGGCTGAGCTGTTTTTTTTTTTAGAGCAGCATTTAGCATTTTCAGTGTAATGTCACAGAACATAAAACTGTTAAATTACTGCCCACCTGCTGTTTAAATGCTCTACTTTTGGGTTAATGATACAAAATAAAATGCAGATCGTGTGAATGCTCACACCTCTAATGATGATCAATAAGCAAAGCAATTAAGCTTTATAAGAGGACTGAGGTCTGCTTTCTAAACAAGCCACATGTTGCTGACCAAGATTTTGGTTGTTTGTGAGGGCTGTTAGTTAATAAGCTGTGATAGTTCAGACACCTTAAATGAGACGTACATGAACTTCATTCTTGGCTCAACTGTGCATGATTAGTACAAGATAAAATAAACTTCAGTAGATGTTAACATCTTCCGGATGAGATGCAATACAATGAGCATTACTGAGCAGTCAAGTTTATTTCAAGCCAGTTAATTTACTCATCAAAATTCCACATTATGGGATGGAGTATGGAAATCTTCTTTGAAATAAGAGTGCAAAATGCTCTAAATGTATGCTCTTTTAATAACATAAGTGTTTAGAAAGAAGAAAAAGAAAAAGAAGAAGAAGAAGAAGAAGAAGAAGAAGAAGAAGAAGAAGATTTTTTTTAATCTGTGTCAAAACACAGTGGACTATCTGGGAATATCAGGGATCTGTAGTCATAACCAAAGGCCATTTTATATTGTGTTGTTCTAGTGCCCCTTAGAGGTGAAATACCATAAATTTTTTATCATTTTAGAGTTGGTGTGAAGTTTTCATGAGGAAAATATTGATTATCCCTTTGCTCTATATTCTGTGTTGCAATTTGTGTTTTATTTTTCAGCAGGAAATGATATCTTCTGTGTGTCTGCATGTTTGAATGGAGACCCCAAGTTTGCATGGATTTTCAGTTTAATAAGGTGAGAGATGAGTAGCAGTGGTTAAATTATGTCAGAATTACAAAGCCAAACATAACACTTCATTTACTCATGGAGGGATCGATTGTTTCACTGCAAGAAATAAAAACAGGAAGTTCCAGTGGTTACAGGGCAGAAAGATATTTTCTTTGATCCGCACTTCTGCAGCTGGAGCTCGTCGAGAGCTGAGGGTCCAAAATGACTGTTGGAGCATTGAGGTACTGTGTCGTGTTGCTGTTTTGGGGAACAAAAACAGAAATAACACTAGGATATGTATGACTGAGCAGCAGTGAAAGATGATTTGTTGCTGTAGGAAGATCAGGACTCTGCGATGGCCCTCTAACTCTATTGTTCACATATATCTGATGAATTCTGTGATGACGATTGTGTGTGGTTAAGCCCCAAAATTACTTCATTAGCTTCCTCCTGCAAAGTTATCTCACTACAGCAGATCTGGTTGTTTTGAGGGAGTAACGGTTGATCTTTCCACATTTTAAGTATCAAGTCCTATGTTTTATGTTCTTATATTGAAAATCCTCTGATTTTGGGAGGCCGATCCCAACTGTCATTATCATTTCTACTGTAATTGTGTTTACATCAATATCATTATACATCATCTATTCAATCAGTGCAAACTGACATTATGCTGTCGCTATTTCACTTCACAATACATCTAATAACAATTGTTCTTGTTGTGATGGAATGTGGACTGGGTTTACTGTTTAAAATACTGTTTATAATGCATGTTTTATGATTTATAATATATTGTCTAGTCTTATTGTTATCTGGATAATGTTGGCACTGATTATACAACAACCTAAGTTACTTACTTATTCCTAACAATATTGATTTATTATCTTTTCATTTACCCTCTCCCCGTCATAAATTTTCACACACGCACAAACTCTCTCGCTCTTTCTCACACACACACTACAGTATCTTTATGCAATCTTCTGAAGACCTGCAGAACACAGTTCTACCAACAGAGGGCACCAAACGCCAACATTAAATCTGTGAGGCTGACTTTTCAAATTACGACACTGCATGCAATGGCAATCAATTAGTTGTCCAAAACAGCCAAATTTCTCACTAACAGCTCATCAATCAAGTGTTAGATGCAACCACCAATTTATTTTGGGTCATGTCAAGGGAATATCACGTGCCCTCTGCAGGCTACACACTGGTCACACATACACACCTTTATTTCTATTTTATCAAATATTGCTGGCAGAAATAGCTATTTAGTTATAGACTTACAAGAATGAGTTCACACCCTCTTCACACCTTCGTCTACCCTCTGACTCAAAATGCTAGCTCTACTTACTAATAATATTCTTGTAGGATCA
Source organism: Lucifuga dentata (assembly GCA_014773175.1). Taxonomy (NCBI): domain Eukaryota; kingdom Metazoa; phylum Chordata; class Actinopteri; order Ophidiiformes; family Bythitidae; genus Lucifuga; species Lucifuga dentata. Next base: position 525,092 of record VXCM01000193.1, read on the forward strand.
CCTTAGCTAGCGTTAGTAAATGTGAGGACACCTCAGCTAGTGCTAACTTCCAGATAATGCATGTTATTGGCTTCACATTCGGATTACACAGCTACATGTGCATTAAAATGCAACAGATATACATCTGTTTTAAATTTAATTTAATTATATATTTTAAATTTAATTTTATTATACAATTTATTGTACAGTTGCCATTTCTTGTTTGCTCTCCTGTGACTTACCTGCTGTATAAGCTGCGAACGCTAATCACCTGTCAAACCGGAAGTGGGAGAGAGGGAGCTGGACTGTACTAACTGGGGTAGAGCACAGAGGGGGATTTTAACAGCTGAAATAGCTTGTAAAGTATCTTAAATAGTTACTATAGTAGGTATTTTGGTGTTATTACAAGAAGAAAATGTTAACTTAACACAGTCTTTTCTGTTTCTATCTAGAAATATTGCCTGTTGAGCTTAATATATTCAATTTTCATCCACGTAACGTTACTGACAATCATTTCCCAAAGCCCACTACTGTAACTGTGAATTAAATTTTTTTTTTTCCTTCTTCCAGACTACCGTTGGTTTCAATTCATTTAAGCAATATGGCACTGGAGGTCGTGCTGTTGTACTGTATATCAGCATGGCTGTGATTTGGTCTTAGACACGAGGCTGCTGGCCGAGTGCCGAAGATAATCACAATAAGCAACATTTTCCTGCACACTGCTGGCTACTTTGTGTACACATTATGGCAGGCCACTTTGTATAATCATATGTGTATGTTTCCATTTATTGTGCAACCAGTGAAATACTGACAGTCGCTTTGGTGGCATAGTGATAGAGCCCTGCACAGGCCTCTGGACTGTGCAGGCCTCAAGGCAATTTAAAAATCGGGCCAGCTTCGGGCTGAATTTCACAACAATAGTTCGGGCCAGGACGGGCTTGGGCTTTTTTTTTTTTTTTTTNTTTTTTTTTTTTTTTTGCCCCTCTCTCTGTGCTCACAGTCATAACACACCTCTTGATGCTGCACTCACGTGTTGGTGCTCAGAAACTGCAGCCATCGCTGTTTTCTGAATGCTGCAGCAGTAGCTGACAGCTACTGTTACTTTGAAAAGAGCCATCTGGTTCTGACGGAAAAAGAAAAAAAAAAAAAAAGATTGCGGGCCTGGGTTTGGCTGGGGCCGAGAATTTCATTGAGTATGGCTTTGGGTTGGGTTTGGACTGCAGGGCTCTACTGTGTGATTCCGACGAGTTCACAGCTTGAGTACCTTGCTCCATCTCCACCTTGCTTCAGTACCTTGCTCCATCGTCTCCATGGATGGTTTCTAGTTAATGTAGGCTAATTAATGGTTATTAAAATGCCTGTAAAGCAGAGTGATACGTATAAATAAAAGTCCTAGTGCTGTTATACTCTATATCAGCACTTCTGGAAAGCCTCTTGTCAATCAAAATACTTGGTCTAATACTTGGTTTTTTAAGATGAGTGTATCTCTTTAATATTTGAGTTTGAAAGATTAAGAGATTTTGCAAAATATCAGAAAAGCTGAAATGCGGTTTTATCCTTTGGGAAATGGTTGTCAGTAACGTATGAAAATTGATTAGGTGCAAATATGCGAAATGGATGGTATGGTCCTTTAAACATGTAAATACTGCAACCTTGCTGGACTGGTGAACAAAATTAAAGTAATTCACAAGGTGAAGAAAACTGCCTCCAGGTGTCATCCTTCCACTGCTCAGCCATCCTTCACAGGTCATATGAGAAAATGATTTTGTGTGGTAACTTAAACCAGGGTTCCGGTTTTATTCTGCTCCTACAAGCAATAACCATTTTATCTGTCACATATTGTGAATGGATAATGGAGCAACCAACCCAGCAGTATCTGAGAATACGTCCCAGAAACAACAGGCCGATGTTTTTGGACTCTTTTCAGAATTAACAAGTGAAATTAATGACTGAAATAAGTTTATTATACTGTATAATGTAAGGTATACATAAGCCATTAAGTATACATAAAAACACAGGTAAAGATAAAATAGTTTCTGAGAAGTTTCTTCCCGGTTTGTTTAAGGTCATGAAACACAACTTCTTCAGTTTACAAGAAAAGTAACACTTTCTATATAAAGAATTTTTGAGGGAACATTTCGTGAAACTGAGTGTGAGAAAGTTAAAAACATCTCTTACATAACCTTTTCAAATATGGCATTAAAAGCTGAAATGTTTACAAACTGGTGTACAGTGCTCTTTTAAGACATCTCAGTGAGACCAAGGGTTATGGCAACACAACATATTTATCTTAATGACACACAAACCTTTGATCAGCTCTGGTAAGTAAACAGAGGTTAAGCCAGGCTCACAAGCATGTCTTATTGGTTTATTATTTCAAGGTTTCCTTCGGCATGGTTGGCATTCAACAAATTTCCTGTGGAAAGTTCTGCGCTCCTTGATGGAATGTAACCACACATGTCCACTAACATGAGTCTGCAGCTAACATCGGTAAGACCAGAAACAGCACTGCGTGTAATGCTACCATCATGTTTTGCATTTTGCATTCTTGTGATGCATTAAGTGAATGTAACTGTCAAAGGTGTTCTGTTGTTGCTCATCTCTCCTCTTGCAGGAGCTGAAGTCTGTCCTCTGCATAGTAAGGGCTTCCATGTCCGGTATCAATGGCCTGACAGTCATCTGTGAAAAACACCAGGTCCTGTCAATAAAACAAAGACACATGGTCAAGATTCGCCAGTATCAAAACAGGAATCTAAAGGTCAACCAAGTTAAAAACTCACCCGATAACAAATTTTGGTGATGATAGTGTACAAGTTCTGCATTTTACGTTTTAGCAGCACCATTCTGGGACGCTCTCTGCAGTACTGATTAGGATGGTTCAGCACCACATAGAGAAAGTCACGGATCTTGGATGTGACGCATGAATTCTACAAAGACAAAGCAAATCCTTAAAAATGAATATTAGCAATGCTATGTGAGACTTACATTATAGACTAATCTACAGAATGGCTATGAATTTCTTATCAAAGAGATTTTGTTTCTGTCTTGTCATGCAGACTTCATATTGGGAACATGATGTTTGTTTTTTAATATAGACTATTATTTTGGCCTTTTTAAAAAATCAGTTATTGCCAAATTCTGTCATTCATAAGCCCCCAGACTACAAATAATAGACCACAGAGAGCCATCAGATAAGATTTTGTTACTGAAATCTCAAAAATAAAAGTCTGCATTGATTATGTTTTTGTATTGAAAGAACTACATGCAGGAAAGTGCATGATGAAAGTAATTTGCAGATTTTGTATTATAACTCCTGTTGCACGGTGGCAGTGAAACAGAGCTCTTATAGTAGAATTTGTTGTTAGAAAGTGGTTTTTAATGAAGTAAAAAAACGAAATCCAGCTGCTTTACACTGTTTACACATGCATGGCGTCATGTTGTGAACTCACATGCACATCAAGGAAGATCGTCGGCAGAAGTTCTGCACAGGGTTTCTGCAATCCAACAAACATGATTAGGCTACATAAAGACTTAGCAGAATCAGCGCAAAACGGTTTGTACAGTTTTGTAAACGTCGCAGAAGTATGGATTCTTACCGTGCGGTGGTAAGTGTGTATTTTATCCAGCAGAGTCATGATTTCTTTGCTGAGGCCGAGCGCTCTGGAGTAGCAGGTCGGAGGCGCGCATTCTGACAGCCATACGGAGCTGCAGAGCCACAGGAGAGCGGCCAGTCCCAGCCTCATGTCCGCACTCTGCTTCACACAGCCGGCCACAAAACAAGGCTTCTGATCGGGAAGCGGATCCTTGCTGCAGTTTTAAGGATGGAATGAAGGAGAGAGGGGGAGAGAGGGAGAAAAAAANAAAAAAAAAAAAAAAAAAAAAAAGGACGATGACGTCTGAAGCGAAGAAAGCCTGAGGAAACATGGGTGGGGGGTGTTTACTGCGTTTAGTCATGTAGCCAATGTCTTGTTATCTAAGATTATTTTGGGAATTATTCCAGGTCACTGATATGAATTTTAATGTTCCGGGAGAGTTTCTACATAGGTGTCAACACAAGGTGTCAGTGAGATGTGGGATGTTTGATCTGGCGACATGAGGTTTCTACAGGGTCTATGGGTCCCCAGGGATACATTTTATATGTATAGTATATATATATTTAAGCTGTATAAATAATCCTTGCATCAACCCAGACAGGGCCACTGAACAGACCAGCTTGTTCAGTGGTCTGCATTTTTGAACATGAACACAAGTCTTTGCATTGGACATTCAGGAACCCTGGTAAACAGCATTTGATCATACAGTTTTGTGAGCACAAGGTTTAGTCTTCTCTTCCCAAATTACATTAATCCATCAAGAAAATATGAGTTTGTGGACCTGATTTAAATGATGTCAAGAGAGAAGCATAGAAGACTATAAACCAGTATGATAAAGTATGGATCAGTTTTTTTTTGGACACTGAATGGAAATACAATCCATAAACTTCTGATTGATCAGTACAAAGAGTTTTAGGGCAGCCGAAGCATGTTGACAGAATCTTTTACAACTGACAAGTCAACCGCTAATGATTTGTGGACTTTCAAATCATTCTACTTCTAAACATTTTGAAGTAAAGAGAGAAGAAACAACTCTGGAAACAGTTAAAATCAGCTGCCTTTACTTAAACCAAACCCAGAGGCTACATAAAACTCAAACTGATGTTTTGGCTACGCAGCAAATCTATCGCTTCTTTTTGGGTTTTAGTATTACATACAGTACATAAAACCCCTGTTAAAATGCATTGTTTGTAAAACTCAAGGTAGATTTATTGGTGCCACTGAGCCTTTCTTCAGATTGAGGAAATTCCTCTTCTTTTTTCTCCGGGGGGCATCCAGACTGTCATGAGTTTCAGGTGGATCCCTAAACACGAACAACCTTTCTCCAGCAGTGGGGAGGCCGAGTCCAATGCTGGCAAAGTTTGATGTCCTGTAAGCTTCTGATGAGCTGTGGAAGCTTTCATTCACCGTCTCCACAGCTCCTCCTTTTATAGTGTTATGGTGCTCCTGTGGAACTATGTTTTCAGTCATGGCTGGTTTATTTCTGCACTGTTGCACGTTGGTAAGGCTGTCCTCCTTTCTTTTCTCTTCAATCAGCAGTGGTGCTACATCTCTTGGAAGTGGGAGACGGGAACTGGAGAAAAGTTTTTCCATGAGACTTTGCCTCCTCTGGTGGAGTCTGGGAGATTTGGAGGACAAAGGAGCTGTTGTTAGTGGGACCGCAGAGTTTGAGTGCTTACCTTGTGTGGTCACTGCAGCTCAGTCATAATTCCTCTGATCAAATGAACATTTCCCTTTAAAAACTAAAAGGGACTTGTATATGGTGGTGATGACTATTGAAATAAAAACGATTGATCCTAAGGATATTGTAAATCTGCACAATAATAACAGCAATTTGCTGGACTCACCTCTCAGTAGAGTTTGGCACATTTAACATGTTGTTATGCACAATGTCTTCTTTCAGTTTGACAGGAAGATTTCTACTCAGCTTCCCGGGACACCTAGTAAGAAGTTATCAACATATGAGTCTGGTAATTACAACACAGGTACTGTGGAAATTATAAGTTTTGATTGAAAATAGTCTATGAACCTTGCTAAAGGGTTATGACCTGATATATGCTATACTTTTTTTTTTTTTTNTTTTTTTTTTTTTTATTAATTTAGAGAGTTTGGGGCTCTCTCTTTTTTAAAAATAAAACTAGGGGAATCAGAAACTGTCTGTCTTGACTTAATAAAGATACTATACTGCAAATTAGACCCGCCAGATGAGCTGAAAAATTGAACGTTGCAAACAAATTTACATGAGGGAGATTGTTATTCCAGACTGCCTCCAAATCATGGAAATGTGCCCACTTTGGTGTGGAAATATAATCCTCCTCTTAACGGTAATTCAGATCCATCAACTTGTGCATGCGATATTCCTGTACATGATTTTTTTTTTTTTCAAATACTGAACCACAAACAAGCAGTAAAAAAATACAGATTTTTTTGTCAGTGGAGTTTGAGAATTTACGTCATGTCATAGCATTCAGGATATTTCATACTTACAGGATATTAGTGTTTGTTTAGCCACAGGAATTACAAACAGTACTTTTGAGTACATCTCTCCAGATTTTTTCCTGATTTACAAAGTACATGGGAATATATCAGAACAAACTGAGAAAGTATGCAGAGAAACAGCTGGAGAAGGAAGGCAGGAACAGCAGTGGACAGTAGCAAATATAAATCAGATTTTGAAGATGGATGTTTGCTGAAATAACTGAAACTTTATGTATTACTTTTAAGCAGAATTGCCTGGGAACTTTAAACAGCAACAGGATTTTTGAAGACAGCTTTGTGAATTTCTCCCTATACAGCAGAAGATTGCAGTTAGTGGAGTAACTGTTCACATGCTGTAAAAACTAAAAAAAAAAAATTACAAAGTGAAGCTAGTTTGATTTTTTTCATTATGTAAATCAAATTAAGTGAAACTGGTTAAACATAAAAAATAGAATAGACATGGTACCATTTTTACAAATATGGCTGATGTTCATATTTCTACTCGACATGAATTCATATTAGTAAGAATTAATATCTTAAAATCAAATGTCATTCTATGGTTAAAAAGGTAGAAACAAAAGAGCTTACAATGAAAGGGAAAAAAAAATGTTGTGTATTGTTCCCCACTGAGTATTTCTATTCCATTGTCCTTTGGCCAGACAACCCCGGCCACAAGAACACCTCATGCATGGGACATCCAAACTCAGCAGTGGCCTGATGCAAGTGTTCCTTCAACTGAGCCAATGGATCAGGAGGAGAAATGAAATGATGAGTAAAATCAATCATTTCTCTATCTTGGCTCAGGGAAAATGACTTGTGGCATAATATTTAAACAGTATTTGAATTTAATAAAAACCTCAGAAATGGCTGTATTTCAGCCAGCTGCTGGTAATCCCGTCTTTATTTAATCAGTCTCTTTGCTTAGAAAGCTAGTTTTTTAAAACCACAGAACTGTTATTGTTGAATTGTAAGGAGTCTGCCAGCTTTCTTGTAGCAAAAGGTTTTCACAGTGTCCAAGTTGTTTTATTTTTTTCTAAGAACAAAAAAGGGATTTTCCAGTCTGAAAATAATATTTGTGTGAAGACGTTTACTTTCCTCTCTATAAGGATGATAGTTGAGCGTTCTTACACAGCGTGTCTCAGTACTTTGAGGTCCACAGAGGTTCATTAAAATCTACTGTGTTACTGTTTATAGGTTACAGGCATAATGGTAGGGAACATACACTACAAAGAAGAACACATTTACTGCACTGCACGAAGAACAGTAATCATCCCTCATGCTTTAAACACATTCACCTTGTGTGACCCTACACCAAGTCATGTAAATTAGACTACTAAACACAACTCTAAAAATGAGGGAAATTAGAAGGTCTCGCAGCGGATGAATCAGGAACCTTGTTCTTACCCTGAGTGCTCCTGCTCTGCAGAGGATGAAACAAGGGGCTGTTTGGGGCAGAGGGCGTCAACGATGGAAAGGAGTTCAGTTTCAGGCAGAGTGGGGAGGAGCAGACGTAGAGCCTCCAGGAGAACCTCAGCAGACACCTGACTCTGCTTCACCAGCCAAGATGCAAACTCCAGGTCCTGATGAAAAGAAGTTACTGTATAACATGATGCAAGAACTATGTGGGTACAAAGACACCAGGTACTACATGAACATTCACATGGTTTTAAAAGTGTCTTTTTAATTTTTTTTATTTTTGGTAACACTGGAAAAACTTTTTTAGGCTAAGTCAGACCTGGTCACACTTTGCATACAGTCTCTTGAGCTCCAGTTGTTCTTTCAAATCTTCCATGGCTTGGCTCTTGGCAGTCATCTCCTGCAATCTAAAAACACCACAGAGTTTCAACATTGCAGAAGTTAATGGTCCGTGTTAACCAAAAGCTTTTACAAAATTTAATTCCCCTTTACTCCTGAGACAACGCTGACATGCCAGCTCACCTCTCAGCCAACAGTGTGATGACCTGCTCACACTTGTAGAGGGCCTCCTGGAGAATAAATGTCATCCTGCAATCCTGCTGCAGTTTAAACAGTCTCTCCTCCTCGTTGTCCTCCTTCCCCTCATCAGAGTCGTCTCTGTGTACTCCATGTGACTCGACTGTGGTCTGAACTGCTTCCAGGCAGCTAAGCTCTGTCTTTTCCTTATGAAGCTGTTGATCTGCTTCCTCTAGTCCCTGTGGCAATAACAGCCAAATCAAAGATAGACTAAATTCTAGCAAATGACAGTTATTCACACTGTGTATATTTTTGCATTTCTAGCCTGGTGACATGCCAACATGCTGCTGTGCATCAGACAGTTTTCAGTTATTATGCAGAGTATAAATTTGTTAAATGTTTATTATCATGCCAGCACGTTTGGGACTGGGAGATCTAAATCAAGAAACTATAATACAAATTACACTTCACATATAAATATAACAAAAATATGGTTATTTTATTGGTGATAGTCACTACTGTGTGCCATCAAGTCTGGATATTAAAAATTAAATATATAAGGAAACAATTGGCACTTTGATCAAATTTACAGCTCCACAGATTAATACAGTAAAATGAAGGCAAAGTGAAACTTGACAGTTGAAGCCACACATGACCTGAACTGATACAAGTGAAGCTTAGTGAAATGTGTCTCAGAAATGTGTAAGAAATCAAATTAAAGCAAAGAATGAGAATTAATCTTCAGTTTGAACCTTATTAATTGCTCTTCAGTTTGAACCTTATTATGTGCAGCCCTCTAATCATTTCTGCATTGTAAAAAAAACAAAAAAACAAGCCTTTCTCACCAAACAGTGGCTCTGTATACTCTGGGCCATGTCTTGTCTCTCCAGGCTCTTTCTCTCTCTGAGCTGCTGCGTGAGCAGGCTGTGCAGCGTGAACATGGCTTTGGAGGTCTCCAGGACCTTGGTCCTCCTCTCAGCCTTCTGGTAGTGGATGGCAGCCATCTGCATCGCCAGGCTGTCTGCCTGATGGAGAAGCTCATCCTCTCTCTCCTTCAGCATCTCCTCCTTCACCTGCCAAATGTAGAACCAACAAGTTTTTGTCATCTTATATAAACTTAACTGCCATCGTATTCAGTTTGGACACTGAACTCTGACATCGATAGTAATTCACTCCATCAAATTATGACTCCACCATTTTGTTAGTTAGTAATAGTAATTGGAATGACAAAGTCTTTTCCTTTCTTTTTCCATCTCTCCTTCACCTTGTTCATGACACCATTCTCCATCTCCTTCTCTTTCTCAAACAGTTGGATCTTGTCCTCCAAACTCTTCTGGAAAAGCAGCATTTCAGATGTGCCCGCTTTCTGTCTGGCCTCGCTGGATTTCCCCTTTGATTGTGGCTTCTTCTGCAAAAACCATAATGTCTTTAAGGTGGTTGGTAAATTGACTCCAAACTGCTGTTATGATGTGATTAAAAAAATGAAACCACTCCACGGAACCCTTTTTTTTTTTTTTTTTTNTTTTTTTTTTTTTTTTATCTCTGAATAACAATGTGCACTCATCCTGCTGCTATGTAATTGGCGATGATCACAATGTGGTTTGCACTGGCGGTTGCCATTTTCCACTCTCATTAATTTGAGCAAAATACTGAATACATCATTATCTCCTGCAGTGCTTCAATTCAAGCGGGGTTTCTTACTTTAAATTAGTTTCACAAGTGTCTCACATGGACATTTTCAAATAAAATGAGTTTACATCACCCACATTAGAGACCATACAGACATCTTTCCCAGGAGCGTTATTTTTATAGCAGTTATAAAAATTGAGGAAAATGAAGATTCTTCTTGTGCTGATGCATGCGATAAATAACAATTAAAATGCATTCTGTTCTGGTAGAAATGGTATAAACAAATCCATATCATAGCACCTATCTCAACCGGTGTGTTTATACGAATTGTACCATGAAGTAATCCACAGTGATGTGTGGTTTCAACACTGATCGCTGTTACCAGTAACTTACACAGTGTTAAACATTCCACCTGGTTTTTCCAAACAAGCAGTTTAATCAGGAAAACTCAGGTGAAAGCTATGAACTGTTACTGATTTCATTTGAAAGAATAGTGGACAAGAAAAGTTAAAGAATGATGACCAAATATTCTAGTCTCTATAAAATCACTAGAGGGCAGCATTTGAATGTTATTTCTGTTTCTAAAGCCTATAATACAAATGCGTCTGTGCATATGCTGTGATTAGCTTCCCACCTCAATGTAAGTGTTCTCCATCTGCTGCTCACTCTCTTTTCTCCAAGCAGCCAGAAAGGTGTGGAGTTTGGCTCTGGAGATGGCATGGGGCAGCACCAGGCTGCGGTCCATCACAGACAGGCACTGCTGGAACTCCAGTTTCATCCGCAGCCTGTCGTCTTCAGACAGAGTCAGCTGAGAAGAGCACAAACACCTAGGATGGAAAGAGAAACAAGACAACTGACAGATAAACACACCAGAGTTCCCATCATGACTATTCTGTAGACTATGATTTTTCCATGACTTGTCCTGTCTGAAATTTCTCAAAATTCTGGAAATTTCATCATCACCGGAAACCAACTCAACACAACACACACACACACACACACACACACACACACTATTTCCAAATCCACCAAAACTGGCTGACTAGGGTTATTATCATGCTTACCTGAAGAAAGCTCTGCAGTGAGTCCTGAGCTCTCTCTGCTCCTGCAGCTCTCTCTCCATGGCTTCCTGTAGAGCCTCCCTGGTGCACCTGAGGGTGCGTAAGGCTGTCTTGCCTTCTTGGTGCAGCCTCTCCTGGGCCTGGAGGAGAGCACTGGCTCCTTGTCCCTGGGCCTGTCCTGGTCCTTCTTCTGGTTCTACTTGGAGGAGGGAGTGTTGAGCTCCTGGAGGCCAGAGTGTTAGCAGGGCCTGGACTGAGGAAGGCTGGATGGCTTTGACTTCTGCTATGGCACCCTGGATGACACGCATGGTCACCTATAGAACATGTGGAGGGTCAAAGCAGGGAGTCTTAGTTAAGCTCAATATTATATCATCATCTCTGTGAGTATTTTTGTGTCTTCCACACTGATAATTCAAGCATGTGTGATTAAAGTATCTGTTAGAACAGCACCTTGCGGATGTCAGCAGCAGCCTCCTCATCCAGGTTGTTGATGAGCTCAGCTAGCTCCAAGCTCTGAGCCATCAGTAAGTTTTGCCAGCAGTGCAGGTGCTGGTCTACCTCCGCTTTTCCCTCCAGACCCCTGGACAGACCCGACAGTTCATTCTGTCTCTGCTTGTGGACCTGCAGCTAGAGAGGAAAGGTAGCAGAGTTGAATAATATGGTATTCATTAAAGGACCATAACACCCATTTTGAGCCTAATATATTAAATTTTCATAGACGTAAGGTCAGTGACAATCATTTCCCAAAGCATACTGCTTTGGGTGAGTTACAAAACTTTTTTCCCTACCTTCCAGACCGCCACTGGTTTCAGTTCATTCTGGTACACTATTAAAATCAAATTGTTGATACTTAAAATGTTCTTGGGACAGGTCATCACAAACAAGACGTATATTCAGGTTTTTTTTCCTCAAAGTTACGTAATATTAGCATATAATAAAAACTGCGGAGTGAATGTATTTCTCCACTGGGGAATACAGTCCCAAAAGAAGACCTGCGTTTATCAAAAAATTTAAATAACAGTGACTTCATAAGGCTGCTGTATTAACAGACGAAACATCAATTTTTAAGGTGGTTTTATCGCTAGGTGGGAATATTGAATATTTGATACACTACTACTACTACTACTACTACTGCTACTACTGGGAATACTTGAATATTTGATTTTGAAAGATTAAGAGATTTTGCAAAATATCAGGAAAGCTGAAATACGGTTTTATCCTTTGGGAACCTTACTTGTATGAAAATTGAATATATTAGGCTCAAACATGAAAAATGGGTGGTGTGGTCCTTTAATGTATCACCATTATTCAACAAGCAACAGATCTGTGGGTGAATAAAAGTAAAGTTGTTTCCCAAAACCAATATGCTCGATCATCAACAGTAACCATAGCGTGTGTCTGTGTGTATTCCATGTGTTTCTTTTCTTACATCTAACAGAAATATCATATTTTGACCATACTTTTAGCAAATTTGCATCAACAATCACACGAGACAAACAGCACGTTGGAATGAAACCCTTAATATGTCTGCTCTCCTCACCATGTCAGAGATGAGCTCCCTCCTCTTCTTTATCAAGCCACAGCGCATGGCTCTCCTCTCTTGGTTCAGCACCTCATCCAGTCTCTGCCTCACCATCACCAGCTCTTTCTGGGTCTTATCCTGAAGATGGTCTATCTGCTCTGCAGGCACTGTGCTCCCTCTGGTGGAGAAGAGGACAACATGCCAGGTAAAATAAAGGTCCGTTTTCTCTTTTATTTTGCACTGAGAATATGTTTAGCTCTACTCTGAAGAGTGCCTATAATGCCTATATTGTCTATAATGAGTGAAGTATGTCAGTGCTGTGGTAATAAAGTACAGGTTTTCTTTAGAATGCTGGAAAAAAAATAAAATGCATATTGTCTTTTCTTTGTAATCATCTGATTTAAAATATATTGTAATGCAAATATGTTTTACTGTTTAAAAAATGGCATGATGAAACTATAAACAGATCTTACATATAGTAGGGTCCTAATTTACATGGTATATGGAATCTCATTTGCAAATTACTCAATTTAACTCTGGACCAGGCTGCCTTAGATGGCACAAGGAATAATAATAACACCGTATCTTTGTACCGACTGTCATATAATTTAGCCCAAAAATTCACAAATATAAACTAAGATGTGTGTTTACTAAGCTGTGGAAAGGTTTTTTTTTTTTGTTTTTGTTGAACTGCTCTTGAAGCTAACAGTCACATGTACAATGATACCTTGGTGTGTGTGTGTGTGGGCACTGACAGGCACTCACTTCCTGATATTAGTGAACCAGCTGTCTAAATTGCTGGAGGTGTTGGAGAAGGTGTCAGAAATCAGGCTGTTGAGGCTGTGGAGGCTGTGCACCAGGAACTTCCTCTGTGCATGGCGTTCAGCCAGAACGTAGCGCTGGTTGGCAAGAACCACATCCAGCACCTCCTCTAGCTGATCCTGGACAGAGAGAATATGTCACTTTCCTAGTAGTATGCCTGCTTTATGCTCCCAATACCACAATACTACTTAAGTACCACAACATGTACCCCTTTGAGATCATGTATTGTATAGGCCACAATGAAAATAAAGAAAATAAAAATATAAAAAAATTAAAATAAAATGTATGTTAAATAGAATACTGAGATTTATATTTTATAAGCTTTGATGATCAGTTTTGCAGGTGGATATCACAGCCTCAAATGAGAAGGTAAATCCACATATTCAAAAACCAAAAATGTGTTTTTCTGCCTTATTAATTTCAGTAATTCAGACATTACATATGGTCAATTCTATTGTGATACGACTTTGGAATCAACTTTTGCTGCTCACTTGACATGCAAAGTAATCATGCTGAAGACTCCTGGCTGTGCTCTTCTCCATCTCGCCCATCCTGGTAGCCTCCTCCAGCTCCTCTGAGAAGATCTTGTGGAGTTCCACTCGGCGCCACTCAATGATCTGCCTCTGGATCTTGGCTGAGGCTTCTTCGTGTCGGGCCAACAGGGTGNCGGCGCCACTCAATGATCTGCCTCTGGATCTTGGCTGAGGCTTCTTCGTGTCGGGCCAACAGGGTGCGCTGGAGTCGGCTCTGGCTCAGCTTGTGCAGCTTCTCCAGTAGGACACTGCATTGGAGAAGCTCCTAGTAAGAAACAATAAAAAAAAAAAAAAAAAAAAAAAAAAAAAAAAAAAAAANAAAAAAAAAAAAAAAAATACTAAAAAAATAAGCAATACAACAAAGTGAACAAATAATTATTAATGAATGTTACCTGCTGGTCTGCGTGTTGATATAGCAGCTCAGCCCTGGCCTTCTCAGCGGCTTCCCTGCAGTGCTCTGCTTCCATTTCCTCCCGTGTCTCCATGTTACACTGGCCAGCCAGTGCAGCCATGCGGGCTCCCCGTTCCTCCTTCAGCCGACCCTCCATGCCCAGCAGCTGTCCGTGAAGCACACTGAGCAGCCTCTGCTGGGCCTGCATGCTGATCTGGCCCCAGGACCGCAAGCTGCCTAGCAGGGAGGACATCACATCCTTGTAGATGTGGACCCGCACGGCTTCCAGGGTGGTGGTGGCACACAACAGGGTGGACATCTCAAGGCTTACAGGAATCAAATGTAGAGTTATCAGAGGAAACATGTTGTATATTGTGTGACATTTATGACTGGGCTATGTGCTGTGATAGGATTTAGCCCCTTAAGATGCTGATATGAATAAACATGGGTAAAGAAATATGAAGAAAACATATTACAGTGGCACTGAAGTGGTTACCCAGAAGAAGGTTGGGAGGCAAAGGAAAACAATAACAGAAGCTGATGTTACTTAAGCTAAAGAATCCTCTACAGTTTGTACATGGAAATATTGTTTAATTCACTCTGAGCTGGTCTACTCACTTCTCCAAAGCCTGGTACATGTTCTGGTGATCCTCCAGCACCATGGTGTCCACCATCTTATCTTCAAATGCTGCCTTGTCTTTGATGGCCTCACTCATGTTGCAATCCACATACTCTGGGCCTGAGTCCCCTCTGTTTCTCTGAGACAAGCAAATAATAAAATGATAATATGAACTCAAACATTATTGTTCAACAAAATTAGCAAATGCTGCATAGAGGATGGTGTTAGCAGACAAAGAACCAGATTGTTCTAATACTCAATCTTCAACACCAGTCTTAACAGTAACAAAGACACTCTTATGCCAGCTTTAATTAACATATAGGAGTTAGGATGATTAAAAAAAAAAAAGAGTTTTCCATACAGTTAACTAAGATATAATGTATTAATATTGGAATTTTTTTATACTCTCTGCTGGAGAAGGTTCAGTCTGGTTCTGGGACCGATCAGGTTCATGGCCAGAAACCCCAGAGATAGCAGCACCAAAGCAACAAAGAACCCACCAACAAATCCAGCAAAATGGACGCCATGGTTAGGATAAATCTGAAAATAGTGGGCAGACACATCAAAACATCTATTTAAATCAGTTTCATGAACATGATGAATCACAAAATGCACAAAAATTACAACAGCAAAGATGTGATCTTTAAAGCTACAGACGAGTTTCCGGTAAAGTAACTGTACATGTGTATTAAATGCCCACTGCTCACTCACCCTGTCTGTGGAATTCACCCTCAGTGTTAGATTAGCTGTTAGTGGACCAAACATACTAACATCATTCTGTAGGGGTAAGAAAACAATATTGCGGGTAAGAAGACACAGAAAAAGTTATCATACTACAGAACTGTGACTATGAAGTTATTGAGCTATTATTTTGGTTCAGTAAAGTTATAAATTTTTCCATGGTAAGAACTGTATACTGTATATTGGTGCAGAAATGAGGATTGCTTTTCAGTTTAAAGAGGGTACAATGGAAGCAGTCAGTACCTGTGAGGCATTAGAGAAAGTGAGAAATGCTGGAAGGTTCAAGATTTCGCTCTTATGACTCCTTATGTGAGCAGTATAATTGACAATAACTTGAGATCCAGCTGAAGATTTAAAAACAATACTGTGTTATTTATTGAGATTTACATGTTGGAGTTAAAAGAAAATCTTTGAAGATTTTGTCACCCAGACATACCAGACAGTGAATCGATGGCAAAAGTCTGGTAGCCTCTTTCCACAACCTTGCCTTCAGTTTTTAGGGGTACTATTCCAGAGATGGAGTCTCGGATAGCCACCTGAGACAGGTTGGTGCCACCCACTGGGCTCAGGTTGTGAATTAGCAGGAAGAATGCCAATTGAAGGGGATCAGTGTCGAGCTTCACCTGGCAATTGAGCAGGATAAGTACGTGTCACAGGATAGTCTAGTATTTAATATGTTCAATTGCAGACTAATTGATCAAGTAAATGTGTTAGAATTAAATGCATGTAGCAGAGACAGGCTTAAATTTAGACATCATATTCACGTACCTGTGCACACTTGTGAAATGTGACCCCAAATGCCGATGGAGGTGCCTCATTCTGAACCTGTAGAAACATTTAGAATCCATTTTTTTCTAATCAGATAATCTTTCGTTGGGTTATGTAAGTATGTCATGAAGTATGGAGAAGGGATGTGACCCACATTTTGACACTGTAATTTCCAAGTAATATAACACAATGGCAGTTCAATCTATACCCAGGTCAAGCAGAATTTCACATTTGCCATTTTAAAAAATTGGTATTAGGCAGGATTACACTGGATAAAATACTCTGGTACACAAGAAGAAATGTGTTTTAGTTCCTCCAGTTCCTCCAATACAGCAGACATACAGTATAATTACACTTTTCCTTGAAATGTGACACATTTCAAGAAAAGTGTAATTATATGTGTGATATATGTCACATTTCATTCTTGAAATGTGAAATGAATTGTTTACAGTTAGTAACAATGCAGAAACCGACCTGAGGCAGACTGTAGCCTGGGGTGTATCTGGTTAGTGTGCTTCTTTGGCCTCGGACTTGTAAGATGTTTGACATGTAGGTAAATGACGTGTAAAAGGAGTGTCCCCATGGGCCACCGGATGCTGAAGAAGAGACTGTTGCCTCTGCAGAAAACATGATCAGTACATATATTCCCATTGCACCTGTCAGGCTACACACAGCATGTTTAAACAGTCCTACTAAAGCTCTGTCATAGATTTTGAAAGTTTAACTTCTGTGGGATTCTATCCTTCTCTTTAGATCATTTCAAGTGTACAGAATTGAAAAAAAATTGTCCACGCAGTATTTACGGCAACTCTATCATGAAATTATGCACACTTTACAACTGATCAAATTCTGGGATGTGCTGTTTATTGCTGATGTATGTAATATTCTACAGAAGACAACAAACCATCCATCCTCTGCAAAGTCAGCTCTGCTGATTTCCCACCATGATCATGCTGAAGCACATGGATTCTGGGAAGACTCTGACATTGAAAAAAGGAACTCAGTGTTAATCATTTACTTATGTAGACATTTATTGACAAATTTTAAATTAAACTAAATTCTTAGAATCAACTGATGGTCTACTTGTATGGATACAGTGTGACACCTCTCAAAGCCAAGCCAACTATAATTTGTGATATTGGGCATATTACAAAGAAATTAGAATACTGGTTTCTAACAATGAAAAGACACAACAAAATAAATATTATTTTGATCTCACTATGATTTTAAGGGCAGAACTAGTACATGATGTGTTAAGAATAATGCTGTTTTTTTTTGTTTGTTTTTTTGTTTTGTCTACCTTTTGTGCCATTATAGGCTCAACAAAACCATCTTGCTTGGGGGAATCTTGCCAAGAGTGAATCTGAACCAAAAGAAACTTTTTGGTCTCATGGGTCACTAATAGACCCAGATAGATAGGTGGGTCTGCTCATGGCAGACATTCTGAAATGTCATTGCAGGAAAAGCACAGGCGTAATTAATAACGTTACTATTGGCTGCATTCCATTTAGGTGAATCAGTGCCCTGAGTCCTGGTATTGTGTATGCAGGCTCAATTTGACATGGCTTCTCGTACAACTAAATGGAATTAAGCCATAATTAATGTTAATTACACCTGTGCTGTCAAAATGCCGTGAAAACTGTCTGTTCTGGGTTTTGAACTTGAAAAAGCTCAGGTACTACTGAATTTTTATCTTTTCAACTACTCACCCCATAAGCCTCCGGTAAAGAAGTCTGCACCATGTACCGTGATGCATCCTGTGAGGGACCGTTCAGACCAGGCCTATGCCCAGCCCTGTCCTCCAACAACCCGACACGGCGTGTATGTTCACACCGGGTTAAATATTGTGGATATAAACACGAGACTTGGAGATTTAGGAAAAGCGACCATATTGCGAGTCTCTCCTGATGCATTCGTTTTCAGTCTGCTGCTCTCACCGAGGAGAGCTGCTAGCGAACTGGTTGCATTCCTTCTGGATGATGCCACTATGAAAACAGCGTCACTTTGTCTTCGTTTTCCTGAAAAACAGTAACTTTAGGAACATCTTATAATTTCCATCTGAAAATTTTACATTGATTTCTGCACAGCAATGAAAGAAAACCCAAAATAATAGTCACTGTAGAACTTCATCCAACATTTCCAAAAGTTGGGAAGAACTCATTGACTCCTCCTCTATGAATGTCAAGTACGGCAAAGTAAAAAGCTGACTTCTGTCTTTACCTTTCAAATTAAAAGCAGCTTTTTGGAAAGGTGGCACACGGCTGAAAATAAGAATATGTTCAAGAAAGTGAAACAAAGAAAAATAATGTTTTTCTCAAAGGAGTCATGTTTGACTACAATTATCGTTCCGTAGTTCACTGACTTTGTTGACAATGCTCTTTAATGCTTTTATATTGAAGATAGCTTGTCAAATCCGGTTTATTAGTCTTTCGCAATTGACGCTTCTCTATCGGACTGGGTTCTCCTCTCGGTCATCAAATGCTTCGTTTTCCATTGGCTGAAACGTTCACTGAATCTGTCGTTTTGTAAAAAGTTAATGCGTTTTTGCTGAAAAAATCTTTTCGCAAATGGTAGCTAATGCTTCAAAACACAAAACTGTTTGAAGAGGATACAAGAAACAGCCAGAACCGACTTTGTATTGGGCGAGGACTTTTTAATGCGAAGCTCTAACGTTATACCACAAAATGCTAATCTTCATTGTGTACCTCCTGCTTGATGAACTCGTTGGAAAATGTCAGGGCAGGAATTGATAGCGAAATGTGAAATTGATGTGTTGGTCAGTTTTGCAGAATCTCTGCACATTTACACAGGATTGCTAACAGTAGCTACAGTGTGCGGAGGGCTAACGGGAATATTAGCTGCTGCTCTTTTATATGTCTTCTGCGTTAAACCTTTACTGTCGACAAGACAAGTAAGTATCATCTCACCACACACACTAAAAATCTTTCATGTTATCCTTATAAAATATATTTAGTATATTCATATTTGTTTGGATTTATATTCTTGTATCATCTCATTAGGGCTACAGTGCAAGAAGGCTGTTTGAACCTGATGATGGGGAATTAGACAACAACCAAAGTGACTGTGTCAGCAACAGCAAAAAGGAGGCTAACAGTGGGACTGCTAATGACAAAGTATCAAATATCCAATACACCCTTTAACACTCACACCAGTGGTTCTCAAACTGTGGTTTGTGTCCTACCAATGGTGCTTGAAGCGCCCCTAGTGGTATGCCAGGTGACTCTGAAAAGTAGAAATCGTCTTACTGTGGCAAATAATTCACAAAAATTGGTTTCACTTGGAAAAAGTTTTTAAATGGTTAATTATTTTTCTTTTTTAAATAAAAGAATTGGGTTTCTTGGGCAAAAATAGCCCAGTTAATCCCATGTGCAAAGTATGTATTTCTGTTCTATGTTGGTGTCAGTAACTTTAATCTCAATTTCAGTACAGCACTCATGCGTGCATGATGCCTTTCTGTGACATTTTTTAGAGTTGTGGCTTGTTGTTGAGGTATTACTTAGATATTTTGGTTTGCTCAGAGATACTTGGTTGAAAAAGTTTGAGAACCACTGATTTATGCTGTTTTAGCACATAAGAAAGGAAAGTTACCTCAGACGTGGACTGGTAAATTGATGTAAAATAGATGAATATGAAAGTGTACTTGTAAGCAGGCTTCATGAAGAGAAAAAAACAGGTTAAATTGTATGGTACAACATCAACAGTTGATACTTACAGTCACAGTGACAAATATTTTAAAGTTTTTTGATTAACTTTCCATTAACCATTTATTCTGTTTACTCATTGACCAGGAGAAGCAGCAGCCTCCCATGAACCGTGATGTGGCTGCATTTGCATCCAGAGCAAAAGTGGTTTATCCCATCAACCAAAAATATAGAGTAAGTCCATTGTAATTGTAATGTGTATACATTCTCCTTTAAGTTATATACTCATTACAAGTCTACTAAATCAAAGGCATAAAGAACCATATCGGTGGTTTGGCATGTTTGAGCCCAATATGTACAACCCGCATACACGTTACGTTACTGATAACCATTTCACAAAACATACAACTGGAGTGTTAAATATTAGAATTGTTTTTCCGACCTTCCAGACTGCCATTGGTTTCAGCTATTAAAATCAAAATCAACTTGTAGAGACTTGAAACGTGATTGAGGTAAGTAATCCATCACAGCAAACAAGATGTCTATTAAATTTTGTGTTGAAGTAACTTTATTTAACAGGTAAATATGGAACTGCACAGAAAGTGTATGTCTCTGCCAGGGAAAGCCAGGGCTTTTATTAATTTTAATTAAAATTAATTTAATTTTATTAAAAACGAATGTCCCTTCTGCATTTATGCGTTATTAGGTGAAACACTGAATTTTAAGGTGGATGTCTCACCTGACCATTCAATTTCAAAAAATGTCAAAATAGGAAAAGTTAAATATGGCTTTATGTTTTGAATGTGGATAGTATTTGTTGGGCTTAAACATGCTAAATCACTGTTCTTTAAATACTTTATATCACAGATATTACAAACAAATTGAATAGAATAGCTCAGCTAAAATGCATCTGTCATAATGATCAATACAAGTGGAAGAAAGACAGAAAACAGAATGTCACAGGTCACTGTAACTGTCAGCCTTTAGCAGACGGAGCATCCAACCCTTCGCTCCATGAGCACTCCAAGCTTCCTGCAGGGCCTAACAACGACTCTTCTTCTTCCACGGCTGGAGAGTCTCTGAGTCAAGAGCAGGACAACGATGACAGCAGCCAGTTTATCTTCTCCTCGCTGGTCCCCAAGAGCCTGCAGAACCAGAGCTTCACCAGAGTCTCCCATTACCCTCACACAGTGACACAAACAGGGTAAGAGCCTGTTTCTTTAAAACACGCCACAGGTTTAACCCTGAATTAAAAGCCATAGCATACACTATAGCAAACCAGACTCTGCTGGATAGCGATTAAAGTCTTGTCTCTGTCTATTGTCTCTGCAGTTTTGAAGGTAGGATCAGCCTGTACTGTTTAGCCCTGCAGGATATACAACAGCATTGCTCTCAGCTACAGGAGGAAAAATGTCAGGTTGGTTTTGTCATTTCTTTTTTTAAAAAGTACCAACATAGATATCAAATAAAAGTATCAAAATTTAAATGTAAAAATTATTTGTGTTTTTTTTTTATTGCTTCCAATTCTTGGCACAGCTCTATTTCCAAATGGTGAAAATATTGAGCTGTCATTTTCCAAAAGATAAAAATGAGGCTGACTTTATCAAGAATATTCTTCAAAAGCAGGAAAAGGTAAAGTCAAAAGTCTATTACTGACAAATATTCTGTTTGCACTCATAAGTTGTGATTCAAAATGAACCATCTGTTTTTGCATGTACATACAATGTACATTAGGGATGGCAATTTCGAGTCTTCAAAACAGTTTTGATACATTTGAAACACACATTGCTTCAAAACGTTTCGAAATGTTTTGAAACATTGGTTGTGCACAGCCTGCTGGCAGAAACCTTAACTGCAGCTCTAGAATACTGGAAAGCTGACATGGTGGTCACGTGACTGAAGTTTCGAGACAATGTCGTAGACCCTGCTTCAAAACTGGAAGTTTCAAATGGCTTCGAAACATATCAATCCTGAATCCTGTGAAATTGCCATCTCTAATGTACATGCAAAACATACATACATTACATACACAATATACATACACACAGTGCTTGAAGTGGACAAAGGTGCCGCTGGGGGGAGGGGCAGTCCCCCGATGCTATTGTTCTGCAGTAGAGTATGGAAAATTTACGAGAGGTTCTGGTACTCCTGGAAAATGTCCCTGTACTCTGAAATGAAAATCAAGAGGTCCCGGTACTTTACTATCCAGGTGGGCCTACTTCAAGCACTGCATACACACATATTGTTGTACACATGCAACAATACATTCTACCTACAGTTCAACATAAAAGTGTGCATTATTTGCATTCTGTTGGTTTTGCTGCTCATCATATACCATCATTTTAGGAACTGGATGAACTAAAGAAACAGTTGACATCAGGTCAGAATGTCAGCCAGAAGAATGATGATACACCCTGCACGCTGGAGGAGATTGAGAGAGCTCAGAAAGATCTTCTTGAACATGGCCTTCAAATGGTAAAAGTTAAATGAAAAACCTATAAAAAGAATCCATATTAAAACCATACACCTAGCAGATCATGTTTATTTTCAGTGACTGTGATAGTGAGAAAACACAGGTTTGTATCTCTTTACAGTCCAAAGGTTTCAGCAAGCAAGTAGAGAACTGGTGTCAGCATCTGCTGAATAAAAGCAGCGTTTTCCTTCCAGATGAAGCGCAGGATGTAATTCACTCTGTCATCCAGACGCTTCTGTTGGTAGAGAAACACCTGATGAACACACAAGAAGCAGACCTAAAGGTGAGGCACTGCGAGTTGTTTTGCTTTATTTATTTATTTTCCCTCTCATCTTTTATTATTTCAGAAACGACATCATGTCTGCTGACATCATGTGACAAATATTTATGATCTGTGATATGTTGTTTGTGTAGTTGTATAGTTAGCCTATTAAAAACAATTAAGCGAAAACATGTATAAATAATGTGGTCAGCGTTTTTTACATACATATTTGATAGAAATAACAGAAAAACAGCATACCATTTGATTTCTGTTATATTTCTGATTTTCATAGAGAATCCAGCACAGGTTGCTGTGGTGGGAGGAGTTAATGGGGCTTCTTCAGTCCCAGCCTGCTTTGCTAAAACGGGAAGTGACTCTGTGGCAGGGCCTGATAGTCACAACGCTGGAGCAGCTGACCAGTGATGACCTTCTGACCTTTAGCCAGATGGAAAAGATACTGTCAGAAGCTCAGGCAGCTTTGACCGAAGGCCTTCAACAGTGCACAGAGGGTAAAATGCTAAAATTTTATCTAAGATGATAAAAATAAATAAATATGGTATTGACTAGAGGCACTATCAGGTGGTACCAGGTTCTAGATACAGACAATACACTAAAGATTTTTGGCATTTTCGGTGAAGGAAAGTGACTACAGTGACTTAAGTTTGTAAGAGTGGATCTCTCACAATGGTGGCAGTGGACAATAGCCTACTTTTCAAACTTAAATGAGTTGCTCTCTGAAAATAGACCATTTTCTGGGAATCCTCTTTAGCTCCTTAAATAAGGTCAGGTTCATCTAAGACTGCAGTGTCTACAGTATGAGGCCTTTTACTGCTGCTAGACTCTTGTGCAACATCATTTACCCTAAAACTTTACAAAGACTGTTTGTATTGTGTAACTAAAGACACACTAACACTGTTTACTTTAACACTGAACTAATGTGGCTCATCCAAATGTTGATCTGTCTTGTTTCAGAGTGCATGAGGAAGGTGAAGGAGCTGGTGAATGAAAAGTGCAAGAAAACAGACACCAAGCGGAAGAAACTTCAGAGGGGTCAGGCCAAAGAGAGAAGCCGAGTTCTGGAAATGACACAAGCTCATAATAACCCACAGCAGTTCACCAAGGTCATGATATTCTCATCCTTTAAATATGTGAATCAGGGATTGTGGTTGTGTAATCCATAGGTCAAACCTTCAGTTGTAGGATCCTTCAGTTCTTTTATTTAGAAGTGTGACAGTCCAGCCATGTGACCTTTCTGGTCTTGTGTCTTCTCTTGCTCTTATCGTGTCCCTTGCACTTTCTGAAACTGGAATGAGAACACCACTCTCAACTTCCTGCTTACAAGCAACAAAATTCAAAAGGTTGCATATGTAGAAATAAATACTGGTCACCAAAACATCTAATTTCGCCTAGTATCTAATTCTGAGCTATAATCCTTCCTGCAGGTGTACCAGGAGCTGCTGGTGAAACACAGGGAGCAGACTGCTGACTTGGAGCAGCAGCAGGACAACAGGGTGGCTGAAGCCCTTTGTGATCTTTGGAGGGTAGAGAATAAAATCATATTCTGGTGTTGAACTTTTATGTGTTTGTGTATATATACAGTATATAGATCTATTTGTCAAATCTTTTATCTTTAGAAACTTCACTCCTCCTGGTCAAAGAGACTTGGAGAAATAGCCAAGGAGGTCTTGTTCACCTGTGTCCTTGCCCAGTCAGAGCTCTCTACTGAAACCTGTGAGAAGCTGTGGGTGGATCTAGAGCAGGAGATGCAGTCGCAGCTGCAGCAAGCACAATCCTCTATCAAGCTGCAACTAGAGGACATGAGGGTTCAGCTGGATAAAGATGGACAGGTAGACAGCTAGTTACCTTTGATCACCTTCTATATCAGTGCTTGTAAGCTTGGTTCTTTCATCAATGCATATTCCACATTTTTAAGTTTAGTGTCAGGCCTCTTTAAACTTTTCAAATCCATGCAACATTTTCAGCAGAGTATGCTGAATACTAATGTAGCCTTGTTTCTGTAGATGTGGAATGAGGAGATGGCTCTGGTTCTGGCCTGCTTCAAACATCTGAGTGAACAGCAGATAAAGATCCTCCGAGCCATGTTGATCAGGCAGAGCTACACACTCAACAGGTGAGACTGGAAGATCTTTGGGCAAAATTGCTTTGATTGTTTTAATATTTATGACTTGGCTTCTTTACAGAAATATTTGCATTGTCCCTCTTTCCATACTAAGTACAATGTACCGACAATAGATTCACAACACAGCTTTCCTTTTTGCTGTCATATTCACTTACTGTGTATCCGTTTTTCTGAGTCATTGGAAAATAATGCTTTATGGTCTTTTTTTTTCAGCCAAGTGAGGATGCTGATAGAGCAGAAACATGAGCACCTGTTGGTGGCAGTGCAGAGGTACTTTGTGGTCAGGCACTTCTGCCTGCACATGCTGAAGGAAATGAGGCTGTCAAAGCTAAAGGCGCTCTCTCAGACCGATTTCAGAGCTCTGCTAATGGAGGATCCCTTTAAAAGCCAGACCTTTGTCAATTCATCTGACAAGGTGGGGAAAATGTACAAGTACACAAACACTGAAGTACAGTGAACACACTGTGTTTGAGAAACCAATACAGAAGCTTCCTGTTTAGTGATGATTGAATGGATGGATGTCAAAAGTGAATCAATAAGAGATTACACCTGCAAAGTGGATGCTGTGATTGAAAGAGAAATCTTGACCCTATTTCTGCCATGGACACTTCCCACTAATGCCATCGCTTACTAATGGTCAAATTCCTGACAGAGTCTTCATTGTCATATCAATCACAGAATAGCAGTGCCAGCCTAGCAGAGAGGCATCTGGGTCCAGAGAGCCAGCTGGTGAGCCACAGCTTCCAGCAGGAGTTCCTGTCTGAACTGGAAACAGGGGTAGAGCTACTGCAGAGCCATGCACAGCTGCTGCTAGGCAATGCTCTCAGTCACGCCATCCAACAGATGATGGAGGCCCCGCCTACTGAAACACAAACCTCTCCTAAACAGGACAGTGGCTTGAAGGTAAGGTTTAAGTTAAATTGAAAAGTAGTGATTAGGATTGTTTTTATTCATGTCCTATGAAATAAACTCACTTCATGTGATCTGTTTCTCTTTTTAATTTATTATTATTATTATTTTTTTTATTATTTTTTTTTTTCCTTTTTCATCATTAGTGCCACTTGATAGAAGCTGCCTCAGAGAGTGTGTATGTGACCAAAGATACTCTAACTGCACTGGTCCAGAGCTACTATTCCTGCCTACAGGACATTACCAAAACACTACAGCAGGATCAGTCAAACATTAACCAGGGTGAGATGACGATCACAACACACAGCATACGCCCATATCCACTAAAACTGTTGTAAAGGTTGTGCTCATGGTCTAGACAGCATAAAAAAGTGATATTTGTATTCGACATGAAATATTCCACAAATGGGGTTAGACTTGTTTATTTAGAAAGGAAGTGCAGGAGAAATCTTAAACAGTATATTAACAGTTCGATGATTAGTTGGAATTTTTGGGTGATACCTAGAGCTTAATCAGTAGCAACTGTGGATTATTAATTTACCAAGTGGATAAACTGCTTGTGAATACATGTGAGATTTATGGGACAACCTGCTATTTTTTTTAACTGTACAGATAGTGTGAAGTAGGTATAGTAGATGGAACACTCCAACTTACAAAGAATACTGTGTGTTAACTTTTTATTCAGAGGAAAATGAGAAACAAGAGAGCAGCAGTCAGCTGAACCAAGCCTTGCTGAGGGAGCTGATGAACTGGGGCAGGAAACCCACTTCTGCTGAGTTTCAACAGAGGTACAACGAGTCTGGCAGTGACAGCTCTTGTTTCTATTCTATTCCATTATGAAATTGAAGTAAACACACAGTTGTTGGACATTTGTGGGGGGGTTTTTGTCAGGGTTGGACTCCACAAAAGAAAGGTGCTGGAGCAGTGTGAGCTGGAACAAGAAATGATATGTGAAGCACTGAGGCAGAAAAAAGTAGCCCAGGATCAATCCATGGACAGAGTCAAAGGACAGCTACTGGTTAGTACCGCGCCTCATGTCTTATGTACTATTTTGTGATGTCTTTTTATGAAGCTCTAATGGATAAAGACAAAAAATATACCTGAAAAAAAGTCATTTGCACATGTGAAGTTATCTATCTAGTAGATGTAAAACCCTGCACGTTTATTTTCCGTAAGCACTGTGTTGCTGTGTGCATTAGGAGGCAGAAGAAGCCTTCATAACTGAGCTGGCAGCCTTGGCCCGGGTTTCTGTCTACAGTCCAGATCCAGAACCCAGCAGTCAAGAAGACATCACCGGTAAGGATGCCACTCTCCATGATGTGCCTGTGCACTGAATAAATACATATATACACCCACCCCTCTGCCTCCTGTCCTTCATGATTGCATATCTGAACAGGTGATGAGAGTGCTACTATCCTGAATCTGTTAGCCTTGAACCCAGCATTGGACCCAGCCCTGAATCCTTCATTGACTCCAACGATTGTAAGTCCAACACCGAAGACAAAAAAGAAGAAAAGAGATCAGGAATCTCATGTCAGCTGAAGTCTTTACGCAGTATGAGCTATAGTATCCTTTTGTAAAGAAAAAAGTGTACTCTTATTTAAATGGTTGTTGCTGAGCAGGTTTATGTAATAATGAATTGTCCAGTCTAACTTTAAACAGTGTGTTTGTTGTATTTCTTTATTTTTTTAATGAAATACTATTAAATACAAAAACAGTCACTTAATCCTCTAGTCTGTGTTTTTGGTGAAACAAAATATTAAAGTTGGTTTTCTCGATAAACGACATGTCCCATTTAAAATAAAAAAAAAAAGCTGATTATCTTTTAAATTCATTAGTCAGCATTTGATTTTTGTTTTCGCCATGTAGACAGAACTGTCATGCTACAGGCCTGACCATAATATATTAATGTTCTATACCCTACATCCACATCACATTCATACCACAGCTCATGTGCTGTATTGATTCCCAGTGATTCTGAGTACATTGAATGATGGATGTGAATTGCCAGGTGAATTAGAGATGTCTCGTCTGATTGAAGCAGAGTGCTGTTACTCAGGGATGAAGGCCTTGCCCTTCGCTTCTTTAATGGGGTTTTAAGTACAACCCTTTATGGATGATAATGCAGAGTAATGGTGAAAAGTCTGGGGGAGCTACTGGCAGACAGTTCTCTCCATGTGCGTGTGGACAGCATTCTACAGGCAATTCACTTTTGGCCTTATGTTTTACTGTCAATTTGGAGTTTTAGCAGCCTCAATTAGCAAACATCAATTTTTAATTTCTCGTTTATTCTTATGCTCTGCTCATACACATAACCAATTACCTATGGCACCCTGAGAAAATATGCTCCTGGACCTGACCCACTCATACAATCTGGAGTGCCTTGCCAAGAGTGTGTCTCTCTTCATGTCTCCGTTTGATGTGAGGGTGTACTGCTGGCATTGGACTCGCTGATAGTGATGGAAAACTGTTTGACTGTGTTTTGAGGTCTCTTAGGGGACTGCAGGGACTTGTGGGAAGATGACCTGATTTCTAATTTCTCCTTTCTACGCTCCTGCCTGGGCTGTGGGTTAGTCGCTGCTTCACACAGAGAAGCCCATGAAAGGAGACACCGGCCTGGATCTATCCGGAATATGGGCTCGCTATTCATATAAACCCGGATTTTATTTTTGTCAGTTTTGATGGATGCAGGTGTGACTGTAATTCTCAACATATTCAGGTAAGTGTTGAAACTCTACAGACTCCCTCCACTCCAGCTACAGCTGATAACATATTTAACACCCACACTGTATTTGCAGCACTGTCCTGTCATTGGTCTCAGCTGATACACAAACAATGTGGGCTCAGTATAGATTGTTGCGCTTCTAAATAGAACATTTAATCTCTTTATATCTTTACATCCCTTTCAAACTTAACAATCACTTGACTTAAAGTTATTGAAAACATGTTGGCATTTGTTATTATAATAATAAGAGAGATGGTCCTGCATATAATAGAAATGACTGGACTGAAATTGTTTAGTAAAATGAAGCAGGATGTGCGCAGTGTGACGCTGTCATCAGATCAGATGGTTGGTTATTTTAGGGTCCAAAAATAAGGTCACTATCCAAATTTCCACTCAGGGCTTTTACCTGATATAAGACTGCTCTGACTTTCATACACATTCCACTGGTGTATGCCGCCATTGAAAGGAGCACATATCTGAAACCAATCAAACTTGTCCTTGAATAACCTGCTATCCATTTGATTTTAGTAAAAAAAAATTCCTGTGTATTATTTCTATTACTGCTTTATTAGTGCTACTAACTTGCAATAGAATAAATATTTTATTAAGGCATCATTCTTTATTGAATAATAGTTCAATATTTTCATGGGTAAACAGCTTAAAAGTATATTGTGCAATCCCAAATACTATTACTGTTCATTAAAATGTACTTACACATCTTAAATGTGTCTGTGATAATAAGATATAATAGTAACTGATTCTCCTCCCTTTCAGGTGAGCAGCTATGGCTAACCTGCAGCAGGAGTACCCGGAGGTCCTTCTGGAGATCCTGGAGGAATTGGCTAATATGCGCCAATGGCTGTCTTTCCAGGACCTCTGCCGCATGGTTAGCACCCGCTTTGACCTAGAGCACCTCATTGAGCTCAGGAGCTTGCTCTTTGCTGCCGCCAGCCGGGATCCATGTTTCCCAGCCACACTTTTCAGAGATCGAGTTTCCACCAGAGGCCAGGGGCTTTCACCCATAGGCGTGGCTGCTGACATTGTAACAATTTTCAATCTTATTCAGATGACGGGTGGAGCTCCTGATGATAGCCAGCCAATGAGGAGCCAGTTAGTCCTCCCTGTTGACCAGTCGTCCTCTGGCCCCAATCTGCCAGGAGTCCATGAGCTGAACATCCGTGGGAGAGACAGAGCACGCGCACACTCTGATTCTGGTGGCAGGCCTATCGACCCACACTTGCTGTTCCCAAGGCCAAATTACTCAGCCCGCAAACGAGCAAGTCTTCCCCCTGATCCCATCTCTCTTGTGTCCCCACCTCCACCCAGGGCAAGGGCTGTCTCCTTTGATTTGCCTCACAGCACATTCCTGTACCCTAGTGGTCAAGTCTTCAGCCACACCATGAAGAATATCTACCTGCCTTTGGAGACGGACAGTGAATCTAGTGGAGACTCTGCCCCCATGGAGGTGTTTGAAGCTGAGCAGGGGTCATCTGTTGATCAGAAAAGAAACATCTTTAAAAAGGACTTCCATAATCAGCCACCTCTAGTACCCCAGGTGACTGTTAGTGAGTCTCCAAGTCCCAGCCAAGGACAGAAAGTCTTTGACAGTCGCAGCTTCGATGTTATTCCAAACCCTTATCCTTCACCCATGGCAGTCCACCAATCACCAGAGCAGCGGGCTAAACATGAGAGCATTGATGACCTACAGGACTCAACCTACTTCGGACCAGGGTCAATCCCAGAGTGGTCCCCCCTTCACCTCCAACCTCCAAGATCTCAGAAGCCTATATGGAACAGCAAGAGTCACAGTCTAGAGGACCGGATAGGCTTGGGCAGTGGCGGGATGGGGATGGAATCACAGAGGACCCACCATCCAAGAAGATCAACCCCTGCTATCAGCAATCTGGGGGGGTCCTCAGGAGGTGAGAGTGGGGATAGTGGATTTCCAGGTGGAGGCGATGGAGTCAAGGCTCAGGGAACTCAGACAGACCCTCCAGACCCCAGGCGCCTCCGCAATCTGGTCCATGCTGGCAGCCTGGTCCATGCTGACCGCCTCTCCTTCATGACTTCATTAGATGACCCTGAGTTTTGTGAGGATGACATCAGTGCCATCTTTCGTTTCTTAGATGACATAAGCATGTGTGGTTCCACAGGAGTCCTGCATCCCAGTGATGGCTCAGGCCCCATTAACCCAGACACCCCTGAGGCCAGACGTGGCCGCTTAGGCCAACTCCAAAGGCTTTTTCACTCCCTGGAAAGCAGCGATGATGGGCTGAAGGCCAGTGTCTGTAAACTGCTGCTTCGTATGAGCCAGATAGAACGACAGCTGGAGTCACTGAATGAGGTAAAGGCTGAGATTTCCCAGGTACTGTCTGCTCTGCAGCGACTGGATGAAAAGATCCAGCAGCCTATCGCTGGTGGTGGTCGAGGCACAGGGGGGCGTTGGCTGGAGCCTCTCAGTGCCGGGGTCTCTTCCTTTAGCAGCCACCCTGTAACCCCTGCGTCAGAGTCATCAGATCCTCAGCCGCTGTCTGTATCTGGGCAGCTGTTTCCAGGGAGCAGCACAAATAGTCTGGACTGGAGCCGATGGAACACTCCTGGTGCACAAACAGAAAGTAGCAGTAAGGGTCTGGTTGATTCTAAAGGGGTGAAAGCAGGGAAGAAGGATGCCACATCTCGTCGTGCCTCCAAATCCCAGCCTGAAGAGAAGAGTGTCTCTGATTCTAAACAGCCAAGTGTGTCTGCAAGGGACTGGACAGTGTCATTCTCGAAAAATAAGGATGGCAAAGTTTTACCTGGAAAAATCGGACAGGTACTTATACTATGCACATTTTATTATTTAATTTCCATGATGTATAAGAAAAAATGACAGTGATAATTAAATAAAAAAATAGTAATACAAATGCCTGTGTGTGCATGTGTAAGTGCATAAGTGTGTGTGTTTGTGTGCGTTTGTCTATACTCCTGTTATATAAATGATAATTTTCACAGTATATAACCATTCAGTTCTCAAAAAGAACACCAAATGGTTGAGCTCTTTATATTATTGGGCAAACAGGTGAATAAGTGGTCAGGACACTTCATTGGATACTGGTTGAAAACTTTCCAGTGGTCAACCTGCAGAATGTAATGTTCATTAATTAAAATTAATTAGCAAGATTGCTGATTACATCCAGTTTACTTTATATTTCCAAGTTTGTAGAAGCTTTATATCTGGCTGCTTTTTAAGTGTGATGTTTATTATGAACCTTTGCCCCATTTTTTTTTCTAGATGGATCAGTCAAGCAGCACAACAAACTTACTCTCCCAAAAACCCTCCAGCATAATGGACCAAGTGTTTAACTCAGCTCTGTTCCGTCAAAAAGACAGCAGTCTGACTGGCGGCCTGACCTCTGGGAAGGTTATGGACCCCAGAGTGGCTGAAGGGAGGGGAAGACCCGTCTGGACTGTTGATGACAGAGAGGCACGAATCTCCCCTTTGGATTTGCAGGTAAGACTTTTGATCACAGACCTTGAAATATCAAGTTATCATCTAGCATTTTTTCTGGAATGTTTATAGAATAAGTTGATGGTTTATTCAGGAAATTCTCTTCATGTTTTCTTAATTTTTAATAGAAAATATTTGTTTATATGTACATTGACATCATGTTGCAGTAGATAAATCAGGCAGAAGAAGTAAGTACTTTGTCAAAAATAGCCCCTGAAATACACCACTAATTAATGGTACATTAAAGCAGGAAAAAGTAAAGTGAACTTGTCATCATTTAGTCCCTCATTTAAATCAACATTTTAGACAAGGCCTTGTACTCAATTCATACACACTTATCTGCTTTGAGAATATTTAAATAGCATCATGTTCCTCAGGGCCAGGAGTCCATGAACCCTAACAACATGGAGTTCTGGATGGAGGACATCTATACCCCAGGTTATGATGCTCTACTCAGGCGTAAAGAGGCTGACATGCGCCGGGCTAGGGTTTGCAAGCTGGTTGCACTCATTGCCACTATCGTTCTGGCTATCACTCTCATCATTGTCATTCCGATTTGCACCATGGGCTCATGAACATCCTCAGTCAAAGCCCACATTTTATTTAATTTTTCTGGTTGCTGTACCCAGGGACATGCACACCATTGTTAGGCTCTGAACTCCATGGAACTTTTTAGATGAGGAACTGTGACACAAGGATCATGAAGCTGACTTGGTCAGTTGAGATTCTTCCTGCCGCTTCTCTGCATGCATCACCATCAGGCATGACTTTGAAAAACAGGAGGACTTGGACTGTAGCTTATTTGATATTGTCAAGTCTTTCCCTCATGCAGATTCAATGCCAACAGATTAGAAGTAATCTTCTGTGTACACATTTTGTTGCCTCATGTTGCCTTTTATGTCATGATTTAATCCCTTGTCATTTGAGCCAGTAAGAAAAGAGTGCAAGAGGAGGCAATTAAGGATGGAGGTTTTGTTTTTTTTTTTTGNTTTTTTTTTTTTTTAACATAATTATGTAATTGCTCTGGGAGCATGAAACCAGTAATACTGAGCCAGTGCAAAAGTGTTGATTGCATTTTATTTTCTCATTTTGAATGTTTTTCTCTGAGAAACAGCACTCTTATGAATACATTGTGACTCGGCTTCAGTCTTAAGCACTGCCTGAATCTTTGTAGCCACGATTTTTAGCTGTTCCCATGAGAACACTACAGGGCTTATTTCACTTAAAATATTTTATCAATGTGTAAGTTTTACATCTACAATTTATAAATAGTACTGGATTCTGAAAACTAAAGCTTTTTTCCTTTTGTTTGAAAGATGTACCTCATTTTAGCAAGCTGATATACTGCTCAATCAAGCTTAAATCAATAAAAATAATATTTTCTATAGATTCCCCTTCCATTATTCAAACAGGAAAATATCAGCTGTCTAGTCCACTCACAAATGTGTTTGTCCTGTGGGGCAGAGTGTTTACCAAGTATCAGATTTCAAGAAATGGAAGATAAAAATCTTTTCTACCTTGTTGTGTCAATGATGTTTTGGCCTTCAAGCACTAAAGAAAGAGGAACCCTTTTCCAGGAAACACTCTTTGAGTGGGAGAATCCATTTGTAATTCAATGAATGGGGTGTTTGAAGTGCACCTATGCACATTATCTTTCCACTTCTCTGGCTTGGCCAGAGCTTCCTCCATAGCACTTTGCCAGAACATCCACATACCTGAGACTCATTCAGCACCATCAGACACAGCTAATGTTCTTTTGCAGCTAAAGAGTGTAGTTTTGCCAGAACCATAACATTCCATTTTGTAGACACATCCTGTATTTTAATGTAGTAAAACTGACATTTGGTGTCAGACTATAAAATCTACAAGAGATAGACACAAAAACATGGGCAACTATAAGATATATTGAAATCCAGTACAATACCCCTGCAATAAATGTCACTGTGAAGTTTATAAAGTCTGTGTCATAGAGGTAACAGTTCAACTTAATTGACATTTAAGGCTGTTGTTTGTTATGATTTTGTACAGGATTGCATTATATTGTTGATTAAAATAACAGAAATGACTTGCAATATGACACAGTCTACAGCCTTGTAAAATCAAAAAATCTTGTAAAAGCCTTGGTAAATCAACACTTCATAGTCTGAGCAAATATTTAACATTATAAGTTTCACAAATGTAGAATTTACTTTAGAGCTGTAACATTAGACTCTTGCACAGGTGTCTATCTCCACTATATATTGCTAGTTATGATTTTGATTCTTTTCAGCAATAGATTTCTCTTTCTCAATGTATAAGGTAATCACCAAAATGGGCGGATATCAGTATGAAGACAAATACATTAAAGTGCTTTTTTTTTCTCTCTCTTTTCTTTCCTGTATCCGGAGACCTAAAAACTTCACTTTTGCTTTCTCCACAAATATGTACAGGATGTACAGTAATGTTTTGTTTTCCAGCAATGCTTCCTCCTAAGTAGATGTATGTCTGCCAAGTGTTCCCCATGAGGCTGCTTGTGGATCCATTACCCTTCTGATGGTGCTATTGAGGAGCTCTAACCTTATAGTCAGCACAAATCTGCAGGTGCTTGCCTCTAAAACTTCTCTGCATTAGAGCTTCCAAATACTTTTTCAAGCACTTTTAAAAATACAGGCACAAAATGTGTTATTGTGTATTATTCAGGTAAACACTTTGTCTTAAATGCTGCTTGTAAATGAAAATCATGTGCAGGTAATGTAATATCAATCAGTGAGGTGCAAGGCTTTATGTTTGTGGAGGTGAATATTGACTTATGGTACCTGTCTAAATAAACCCAGCAAACTAGTAACATGCCATTTATGTTGGATCTGATAAATAATATATTGGAATCTAATTGTGGTGTGTTATAAATGTGCACTTAAAAACATTAAGTTAAATAAGAAATTGTATCTTGAAATGAACTGCTTTATTTTACAAAAGTAATTATTTCCCATTTTTCTGCTGCTAACACGTTTGGTTAATTCTACATTACACTTGCAGACAGTAGTAATAGACCAGTCAGTTTAAGGAAAGATAGTTATTGGTGTAAAAAGAAAATTCTGGCAGTTAAATCAGAGATGAATAATTGATACTGACAGAGAGTAAGTATTGACTGATAGATCCTATTGCCTCAAATCAACTCTAATGGACCTGCAGTAACCAGAACACACACACAAGCACACATGTACACAGACACATCCTGCTCTGGAAACAAGAAGTAATCTAAATCAGACTGGCAGTGTTCTTTGAGTATGTGTGCATTTAAAAATACAAATCACTTATAAATTGTTTAATTGTTAATGTATTATAGACAGTTAATGGTAAATTATTTTTGATTGATTTACTTGAATGAATTTGTGCTTGCTTGTGTGTGTGTGTGTGTGTGTGTGTGTGTGTTCCNATTGATTTACTTGAATGAATTTGTGCTTGCTTGTGTGTGTGTGTGTGTGTGTGTGTGTGTGTTCCCCTCATACAGCAGAACTACTGCACCTAGATATGCCACCCGTAGCTGATTAATGTTGCTATACTTTGCATCCCATGTGTCAAACCACAATAACAGGAAACACAGCCACTGAGTGTTTCAAAGGCATTCAAGATTTTAAATACTTTCATCACTGTATCTAAGGAAAGCAGGCAGCACAGAAATTGGTCAGTTTGCCACCCCAGTGACACACAAGTCACTGTAATTTATATACCATTAGAAGCTATAATGCCACATAATGTGTATTAATATATGGCATTATCTCTGAATGTTATAGTAACAATGTTAAACCAATATTAAACAATGTTGTGTCATTGTGCTGAGGAAACACCATTAAAGCTCCAACATCCTTTCAGTTGTTATTATCAGGCTGACATTCTAGAATCCCCAAACATTCTTCATTCCCTCAGCTATAAGTATTTTAAATAAAGTATGACATAACCATTTTTAGCATCCTTTTCTTAGTCTTGAATAATGTGTTTCTTCTTGTAATATTTTGGACTGAGAATTTTTAACGTTAATACTTGTTACTATTTTCAATTGCTATTTGTTTTTCTTGAGAGCCATGTCGAAGATGAATTTCTATGCTAAAGTTATTCTACTGTGCTCTGTTTTATTCTAAAGCGAACCAAATCCCCTGCAGTTACAGCACTGGTCGTGTGGGGGCGATAGAGTGCTCCTCCGCTCCTTAAGACGTCGAAGAAGAAAAGCGGCGCTTATTTTGAACTTTGAAGAAGAATGTGAAATGTTTATCAGTCAGGTGTGGCTTTGCTTTTGCTAGCGGGGACTCAACTTGACTAATATCTGCTTTTAACAAAAGACATCTTTAACGTTACATGTCAGCCACGCTATCAGAGGAAACACACGATACGGGTAACGTCGCCGTGGTTTAGTTTTCTCTTGATGATAGGTGCAAGCTAGTTAAGGTTGAGCTAATAAAAGCCCTACTTGTAACGTTACTGTTAGCAATAGCATGCTGTTAGCTTAGTATACGTTGAAAACCTTGCTTAGACAGCTAATATAGCCAAACTTCAAGTTACTACTAGTCTGAATATAGTTGGAACGCTTTAACGTCAAATTTGAAATATGTGATAATGAAGGATAAAAGCTTTGCTGGTTTGCTTTGTGTATCCTACTTATATATTCGACTTATTTTCACAAACTGTAACATGAGCTGAAAAGTAACTAGCTGACGTTTACTCAGCGCTAGCAGTAAAGTTCGTCTCCAAAGATTGTTTAAAATAACATTAGCATCACGCGCTAACTCACCCATTTTTCCCAACTAATCTAATTTGCTTTCATCCTTAGCAAACACAGATACAGTAAGACACCATGGAGTCGTCTCTGCTGAACCTGTACAACCAGTTCCAGAGTCTCAAAGGCCATGTGGACTCACTGAATGAAGACATTGAACCACGTAAGCCATTTAACTGTATTTGTCACTTCCTCGGCAGCCTAAAAAGAATGCTAGGTTCTTTATGTGAGGTGCAGCTAGTCCTCTGCTGCACTGTACTAGTAGCAATTGGGTTGGATCAGATTTAGCTGTTTCCACTCCATAATTTGTCTGATTGTTGCTGGGAATCATTAGGATGAGACAATTATTTTGCAGGACTGAGTATAGATTCTTTATTACCCATGAGCTGAAGTTTCTTTCTGTTGCAAACATGCCAAGCGTTACTCCAGACAATCCTTAGGTTTAAATGTGCATCTAGTCCAAGTGTGACTATTCTAAGTACAGGAGTTTTTAATGGAGACCTCATACTATGTTATGTGATCTGGACAGAAAAAATGAAATCATGTTTGTTTCGCAAATTAAAAAAACAAATCTGTAACAGGGTTGACATGAGTATTTGTACTCTTAATATAACACCTAGTGCCTGGTTTATCATTTGAGTAGTCTGTGGAGAATCAGCCAAGAAATAAATAAACCTGGCTCAGCCTTGTGACAGGGCCAGGACTACAGACATGGAAACTGATGGTTAGACA
This sequence comes from Lucifuga dentata, assembly GCA_014773175.1. Taxonomy (NCBI): domain Eukaryota; kingdom Metazoa; phylum Chordata; class Actinopteri; order Ophidiiformes; family Bythitidae; genus Lucifuga; species Lucifuga dentata. Next base: position 562,300 of record VXCM01000193.1, read on the forward strand.
TCACTGGGTAAGCAGGGTGCTACTGAAATTTCCACTACCAAGGGGCTAAATAATGAAGTGCATTTCAACAGGAAAGTACTATTCACTCTACATCAAAAACTTGTTCTTCCTATCCCTTATCTAAAGGTATTTTGCATTAGTTCATGTTAGTGAAAGGCAGTGGATTTCTGGAGACATGATACACACAACTACATCACAAAAAAATAATATATTGTACAGAGTAGCACTGCAGCAATCTTTTCTTCTGTGTCTCATCTAGAGTTCCTGAAGATGGCAGTGAACTTTGAGATGCTTCGTAAGAGGTGGCTGCAGGCAGGTGATGAGCTGGTTTCTTGTAAAGAGACACTGGCTAAAACAGAGACTGAGAAAGGAGCCCTGGAGGTCAAACTGAAGCATGCTCGCAATCAGGTAGATGTTGAGATCCGACGGCGGCAGAAGGCTGAAGCAGTTTATGAAAAGCTGGTAGGTGCAATAGTTTCTAAGTTACACATCATCTCTTTCACCTGCATGGTTTCATATGAGATGCTACATGATGAATGAAAACTCACTTGCAATTAGTATATATGAGTAATTTTTGAAAAACAAGTAATGGCTCATAATCACCAAAGTTTGCCTGTTTCAGTATCTATATTTTCTATGTACTTTATACCTTTAATAGGAGCGTCAGGTACAGCTGATCCGGGAGCTACTTGTCTCAGAGAACAACAGTGTGCACCTGAGTGAGGAGCAGCGTTCAGCCTTGGCTTTCCTCAGTGCCCATTCCCAGGCAGCACAGGCTGCTAAAGGCAACCTCTACTCCAGCCGCAGGTCAGACCCTCCTAATATAGTTGTAAGATGGCTGGAAATACACAATATTCTTTTTTTTTTTTTTTTANTTTTTTTTTTTTTTTTAACTGTAGAAGTAGGAATGTGATTGCTAAAATTGCCAATACAGAGAGTATTGATGAAAATAGTTTGTGTGAAGATTTCAGTTGTTTATCTAATTAAACCTGTTCTACAGGTGCATCTCAAAAAATTAGAATATCATGGAAAAGTTAATTTTTTCCCGTAATTTAACTCAAACAGTGAAACTTTCATATATTTTAGATTTATTACACATAAAC